>QEOT01003098.1:57774-113542 GCA_003123785.1 Pterocarya stenoptera
TGTGTGTGTGTGTGTGTGTGTGTGTGTGTGTGTGTGTGAGAGAGAGAGAGAGAGAGAGAGAGAGAGAGAGAGAGAGAGAATGCTTTGTTTCATAAAAGAGTATATGCATCAAACAGTAAATATGCAATATAAGTTTGCAATTTTATGATGAATTAAAAAGAAGATAGCTACTAGTGCATTTTTGCTCAAAAAACATCTGTGCATAGTAGAAATTTACCACATAAACATAAAAACAAAGGAAAAAATAAAGTTACCATTCTTGCCTTTGTTGAAGAAAATCTACTATAGTTTCCTTGAAATTATAACTGATATCACAAAGGATGGTAAAAAAGTACCTTGAAATCAACAAAGGCAACTGGAGCACCATATGAGTTCTGCATCTTCAATTTTAAAAACCCGGGACATCTGATAGAAACAATGAATAATTAGAAATTTATACCCAAGTTCTATAGACATCACAAATAGAAAATAAATGATCATACAAACTACTACAAACCTTGAAAATACTTGAATTAGCTCTTGCTCTGTACAGGTTGGTCCCAAATTAGCCACAAAAAGTGTTGGACATGCGGTGGCATTTTGTGCATTTTGTGGAACACCAGGCGGTGGAGGGTTATGCTGTTTAAGAAATACCACCAGAACTCTAAAAATTACAGAATAGTGCAAGTACTAATCATATGCTTTTGAATTTAAAATGAATCCAATATCCACAAGTGATAGCTGTATAAAATATATGCAATGACCCCATGGGTAAGTGTTGCTTAGTGATCCATTGCATAGCAACCCACTTCACAACTCTTTTAAAAAGATAATAGGGATGCCTACATAAGTTGTCTCCAGAATAACTTGATGGACATGGAAATTTTTTTCACATGGACCAATGTCTAAAAGCATATTCAGGCATCTTATATATGGATGATAAAATTGTTCAAATATTCAGGCTTGTTTCCCAAAATAAAATCATTTTTCGCAGAAACTTAGGGGCCATTTGCCAGTTAGCTGGCAGTGAACTGTGCCTGGGGAGGAAAGAAGAAACTGGACCCTGGGCTTGGCACTCATGCATTATGTTTTGGCTACAATCATGGATAAATTCGGAAAATCATTTTCCTGCTTCAAAAATTTTTTTGCTTATGTTTTTCCATAACTGCCAGTGAGCAATCAGCAATGTCATAAAGAAAGGCCACTTTATTACATAACTATACACACTAATACAGGTGTCAGTGCAGAAACGCTTGTTCAGATCCAGAAAACAAAGTATTCAACGCAGATTAAAAACAAACTCCAGATGAAAGAAGTGAAAAATATTTTTCAAAATGAAAGAAAGTGCGGTTTTTATTTGATCAATAAAATGAAACAAAGAAGGATTACTAGGTCACAGAGTACACATAAGACATGAAACAATGCATCCATTATTATGTCATCTGAATAGGTAATCCAAGAAAGTTGTAGGAGCTGAATATAACTTAAAAATTAAATAAGTTGAAAAATAACCTTACCAAATTTGCAGCTGTCTCATTTATAGTTCTGCCATCAAAATTTCCAGGACTGAAAGATGGAAGTATATATATTAGAATAGCTAGAAATGATAACTTAAAGGGGCGGAAAACTATATACCCAGCTTCAGGGAACTGGGCTGATTTTCACTAAGCCCTCAAACTCTTGTCTAGAAGTAATTATGACCAATAAATAATGTGCTTATTATTGAGCTAGAAGTAATCACTTAGACATAATAGAGATGTGCTTAAGCAGTGCATATGACCTTTGTGCAGATGGATAACCAATCGTGTTGTAAGCAGAATTACCCATTCCAGGCATGTGAATGCTGCCAAGACCTGCTAGTGCCCAAGCGTGCAAAACATGTGCAATGTGAGCTTTTAGAAGTATGTGTCCTCCATGTGACTAAGCAATTAATTTGTACTCCAAGTAAGATGCCAGATAAAACTACAACTAACAAACAAGTATAGAGAGAGATGGCATAAAGTATGCCAGGAAACTGAGATAAGATTTTGCAAAAAAGGAAAAAAGGAAACCTTTAGGAAGTATTCCATGATCTCAAAGAAATTTTAGTAAATAATCTTTACCAGAATCAGGAGTGCCCCTTGGAAAAGCAGATCCTCTAGCTTTTTTATCTGAGCCAAATCTTTCATCATCTAATTGTCATAGTCAACAAATCCACAAAATTCAGTAACAGTTAAGCTGTACAATAAAATTATAGCCAAATTAAAGAAAATCAATCAAAGAGTGGTTGACCTGTTCTTGGGCGCTTGGATCTAGAATTAGATTTTGCTAGATCAATATATAGGGTTGACCCCTTCTCAAGATCGAATACCATGCCCTGCAAACAAGATTATGAATAAAAAAGTATTGAATGTTACCAGATCTAAAAACTACAGCACCATAATGCCTTGCCACCACCCAAAATTTTTTTCTATAGCAACAAACTCGCCAAAAGCACAAACAAGATTGAAAAACTTACAATTAATCAATCTCAACAAGAGACACAACTAAAGACTACTATAACTTGAAACATACAAGAAGCCTACAAGAGAGCTATATAAGGCAAATATTGTCATATATTGTTTACAGCCACAAGAAATAAAGCATCAGTAATAACTACTGTTCAAAAGATATTGAAGAGTGCCCATAGGCAATGTCTCCACAGATCTGCTTTTGGTCAGTTAACTTGCCTTAAGAGTTAGCTTTGATCCAATGTTGCTATGAAGAAAGCACATTGCCTAATTGTTTTTGGCGCAGCAGCCATAGTTATATTCACACTTTAATATCAATACCTTTGTGTTTATATGTAGAAATTATCTATACCATAGTGCTTATGTGTAGGAGGTGTTCCAACGATTCTCTCCATACACTCTTTCTCACATCCAACGCTACATCGATTGTTCTATGGCTGGTGATTCTCTAGCATTTTCTGGCCGATATTAGGTGTATTATTGTCAGGATGGAATGCTCGAAGGTAGTCCTGATTGAGACGAAGACATTTGAGATTTCAAGGGTGGGAAGTCGAGCATTGCACATCATAGAGAGGAAGGAAGGTGACTAAAGAGCTAGTACTCAATACTCCAACAGTGAACTACGTTGTGCAGACTTTGGATGAATGCTCTCATTTGGAAAGTAATAAGGAATTTATCAGAACATCCAGCCTAGGCAGTAGTGCTTACATAGCACAAAGGTCCTTCATCGAATATGATCAATATCTGACCAAAGTACAGTACAGAGGTGGAGGAAGGAGAAGCCTCATCATCATCCCTGAAGAAGGGGATGGTAAAGGTTGGAGGAAGATGGCAACGGAGCTTCCTGCAATGTATGGAAGTGTGGGAAAAAATGGTGATAAGGATTAGAGCGGGTTTGTTACTCTCAAACAACAACTATGCACAAAAGCTCCAAGTGGAGGAGTTGCCCCCATATCATACGCTGATGCAGTCACTTGTTTAGCCCAGCCATTAGAGGAGTTGACAGGAAAACAGAGGAGATGAGAAGTGTAGGGTTGCCAAACCAGGGAACGAAGGGCAGTATGGGTATTTCGAAGGAGATAGAAGATAACGTTAAGAAGAATAGTAGAGAGATGATGGCTGCTGCACCGAAAGCCAGAGGTACTTACACAGGAAAGGATGGAAGCTCTCTGTTCAAGGGGTGAGATGCATTCTAATCTGAGTATCAGAGATGAACTATTTGAACTGAGGGAGTGACTTGACATTTTAATCCACAAAATAAACCAGAATATGGGCCTGGGCTCGAGACAGGGAAGACAAGCCCATTATGCTAGGTCCAAGGGGGCTTAGGACAGTAAGTTGGGCACAGAAGAAAGGTGGGCTACGTGGGCTGAGAAAGGGAAAATGAAGATTAAGGACCCAACAGGCCATCCGGTCCAGCAATGGTGGGTCACCTGATCTTCGAAATTGGGTCTACATCTAGAGCTGCAGCCACACCGTCGGAGACGACGTCACTCCGGTCAGGGGACATCACAGACAAGGTCAACTGAGGAAGGTGAATCAGTGGTCGACATCCAGGCAGCACGGGCGACAAGAACAGTTACAGATCTCATTTATGAAGCAGAAAAGTCCGTCCGAACACCCTGATCTCATCACAGACACTGTCGATCATGGAAATCGAAGGGATAAGGAGCCCGGGTTTTGTTAAAAGAGTGGAGTGGAACTGTGAAGAGTGTATTATGAGGGAGGAAGAAATTTCAGACCACGTGTTGGTAGTGGTTGACTCGGCTGGGGCTCAGGGAAGTATTTGAAGATGGGGGAGGCACAAGCAAGCATCTGGTCAATGCAATTGCTCACTGGAAAGAACCTGCTCCACTGGTTTCTATCCACCCAAGCAACAACAGCAACAACATTCAGGCCTCAAATTGGGTATTACACAAGGCAAAGGAGATCCAACGTTGTGTGGGAATCTTGTGTGAAGGCTTTGAGGACCAATTCATAGCTCTCCTTGCAGCAATTGAGGCTGTATAGTCTCATCTTATATCACCTAGGGAGCTCAATTCTTCTAAGAAGAAAGCTAGAGAATTAAAAAGGCTTGATTGGACAGTCAATGATGGAGTAAGTGAGAGGAGCTCTAACCATAGAAGAACGAAGGGAAGGGCAATGGAGGTTGTTTTATGAATCTAAAAATTGTTTCATAGAATGTAAGGGGGCTGAATGAGAAGAGAAAGCGCGTCAAAATTAGAAACAAGCTATGTAAATGGAGAGTGGACATCGTATGTTTGCAAGAAAGAAATTGGAATTTATTCCCCTTTGCATTATAAGGAGTTTGTGGGAGTTGTCATCAAGTGGGGTGGCATCTTAGTGATGTGGGATAAAAGGGTGGTGGCAATGATGGGGGAATGTTTAGGGAATTTTATGGTGGCTTGTTCGTTTAAGAATGTTGTAGACGGATTTCGGTGGGCTTTTGCTGGAGTTTATGGCCCAAATATAGATCGTACTAGAAGTCTATTATGGGATGAGTTGGCAGGACTAAGTAGCAAATGGGACTTATCTTGGTGTATTGGTGGTAATTTCAATATCACTCACTTCTCGAGTGAAAGATCGGGGGTGGCTTCAGTTTTAACCCAACTATGGTGGATTTCTCTACTTGTATTTCTGAACACGATTAATTGGACATTCCTCTTCCAGATGGCTCTTTCACTTGGTCTAGAAACCGAGCTATTGGTCGAGGATCGATAGATATCTACTATCATCGGAATGGGAAGCACACTATCTTGATCTCATTAAAAAACGACTCCATAGGTTGTGTTTAGGACACTTTCCTATCCTCCTTGATTGTGGAGGTCTCTGTGAAGGCTCAAGGTACTTCAAGTTTGAGAAAATGTGGCCAAAGTCCGAAGGGATTTTCGACAAAGTAAGATAGTGGTGGTCTTCCTATCACTTCTATGGAAAACCTAGTTATGTCTTGGCATGCAAATTGAAGTGCTTGAAGAAAGATTTGAAGGTATGGAATGAGCATGTGTTTGGCGATGTGGGAGGCCAAAAAATTACTCTTTTCAAGGAACTCAAAGGTTTGGAGGGAGTGGAAGAGGAGAGGGCTCGCAAAATCCAAGTGACAGCAGATATTGAAAGGGTCTTTCTACTGGAAGAAATATCTTGGAAACAAAAGTCGAGTGCACTATGGTTGAAGGAAGCGGATAGATGCACCAAGTTTTTCCACCAATTGGCTAACTCACATAGGAGAAACAATGCCATAGAGACGCTGATGATTGATGGGGTGGCTTCCTCAAACCAAGACGAGATCTTTGATCATATTGTAAAATATAATGAGAATGTACTCTTGGAACAATTCTCTTGGAGATCGAGACTAGATGGGCTTACATTTGACGTCCTTGGCTCAAGTTAAACAGCTTGAACAGTCATTTGAAGAGACGGAGGTAAGGGGAGTTTTGAAAAGCATGGCAGGTGACACAACTCCAGGCCCAGATGGATTCTCTATGGCTTTTTCCAAACATGTTGGGAAGTGCTCAAAGAAGACATAATGGGGGTCTTTCATGAGTTTCATGAAAGTGGGAGGTTTGAAAGAAGCCTTAAAGCAATTTTTATCACGTTCATTCCAAAAAAACCAGGAGTCGTAGAGGTAAGTGACTATTGTCCCATTAGCTTGGTGGGTGGGATGTACAAGATTCTCTCCAAAGTTTTGGCAAATAGATTAGGTGATGGAGAAGTTAATATCACAGGCTCAAAATGCTGGTGTAGCGATATGGCGCTCAAGGAAACTTTTTCTCAAGTTTATGGCATACCAAGCATGAAACAAGCCTCAATTGCGGACTTCTTCATACTCTTTAACGACACTACACAATGGAATGTCACATTCCCTAGAGATGCACAAGATTGGGAAATGGCGGCTTTTTTGGAGTTCTATAACCTAGTTTACTCCACCCGGTTCTTGGAGGGAGTTGAAGATAAGATCTTTTGGTGCCAGATAGGGAAGTTCTCAGTCCACTCTTTCTACAAAGCCATGACAATGCATGGTACAAATTCATTCCCATGGAAGAGTATTTGGATGACAAAAGTGCCCCTAAAGGCAAAGTTTTTGTATGGATGGCTTCCTTGAAGACGATCCTCACTCTAGACAATCTAAGGAAATGTTGAATCATAGTGTTGGATCGGTGTTCTATGTGTAAAAAGAGTGGAGAGTCGGTTGACCATCTACTACTTCTGAGAATGCTAGGACATTGTGGAATGATGTTTTTGCTCGGGTGGGATTAGCTTGGGTGATGCCGAGACGAGTAGTGGACCTCCTAGCTTCTTGGAAAGCCATTCGAGGTAACTCTCAGATTGCCTCTATTTGGAAGATGGTTCCAATATGTGTTTATAGTGGTGTATTTGAAGGGAGAGGAACAAAAGAAATTTTGAAGATCAAGCATGATCAACGGAAGAGCTTCAAAGTCCATTTTTCAATACTTTACTCCATTGGTCGATTGTTATTGATTTTAATGGCTTGTCATTTCACGAATTCCTTGTATCCCTAAACTAAGCACACAAAGGCATTGCTCTTGTATATGTCTCGTATATTTGGGTTTTCGCCTATTTTTTTTATCAATAAAATCTTGTTTACCGATAAAAAAAAAAAAAAAAAAAAAGAGTATGACCTACTCGCATGAAATCTCTCAGCCAAAGGTCCAAGCTTCTCATTCCTCCCTTTAGAAATCTATTGGTAGATTTCTACCTCTCATCTTAGCTGAAGGACCTGGAAGATCAGAAAGGGGATTATTAATTTATGCGCCGAAAATTGATGTGGAGATGGCTCTCTTATGCACAAAGGTTTTACAGTTACTCATCGTCACCTCTTGCTCAAAGATCTAATAGTGGGCTCTAGCTGAAGTTTCTCTATGATAAAGACTGGGGGGTCCTGGTTTAGCGCAAGAAATTTCCAAACTTTCAGTCATCTTCAAGGCCTGGCATTGATCAGAGAATTTGGAAACACTACAGATGGGACTTTTTATGTGAAATTTGCATGGCAGATTATACAATTGGCACACCCAGATTTTCATTTGGCAAAAGTTCTATGGAATCCATTAGTTCCTCCAAAAATCTCTGTTTTTGGTTGGATGTGTTGATGCTGTGGCAGTTGATTCAGCTGTTGAGATTTGTGGTATTCCTTTAGCTTCAAAGTGTTACTGCTGCAAGAGTAATGCAAGTATTGAGACTAACTCCCTCAATATGCATTTGTAACCCTATACTGATAAATGATGAAGGGGGAATTAGCCTCAGCTGTATGGAGAGACACTATACTGCCCTTTTTGTTATTTCCATCTTCACTGGAATTTCATTGGAAGGAAAGGTTATCAAGATGGTGGATGACTAATCACAGGAAAGATAAAATTTCTCCACTTGCTTCCAGAACTCCCTTGCTCATTATACGGGAAAAATTGTTATCTAGGAATGAGCACTGCTTTAATGAAAAGAAGCCAGTATTTTCTGCAGTTATTCATAAGATCAAAAGCTGGCTTTTCTAAATTAGTGCATTTGTTAAGCCATCACAGCTTAGGAGATTTAGTTCAAAATTTTCCTTGAGGACTTTGGGCTTAAATTCCATTCAGATTAGATGTAAAGACCTGTTTTAGTTTGCTGGCTGCCTCCTTCACATGCGATGCTCAAATTCAACATTGATGGTTCGGCCTTTGGGAATCCTGGTATGGCAGGTTGTGGGGGTATTCTTCATTCTAACAAGGGTGCTTTTCCTTTTGGCTTTTCTCTCCATTTTGGGGTTGGCACTAACACCTTCACAGAGTTGATGACTTTGAAACAAGGGTTGTTATATTGCGTACAAATAGGATTTCCTGATGTTATACTTGATGTGTTATTGTCCATTGGTTCCTGCATTCAGCTTCCCCTCCATGGCAGTATTATAGCTTATGGGATGATATTCTTTCATTTCAACAAGTGTTGCCATTTTCTATTCAACATACATACAGGGAAGGTAATCCTGTAACAGATCATTTCGCCAAATCAGGGGCTGCAGGGATTTCAGATGCTTATTTTCTTACTTCTCAGTTACCTAAAATGGCTTTGGGGGAATTACAAAGATTTATTTATTTATTTTGATAAGTAAACGATTTTATTAAATAATGATAGACGTAGCCCAAGTACACAAGAAGATATACAAAGGTACGCTCTATCTATGTGGAATCAATAGAGACAAGGAAGTCATGCAAATCAAGGCCATTAAAGTCTATAGCTATGGCCCATGTACATAAGGTTTAAATACCTATATAGATAGTGAACTTTATTTTTTCTCTTACTATCTTTAGAGTTAATGGTTTAGCTTTGTAGTCATTTCGTATAGTTGTATTGTTTCAATGTATTTTGCAGGTTGTATAGTTGGTTCTACAGGATCCGTGTTTCTTGTCTTTTACATAAAGTTTTTCTTGTAACCATGACATTCATTTGCCATAAGTGAAGGTTTCTAATAAAATTGGGGTATAGTCCTCTTCATTAAAGATATATAATATTGTATTAATGTTTTGAACATCCACATTGGGTTCCGAGTGTTTCTTCACTTGAATGTAATATAAATTTTGCATAATCTTTCAATATGCATTTGTAACCCTGAAATATCAGGACAGCATTACATCATACAAAGATATCAAATGATGCTATAACATAATGATCCACTTTGTATGCCAATTTCCAACTACTAAATGGACAAGTCAATGTGGTGTGATAATCTTACATTCAGTCCATGCATAGCCACAATTGCAGACTGCTGATCTGAGAATACGGCAAAAGCGAATGGCTGTCACATCCCAAAATCATGTCAGAACACGACACATGAGGAGTCCAATACAATTAAGAAACAGATAAGCATGACTTGAAGAGATTAATGAAACATCCACATCTTCAATTTTTTTTTAATAAGTTGAAACAGCTATGACATGGATAGATGAGGTGAAAATGATGTTCCATGAGCACGACAACTAACAATTATTTTGATGACAAGCTACCCAATGAACATTGGTAGTCAACTCTTGCCTAACCAAAGAAACAGTCAAAAGAGAAAAGTCACTTGAAAAGCTTACTCAATTATTATCACATTAACCGTACTTTATATTATCTGCCAACTTAGGTTCAGAATTTCTTATGTTGAAGCAGATTCTCATCTTAACTATTTCTAAGGTGATATTGCTCTGATTATATATATATAAGATGAATTTTATTAATGATCAAGAAATGTAAGAGGCATAATCGAAGTACACGGTGGGTATATAACAAATTCACCTATTGAGAAAAAAGAGAGAGAGGAAAGAGCAAGAAAGTCCTAGAAAGTAAATCTCGAGAGACCAAAATAGAGAGCCTTGAGGTCTTCAATGTTTCTTGCTATGCATTCGAATTTGGTCCTTAATGTTCCTCCATATGCACCAGATCAAGCAACTCGGAATCATCTTCCACTAGGTCTCACCATGCTGGGTCACAAATCGCCCCATGTAGCATGCAAAGAGATATATCATATATTACCGTTCTAAGCATTATCCAACAAGCTAGAACAAGTTGAGAACAACTCATGTGCTAGCTACATCACAATGCAATAAAACATATCCAGAGACTCCCCATCTTGCTTACACACACAACAAATTCTACCACCATGACTTGTCGCTTCCTTTTTTATAAGTATGATGTGTCGCTTCCTTTGCTTGTTATCTTAGTTATGGAGGCACTCAGCAGGATGTTATTAATGTCTACAGAAGGGGATTTATTTCAGGTTTTTCTGTGAGGAATTTTCAATGTTGGGGAGCTTCACCTAAATCATCTTCAATATGCAAATGAACAATGGTGTTCTGCAAGGTAAATCCACATTACCTTTGGGGCTTGTGAGCTATATTCTTATGTTTTTAAAGCTGTCTTGGGATTGAAGATTTATTTGACTATATCGGAGTTAGTTCCAGTGGGCCATGTTGACAGTGTGGAGAGATTGGCAGATACTTTGGAGAGCAGGCAATTTTGTTACCCATGAAGTATCTTGGCCTTCCCTTGGCAGTTACGTTCAAAGCAAAGACAATTTGGGATGAAGTTTTTGAGAAGATTGAGCGTCACCTGGCTGACTGGAAGAGGATGTATCTATCCAATGGAGGCAGGATTACATCGATAAAATTACTCTGATGAATTTGCCTACATATTGCATATCTTTCCCTCCACTTCACGGCAGAATTTCCTCTGGGGAGGTTCAGGGGAAGTGGCAAAACATCATTCAGTGAGCTAGGCCAAGATTTGCTCTCCGATTAATGAGGGTGGTTTGGGGTTTCAGACTATGCTCATGTTTAACCATCCATTATTGAAAAAGTGTCTTTGGCACTATCAGAATGAGAGAGAGAAGTGGTGGAGAGTAGTAGTGGATTATAAATGGATGCATGTGGAGTGGGCGGTGTTCAAGTGAGGTCCAAGTTAGACAACGACATAATATAAGGAAAAAATGAGGGAAGCTTGCCCACAAAACTTGAGGTGGAGATGGCTCCAGGATCAGATTTTCCCAAAAACATCTGCTCTCTCTAAGGAGGCTTCAATAGCAGACAATTTGTAGTAGTGACTCTCTTCAATGGAATATAACCTTCATCAGAGCATCTCAAGATAAGGAGGTGGATGCATTTAGCGATATTTTAATATGTTGTATTCCGCTAGATTAAGAAGAGAAAGTGAAGACACGATTCTCTGGGTCCTGTCCAAAAATGGGATGTTTTGCATTCAATAGGAAAGATTATTACCACGGAAAATTTAAGAGACATATGGTGATAATCAATTGTTGTATGAGTAAGAGAAGTGCGGAGTAAGTTGCTTATCTTTTACTTCATTACAAAACTGTAAGTTCCATGTGGAGTAACTTTTTAAGTTGGATTGGTTTAGCTTGGGTCATGCCCAACAGAGTTGTAGATCAATTTTCTTCTTGGAGAGGATTAGGGGGCGGCCAACAAATTGCAGATGTGTGGAAGGTGGTTCCTACTTGCCTTGGTGCATTTGGAAGAAAAGGAATTGAGGACTAAGAAAGGACAATGCAGGAGCTCATAAATTTATTTTATCAATACTCTTCTATCTTGGACTGCCTCCATAGACTTTAATGGCCTAGACTACATGATTTTATGGCATCTTTAGCCTCTTAGCAAGGTGTTTCTTTTGAATACTTCCCACTTGTCTAAATCTCGCCTTTGCACTTATTAATAAATAATTAATACTTATAAAAAAAATCCCAAAGGAAGGGTCTTCCCAAGTGCAGCCATCCAAGCAGAGGACTTCACTTGAGACACCCCTCTTCAATATGCTCCAACGCATCTTGTATTCCCCACCCAATCTTAATAGGAGAGAATATAGCCTAACATAAATAAGGTGAAGTAATAAAACCACAATCCTAAGCTGCTTGAATAGAATCTACTTCCCATTGAGGAATTGAAAGTTTAAATAAATGGGAAAGAAAGAATAAATTAACATGAAAAGGAATGAAATGGAAAGGATTAGAGCGTTAACATTCTAAAGTGGAAAATGGGTTTATATGTGATGGATTGGTGTTTCATGTGCAAAAAAGATGGCGAATCAGTTAACCACCTGTTTCTTCATTGTGAAATGGTGACTGCTTTATGGAACAAGTTATTTGCAAGGTTTGGTATTGTTTGGGTGATGCCTTTTCAAGTGGTAGACTTCTTGGCTAGTTGGCATGGTGTTGTGGGACATGGAGGCAATACAGCTGAATGGAGAATGATTCCTTTGTGTTTGTTCTGGTGTATATGGCTGAAGAGAAACAGGAGATGCTTTGAAGATTGTGAACGCACAATGGAAGAAATTAGGAATTTTTTCTTTAGTACTTTATCTTTTTGGGTAAACAATTTAGTGTAAGACATGAATAGTTGTTGTGTTTTCTCTTTATTTGCTTTAGCTTGTGTTTAAGTGTATTCTCTTGTATACTTCCTATGTACTTGGGCTATGCCTATTTACTTGGAATAAAATCTCTTATTACCTATAAAAAAAAAAACATTCTAATGTGGGAGAAGTGGAGGGGGTCTTGTGGGCTGTTAAAGCTCAATTGATAGGAGTTATGGAGTATGTGAGAGATCTTATGATTAATATAGATAAGGGGTTGGACTTGGTCATGGGTTTGGGTGGTGAGTTGAAATTGGAGAGGGGGAGAGAGAAGAAGGGGGGGGTTGATCCTACGAGTTTGAAGTCCTCAAGTGTGCCGGCAAAGGGCACTTCGACGTCGTCACAGATAGGGTCGTCAGACGGCTGCATCACTGTTCACACCGGTTTGCCATCTGACTGCCCTCATTCACCAGTTGCAATTGGGGTTGGTACCTTTTTCCAGGGTTCACTTTCAATTGAAAATGGGGTCCTTCTAGGGTTTTGAGTACTTTGGAAGAAGCAGGCGAGCTTATTTCAGAAGATGAAAATGGGGTAACAGAAGGTAGTGCTTTCCCCTACCTATTCTATGCCTCTTGAGGGAGTAGTAGGGTCTGACAAAGTGGCACAGAAATGGTCGTCAGGGGGTGGAGCACCTACAAGAAATGTTCTCGTCGATGGAATGATGACACCTATGCCAAAGGTGAAGGGACCTCTAATAGTGACAACAACAATGGACATGAACAATATAGCTGTTGAGGAGGTTCGGGATTTGAATGCAAGATACTGTGGTCAGGAAATTATAAGTCTATCATTAGTGCCTTGTGAGGAGGAATGTCTAGGGTCAGGAGAGTTGTTGGGAATTGTGTCTTGGGATAATGTTGTTCCCCTGGTTTCTCTTCCTCCAACAAACAACATAGCGGGTTTACCATCAGATTGGGTTCTGCATAAGATTAACGAGATTCAGCATATTGTCGAGCTTTCATTCGGAGGATGTGAAGACTAATTTAAAGCACTACTCATTGCGATAGAGGTGGGCCACTAGCTTGAAACCAAATCAAGTTTTAAGAAAAACAGGGAGTTAAAGCATCTTTCTTGGACAATCAACTATGACGCTAAAGGACGTAGCTCAAGCCGAGGGAAGACAAAAGGAAAGGCATTATGAAGACATCCTCATAGAGGGAGTTTCGGGTGGAGTATTAGCCTTACGGGGGTGGGGGTTGGGGATGTGTGTTCTATTCCAATTCGGGCTAGATGTATTTTGGATAGATTTCTAATTTTCATGGGCTTTTTGAGTCATTTGGGGCTAGCTAGTATAAACTAGGTATTTGCTTATATACGTCCAGCGTACTTGGTTACTCCTATTGATATATATAATAGTTTTATTTAAAACATTCTAATGTGTTTGGGAGCTTATAAAGGAAAGGAATGGAAAGGAGAGGAATATGTAATTTTATATTTTTATTTGCATTCGCTCTCATTCGATAGGGTTCGTTTTTATTTTTATTTTTTGATAAGTAGGACAAATTTTGTTAATAAGAAAAGGGTATTATCCTAGTATACATGAAGTATTTATTAACTTACTTAGCCAACAAAGTGGAAAAGAGCTATAAAGTCCTGAAAACTAGGAATAAAAAAGAGAACATCATAATGGGTTTCTTTCCACTGATACAAAGTGTTTAAAACATAATACTTTAACTCCGACACCGATCTTTTGCTACCCTCAAATTTACAACGGTTTCTTTCTCTCCATATGCACCATAGCATGCACAATAGGACCATCTTGCACAATGAAACATACAGATGGCGACCAAACTGTCCATTCCAACATGTTAACAACTTCACCACCTTTAAAGGCAATTGCCACATAATCCCAAAGAGATTGAAGAACATGCCACATAAAATGTTTACAACCTCACAATGTTTTTTTTATAAGTAATTAAGAAGTTTTATTAAGGCAAGTAAATAGGCATATCCCAAAGTAAACAGAGAGTATACAAGCGGAAACACCTAAATACAAGCTAGAAACTAGGAACTAGGAAAAGATAAGAGAAAATAATGTAGATTATCCCCATTCAATACAAGAACATTTGCCCAAAGACAGAGTTCGAAAGAAAAACTCTCTAAATTCTCCCAACGAGCGTTCTCTTAGGCGCAAGATCTCATCCCTCTCTATGAGATATCTAGGTCTTCCCTTGGGCGCTATAAATCTTCATCGATTTGGGATGGAGTGATCGAGAAAATAGAGAGGAGGTTGGCTGGTTGGAAAATGATTTATTTGTCCAAAGGGGAAGAATTACTCTGATTAAAAGTACGTTATCTAATCTTCATTTTACTTTCCCTTTTTCCTTTGCCCATTGGGGTGGCTCATAGAATTGAGAATTTTTTGTAGGGCAGTCTCGGGGAAGATAAGATGTTCCATTTAGTATGTTGGGATTAAGTTTGTTTATCGAATGCTTGTGGAGGATTGGGAATTTGCAATTTGAGGCGTTTTAGCAAAGCTCTCCTTGGGAAATGGCTTTGGAGGTATCATTTAGAGAGGAATGCGTTGTGGAGAAATATTATCGATGCTAAATACGGGAGGGCTTGGGGGAGTTGGTGTTCTAACAAAGTAAGGAGTGTGTATGGTATGGGTTTGTGGAAATATATTCGGAATAGTTGGGGGGAATTTCTCAACCATGTTTCGTTTAAGGCGGGGGGGGGGGGTAGGATTCGCTTTTGGCATGATCTTTGGCGTGGGGACTTGGCTCTTAAGAATGCTTTCCCTTCCCTTTTTAGGATTGCAAGGTACAAAGAAGCTACAGTGGCTGATACCTCTTTGATTCCTTCTACAAGATCTTTTAAAATTCCACGGCTTGGCCAGGTCAGTACCTCACCGGGCCCTTTTTTTTTTTGGTTCCAATGGAATGTGAGATTTATTAGAGATGTTCATGATTGGGAAGTGCCCGTTGTTTCAATTTTTGTTCAAAAGCTTGTATAATATGAAAATTGTGTAGGGAAGTGAGGATAGATTGCTGTGAAAAAATGCTGAAAATTCCATTTTTACTGTTAGCTCTTATTATAAAATGCTAACTTGCCATTGTGTCAACCAATTCCCTTGGAAGTGTATTTGGAGATCCAAGTTGCCTAGTAAAGTTGCTTTGTTCTGCTGGTTTGTGTCCCTTGGGAAGATATTGCCAATGGATAATTTGAGAAAGCGCGGTAAATCTGTTTAGACTGGTACTATTTGTGTAAAAAAGATGGTGAATCGGATGATCATTTGTTTTTGCATTGTGAGGTGGCCAAGATTTTTTGGGACGAGATTTTCAGCAGGTCGGGTATTGCTTGGGTGATGCCTAAGAGAGTGGTGGATCTCTTGGCTTGTTGGAAAGGATTTATGGGTAGTCACCGCATTGCTGCTATTTGGAATATGATACTTTATGTTTGATGTGGTGCCTATGGCTGGAAAGGAATGGGCAGTGTTAAAGTAGTTGATCCCTGGTCTCCTCATTTCTTCTACACATGCAGCACAGACTGACCACTATCATACCCCTGCTCTTAATGTTATCCAGGGTAGGGATTTTCCTTAGAGCCGCTGTCCATGAGAAGAAAGCCACCCTTGGAGGGGCCTTATTCTTCCAAATAAGCTTCCATGGGAAAGGTTCCTTGGCGTGATTACATACCATCTTATAGAAAGACCACTTCAAAAACACCTCTTAGCCAAAGTAACATATCAACACTTTTTGTTCCACCATACATGCGTACAATTTGTTATAGAATGATGAATCATACCAAGGATAATAAATTTCAACCACATATGACTCCTTCATGCAAGTGATTCTATAAAGAATTGGGAAATACTTCTCAAGAATTGATCCCCACACCAAACATCATGCCAAAAGCGTATCTTAGAGCCATCCCCCACCATGAATTACTCTGGTTGATGATAGGAATGAGATGTTTTGCAGAGGGAATGTAAAAGTTTGATTCACGCTCCCTATTCTTTTCATCTTTCCAGATATCCACCATTCCATTCCTTTCCTATCCCCTTGCACTTCCTCTCTCCCAGATGAACTGTTAACCTTATTTTCAATGGCTCATACTCAACAATGAAGGAATGAGCTTCTCAAGCTAGAAAATAAGCAACGCTAAAATTCATTAGATGCAGCTTGTAATAGCAAAAGCATAAGTTTTTCATGATTATTATTTATTCAACACTGTAATGAGGCAATGTCAATCTTCTTTCTTAGCATATTGCAAACCAACTGATCCTAGTTTTCTTGCATGGAAGCAGCAAGAAAACTCCACATTCATCAGCCTAAGCTGCATTATCAGATTTGTGACAAATCCCAAAGTGCCCTGTAGGCCAGCTAAGAAAATAAACCCTCAGAAATACAAGTTTACTCACTCCCATAGCAACCCAATAATGCACTCATTAAGCTGAGACAACACAGCTCCATTCATCAAATACCTTCAACTTAGCTTCTGATAGACCCCAAAGCTTCTGGAATCGTGTTGACATGGAGAATAGCAGTTATTATGTAATGGAGAGCAGTTACTTGCATGTTTCAGATCATGGGCAATAGTTATTAAGTAGACCAGCAATTATTATGTAACTATTAAATCTGTGTGATCATTTATGTACATGGCAACTAGATAAGTTATGTAGTGGTGTAGGTGGCTGTTCTGTAGGATTGTAGTATAAGCTACCAGGGTGTCTAGAAATCTAAACTGTTCCTACCGTGGGTTTCCACCGCGCCCCAAGTGGAGAATTATCTCTTTTCTATCTTTTTATTCCATACATATTTATTTCATACCGGGACCTATCAGATTCGCCCCATCTTTAGGTTATGAAAATTTGACACAAGCCATTCACCAAATATATGATGCATTAAACTCATGCATAGAAACGAGAATTAACTTGAAATTCACATTACAAAAAAGAAAAAAAAAAAGACGTGCAGCTAAATCAAATACCTGAGACGTTTCGGTCGGGGTCCGAAGATGCGAAGACTCATAACCCGGGAACTCCCGAAACAGATTGTAGATTTCGCGGGCCTTCACATCCTCCGGGAGCCCAGCGACGAAAAGGGTTCTGACCTCGTCGTGCGAAGCCTGAAGGACAAGAGGAGGCGCGTAGGAACCGTAAGGTGGCTGCGGGTGAGTGAGATATGGCTGAGGCAGGTGGTGGTGATGTGGCGGTGGCGCCTCCGCCGTATGAGAATGTATCGGTGGCGCGCCAAGTTGAGTAGGAGGAGCCGGTGGCGGTGGTTGATAGTAGGGGTAGTGGGGATGTTGGTAGTAGGCGGCCATTTCGTCCATTTTGGGAGCTTGGGACGCGATTGGAAGATCGTGCCCTAGATTTTTTTGGTCTAGTCGACGACTCTATTAGCTACCGATCTATTCTTCCATCTATGGCTAAAGTAATTTTTTATTTTAGGAATAAATTCCAATCAGCATATGTTAAAGGCATCCTTGCAAATAAAATGAAGTCATAATTTTATTAATAGTAATAAGATAATTTATAAATAATAATGAGGTAATTTTAAGGTAATATTTGAATATTGAGGTGATCTCAAATAATTTATAAATAGTAATGAAAAAGTCATAAAAAATTAATAATAGAATATTGAATAATAATGAATAGTATTAAAAATTAATGAAAGTAGTTGGAATAATCTCACTATTCAAACACAGCCATGTTTGGTTTGGTGATATAAAATTTTAGAAAGTGAGAGAAAAAAAATTTAAATAAAAAATATTATAAAGTTATAATATTATTATAATATAATTTTTATTTTGAGATTTGAACAAGTTTGAATTATTTTTTATTTTTTGTTTAAAAGTTTAGGAAACTTGTAATAATTAATTTGAAAAAAATGTAATGATTAGTTTGAAAATATTTGTATTTGAGTGATATTTGAGAGAAAACAAGATGAGATGAGATGAAAACTACTTTCAAACATCCCCTTAATGCTATATAAGGGAAGGGTACACCAAGAAATTTTTACAACTATTTTACTAGTTAGGTTCAAGTCTCATTTGGATGTTGAGATGAGATGAGATAAAAAAATCTATGAGTAGTAGTGAAATAGTTTGTGAATAGTAGTGAATGGTTTATGTTAAGATGTTTTATAGAATTTTAGAAAATGAGAGAAAAAAATTGAATAAAAATATTATAAATTTAAAATATTGTTATAATATTATTTTGTTTTGAAATTTAAAAAAATTGAATTATTTTTTATATTTTGTTTGAAAGTTTGAGAAATTTGTAATTATTAGGTAATAATTTGATAAAAAAGATGAAAATTTGAAATTGAAAAATGTTTGTTTTTTAATGGTGTTTGGATATTAAGATGATATAAGATGGGTTGAGACCATCTCAACATCCAAATGGGGCCATTTGGGTCGATTTTTCTTTATTCCATAAAAAATATGGATTCATACGAGCAATTGCCCAATTTTCACCAGGCCGATAATTGGATTCCCTACCTGCCCATCCCATACCTGTAGGCAGGTACAAGTAGAGAATGTAGATACTAGATTTTAGGGCTAAAAAAATCAGACCGAACCTCACCAAACTAGTGTGGTCAATCCGATATAAAACCAGTTCCAATTTTGTAAAACCGGTTCAAAATCGATCCTTTTTCGGTTCTGCTTTTTATAACACTGGACTGGATTGGTTCATATATGTATAATTGTTTTAAAAAATTATATAGAAACTATTTTTTAATGATTTTTTATATTATATATAATTTTTTATATATTATATTATAGATATTATATAACATCAAATTTTAAAATCTTATTATTCATGTCTAATAATATAATAACATAAAATCAATATAACAAATCTTAATATAAGTTAAAACATTTGATACAACATATAATTTTTAAATTTAGAACATAAAATATTAAAATTAATATAATATATAATTTTAATCTTAAACATGATCATTACTATTAAGTTTTTAACATACATTTACTTTTGATATATATATATATATATATAAACTAGCAGTGGAGCAACGTGCTAAGCACGTTTGTTTAATTGGAAGAAATTATTTTTGAAAATTAGGAATGTCCACAAAAGATAAAAATAATATGATTTTTTACTTAAAACTGATTAGTGATTAGTTTAATGCATTGAAACAAAAAAATAATAAGGCAATGGCCGTGAAAGCTAAATAGCGTAAATAGGCATGACATTTAGGATTAATTCAATTTTCACTAAAAAGAACAACATATAACTACTTTGAAGCAAAGACATCAATATTATATCTAGAGCCGTGATATAATATTGTTGATAAAGATATATATATTTATATATATATATATGAAATTTTAGGACTGTCATCCTTTTAAGCAATATATATGTGCTTAAAATGTGTTTGCCACATCTGATTCATTTACACCAAAAGACAAATAAACATTCACTTAAACGGACACAAAGAACATAACACAAGGGTGAAAACGACATAACACACAAAACATGAACTACTCAAAAGGATAAACAAAAACACAGATGACCCATTGCCTCGTTTGTTTTCGCAGATGAGTTGAGATAAAAGTTAAAAGTTGAATAAAATATAGTTAGAATATATATTTTTAATATTATTTTTGTTTTAGGATTTGAAAAAGTTGAATTGTTTATTTTATTTTGTATAAGAATTTGAAAAAACTGTAATAATTAAATGAGATTAGATGAGATGAGATGAGAATGGTCATGCAAACAAACGAGACACTAACACAATATAATTGACGTACTGACACAAACAGGCAAAACAAAACAAAAACGGAGGAAAAACCAGATTTTTCAAAAGGGACAAAAATGTAATAAGATCAAGTAAGACATGGACATAAATGGAAAAAATGGAGAAAAAAAGTATCAAACACTAATTACTATTAATTCCCTTATAGCCACTTTTAAGATATAAGGGATATATATATATCAAGGATAAATACATTTTATAGCATAATCAATTATAATACAAATTCTTTTTTATAAATACATTTCTACACATTTGATCATATGTACTCATATAAAATGTGTATAGTCTAACTTATATAGACGATAAGAAAATTTAATATTATACTAGTATGCATTGATTATTATAAAATAATGTACGAATACTATAATACAAATAGATTAATAGTTTTAGTATATGTAACCATCATATTATCACTAATATATATAATCAAATATAGAAATAAGTGATTATCAAAAAATAAAATATTGTAATAAGTTAGACACTAATATAATAATATGGACATAGACACTATAGTATGGAAATAAATTAAACACCACTATACTACTTACTAGTAGTCTAATATAGAAATAAGTGTAGTATAATAAGTTTATCTCACTAATTATACTATACTAAGTTAATATCACTAATAGTAATAACTAATAATTTAATCTCACTAATAATTTATATACTAGTATAATTAGACAATAATAAATTAGTAATTACTAATTGTTAATGTCGTGTTTCGTACGCCTTTGGGTTAGGTTCTCGCAACTCAGGTCTTCAGAACTGGGCTTGCGAAAATAGAGAAGAAGGCAACTGGGAGAGGGTGGCATGTAGTTCAGGTAGTGGTGTCATTAATGCGGCATGGTTTCTCGATTTACCTTACCTTGCTAGCGTCCTTGGTGGCCCATCAATGTCTCTCATTGTTAGGGGATGAGGGTTCTCCTTACTTTCCACCCATTTACGTAGACAGGTACTCAAGGGCTGGATATTGTTCGAGGGACTCCAGGTCAGTGAGTCACATTCCCTTGTAGTACGAAGAGTTTATCTGTTATGGGTTGGGCCTTTTTTTCTTGTTCCCTCTGTTAACCTTCTCAAGCCCGTTAAGACAGAGGGGGAAAAATCCTTTGCAGTTACCTCTTTAATTCTTATCGGACTTGTACAGTGGAAATTATTATTAATCTTAACCCTTGTCTTTGAGGCCAAGGTCCTCTACTGACGTGTACACTGCTCCAAAGTTTGAGGTGGTTCCTCATCGCTTGGCTATCCAAGTATTGTTTCCCTTTCCACTTTTGTTGGCACGTTTCTTGATAAATTTGATGGAATCTTTCAATTGTAGCAGTATTAAGGGCGCCAGGTAGCTCTTTGTCTTCACGTCGCTCCGTGGTGCATATTTTTTGAGATTCGAAACTTCTCATACCTCTCCCTTCTGCCACGGGGCATGGGAGATTAACTACTGCCTTCCTCCTATGTAAATGCGATTTGGATTAAGGTCTTCTTTCCTTTCATGGCACTGTAATCCCTTTGTCATCCTTATTCTCCTAACTCTCCCTCCTTTTCACTTATATTCTTTTCTCTTTTCTTAGTTGTATACTACTTCTTCATCAATGGCTTCTGAGAAATCCACCCAACCCACTGCTTCTAATGGGGGAGACGCTTCAGAGATTGGCAATGCTGGGCCATCTTTCTGGGGCAACACTTGGCGTTCCAACGTCCAAGCGACGTCTTTGGCATATCTAGCCCTTACTTACCAGGTGCCGGAATCGGTGCTCTTCGACGTTCTTGGTCCATACGAGGGTGCCGTCGACACTGAGAGTCGCTCTTCCCGAGTTGCCCTCTTTCCTTCTACGTTTTCGTGTGGCTTGAGGCTTCATTTCCCTCACCCCGTTCGCGATTTGCTGAATTGTCTTGGCCTAGCCCCTTCTCAGCTTCACTTGAATGCTTGGAGGCTCCTGATTTGTTGCAGTGTCATCTGGTGACAAGCCCTACTGGAGGAGGATTCGGAGCTGGTTGACCTCATCGGCCATGAGTTCCTCCTTACTTACATGGTGTTGTGGCAAAATGGGAACGTTTACAGCTTTGAGGCGATGCACGCCCTTGTCAACTTGGAGTCACGATACAGCAAGGTGAAAGATTAGCCTCTAAAGTTCTTTTTCGTGTCTGGCAGTGGATGGGAGTTCCCTATAGGTCAAGTGAATTGTCGCGAGTTCCTGATACACATTGATTGGAGAAGGGTTCTGGAAGATAAGGTGGTGCGTCTGACGCTTACTCCTGCCGAGTCGCGATGCCTCGCTATCATTCGAGAATGGGTGAAGAAGAATTCCAACAATGTCTTCTCGAAAGTCCTTTCCGAGGAGAGCCTAAGGGTTTCTTTGCCTCCCCCAGTCACGTTCCTTTTGATGATAGGGTGATCATTGCCCGACCTCGGGTCACTCCTGCTCGAAAGCGCCCCTTGGATCCTTCTCCACGAGGCAAGGGGAAGAAACCTCGCTTGGAGGGGGTTGGGGCCTCTAGCAGGCCCCTTTCTGGCGCCTCTATTCCTAAAGGGCGGGTCTCAGCTACGCTTGAGGTTCATCGTCTTGCCATCTTGGTTACACCGGTGGAAGCATCCCATTGTTCTGTTAGCGTGGAGGTGCAGTAGGACCTTTTCCTTTGGAGCCCTTGGACCCATCGATGAAAGGCTCCTCAGTTGAGGTTCTTGTGGTGTTGCCTCCACCAACTGATGCTTGTGATGCGTTCCCAGAAATTGCCAGCCTTAACACCCTACTCCGGGGAGTCTTGGCGGTTAGGATTCCTTGGCAGCCTGTCGTGGGGCCCTTCTCCGGGGGTCTCCTCTCCTTCTTTTACTCGTTCTACTGCCTGCAGTCGCTCCTTTGAAGGTGAGGTCGATGTTTACTCGAGGGGTCCTGTCTCTAAGGCAGATGGGGAGAATCTCAAGCCGCTTGGAGGCTTGGATGCCGTCATTGAGACGATGGTGGCTGCTACTTCTAGTAACCGTGTCACGGAGGTAGAGCACCAAGCGGAAGGTGGTCTCTTTCTCGATGTTGTAGTCGGCGCAGGTTTGGGGAGTCCGTGTGAAGATCCATCTGTCTAGGCACAGCACCAAGCGAAAGGTGGTCTCCTTCTGAATGTTGTAGTCAGCTCAGGGTCGGTGGGTCCGTGCAGTTGTCGAAGAGGTTGCCGGGCTCATCGGACCGACGCGATCGCACAAGCGTCTGATGCTGAGGATTCAGTATAAGTTATCTCCCTTTAACCCAGCTAAAATCGGGTGGGTGTCAAGCGAAAGCTATCAGTCAGGTCGCCAAGTGTTTGTCTGGCTTTTTTCACGAGGTTCGGCGACTCCTTTTTCTGTCTTTTTCCTTTCTTTTGCTATTTCCTAAATTCACTTTATTGACCATTCCATGTCTGTCTCTCTTGTTGTCAGGATTTCTCTCAGCTAGCGGCCTTTATTATGAATGGCCAAGAGGCTGTTAAGTAGGAAAACCAGGACCTTCTCGTGATGACCTTGATTGCCCTTTGGTTGGAGCAAGAGCTGAGGACGGTACCAGTTTCCTTGAAGAAGGAAAGTAGGAAAACCGAGAAGCTTAACCGCCATCGAAAGAGGCTAAAGAAGAAAGCGAGGAAAGACGGCCAGCAGACGGAGCGACTTGTTATAGATCTTCGAGGTGACCTGTCCATGGTGCAAGAGGTCACCTCCCACCTGGACAGGCAGCTGAAGTCGGTCCCGGGTGTTTGTGATATCTCGTAGGGGCACAGGTGCGCTAAGGGTCCTAGGTCGATGCATGACCACATCCTAGAGAGACCGTAGCTATGTTCGTGGACTCTTGAGAAATATTTGTAGGGCCTTGACCTTACCCAGGTCACCATTGATGAAGAAACCTTTGCGTTTAGTCGTAAGTTGGGGAGGAAAGAGATCATCAATGCTTTTACGAGTCCTGTCTTCTCGGCCATGTCCAAGCCTGTTGCTTCCGCGTTTGGCGATCTTGATGCTGACGTTCCTAAGGTTGGCACTCCTGATGCTAAGGTCTTTGGTCATGGTGCCTGACCTTGCTACGCCCTAACTTCTTAGTGCCGCTGCTGCTCTTTTATTTTGCTTTTCTTTCCCTTTCTTTTCCTTTTTGTAAATGTATATACTTGTGCGCCGTCGTCATGCAGTTTGTATGTAATTTTTTTTTTATCATTAATGAAATTGCTTTATACTTTGTCATGCCGGGCTGTGATGTTTCCTCTTTGTTATTTTGCTCCTCCTCGACCATTTCTTTCGATGCTTTCCTTTCTTCTTCCTTTTTTTTTTTTTTTTTTTTTTTTTTTTTTTTTTTTTTTTTTTTT
This sequence comes from Pterocarya stenoptera, assembly GCA_003123785.1. Classification (NCBI taxonomy): domain Eukaryota; kingdom Viridiplantae; phylum Streptophyta; class Magnoliopsida; order Fagales; family Juglandaceae; genus Pterocarya; species Pterocarya stenoptera. The sequence goes on from QEOT01003098.1 coordinate 82,166, forward strand.
TTTTTTTTTTTTTTTTTTTTTTTTTAGCCGACCTAGGGGGCTTTGTCGCAGGAAATTTTAGGCTTGCTGTTAGACAGGGGGATTGCAGTCATATAGAGCTTATGGTCCACTCCGCCAGTGCCTAACCTATTCCTGACTACCCCACTGGCCAATCGTTCTTCTGCTTGTGCTGCCTTCATTTGCCCTTGTTAGGTAGCCATCCCCTTGGGGACTTTAGTGACTGTGTTTGATGAGGCCGATGTCTCTTCGCCAATTTCCTCTTTTTTTTTTGTCATTTGTCTCTTGGAGGTTCTTTACCCCTCCTAGTCCATTCATTCTTCCTTTTTGCATTGCTGAACTTTATTTTGCTACATAACTTAAAGAAGAGAGAAGTGTCATTAGTGCATGTCGGCCTTTGCTCGCTGTTGTTGGCATGGAGGGGATGGAAACCCCCTTTAGAGTTAGGCCGAATCATAGAGACTTTGGTTGCCGCCTTGGGGGGAGAGGTCTAAAAGTGCTTAACTAACCCACCTTTTTGCCCCCAAGCGGCTTTGTGGTCATGGAGTTTGACTATAAATAGACTGGGCTACCTTTTGCTGCACTAGGGGTTGATGTACGGTATTCGGGTAGCCGTGGGGCTGATCTTGCTCTCCACTGCGGGGATACAAGGCTGCCTTTGGCTCGACCTGTCTCCTCGATCCGCAAGGAGGAAGGCAGTCTGGGCAATTTGGAATTGAACCCGCTCTCGTCCATTGACGTAGTGCATTTAATCCCTGATTGGAAGATAAGAATGTCATCATCATTTTATCTTTTAGCTTTGTAGGAGTTAAACTTCGCAAACTTGGGTCTTCTGGCCTGTGACGCAATTATCTTGCCGTTTTTGCTGGGTTATTGAAGGATTTGGCCCATTCTCCACCAGGGAGAAGTCAGGACTCCTTAGGCCGACCTGCCTCTTTAACCCTTGATGAGGTAATTTCTTTGGCTAGCCGTAGGCTAGGTTGTTCTTTATTATGATGGGAGTTGGGGTAAGTGTTTGGGTAGTCGAAAGGTTGGACCCGCTCTCCTCCGTGGGAGGGTTCGAGCGGCCTCCGGCTCAACTAGCCCCTATTATCCCGTAGGGAGGTAATTTGTTCGGGCAGTTTGAGACTGAACCCGCACCCACTTGTTGACATCGTAAGGAAATGTAAGATTTGGTTAGGCTGTTGAACCCACTATTCTTTCGTAGCGAAGGTCGGGGTAAGTATTTGGACTACCGAGAGGGCTGCACTCCTCTGCAGGACAGGTAGAGCAGCCTTTGACATGACTTACCCTTTTGAACCCCACAAGGAGGTAAGTTTTCGGGTAGTTTGCAACTGGACCCGCTCTCGCTTATTGACGCTTATGAGGAAGGTACGTTTTTGTCTTCTGGTAGCTAAGGATTGACCCGTACTCTGCCGTGGGAGGGATAAAGTAGCCTTAAGTATTACACATATCCCTTTGGAACCCTACACAGGAGGTAATTCTGACAATGATATAGCAAGTCTGCTCTTCGCAGCTATAGGGGTTGGGGTCAGTTGTTCGAGCCGTCCCCGAGGGGGGGGGCATGACCCACTTTCCATTGTGGGAGGGGTAGAACAACCTTTGGCCTAGTTCTCCCTTTTGGTCCTGCAGGAGGTACACTGTTTGGGCAGTATAAGACTAGATCTACTCTCGCCCGTTGATATCGCAGGGAAGGTAAATGTTGGGTCAGGCTGGCATTGAGCCCACTCTTTGCTACGGCGGAGGTCGGGGTAAGTTGTTCAGGCTACCGGGGGGGGGGGGGGGGGNGAGAGGAATGTTGTTCGAACATTTTGAGACTGGACCCATTCTCGCTTGTTGATGCTCGTAAAGAAGGTAAGTCTTTGTCTTCGAGCCACCGAGGGCTAGCTTGCACTCTGCCACGGGAAGGATGAAGCAGCCTTTGTCGTACTTCATCTTTTGGTACCCTGCAGGGGATGTAACTTATTCGAACAACGATATGGTTGGTCCACTCTTCGCTACAATGGGAGTTGGGGTAAGTTGTTTGGCAGCCTAGGGGATAGGACCCTCTCTCCATCATGGAAGGGTAGAGCGGCCTTCGGCCTAGCTCTCCCCTTGATCTTGCGGAAGGTACGCAGTTTGGGCAGTTTGGTACTAGACTTGCTCTTGCCTGTTGACATCGCAGGGAAGGTAGGCATTGATTTGGTGATAATTTTGTCATTATATATTTCGTTAATTGTAGATCGTCTTGTCAGTGTTTTGTTGATAACTTGAAAGTTTGAAGTAGATGTGTTGCATTGTCCTGGAAAATCATGCCTTTCATTAAATAACATGAATTTACAATATTGAAATAACGCATTACAAAAGAAAGAGAAATGGAGCCTTCAACCGGGACTTTCGCTCATTCTACCACTGCCTTTAGGGCCATGCACCTTCCCACTCCTCCTGGAGCCCTGCAGGGCGAGTCACAGACTAAGGCCTGCCAGGGCTCTACAAGCGGTGCATGGCCTACTCTCTTCTGGAGGTTCCGTTAAGGGTAAACCCACCATCCTTCTGCTTCAGCTCCTAGACATAGCATTCCCTGGCCAGAACTAATTCACCTCAAAGTCCTCCCACTCCACGGGGGCTTGAGGTGGTAGGTCGATGTGACAGCCCACAAGCTGTTGAGGGTGGGCCTTCTGATGATGGTGTTGTACTACGACGGGGTTCTCACCACTTGGAAGTCGACCATGATTGCGGTAGTGCAGGGGGCGCTACCTGCGAGAACCGACAGCATGATGGTTCCCACAAGATGAACCATACTCCCGAAGAATCCCTTCAACGACATGGGGGCTAGGTGCAGCTAGGTGCAGCTGGGCAACATCTATTCTCATCCTAGTGTAGGCCTCCCAGAATAAGATGTAGCTCCCGTTGTCAATGAGCATTCTCCGATGGTGAAGTTGGAGACCAACATGGTCACTACTAGTGCATTGTCGTGGGGGTACAGGACCCCCTCCAAGTCAACCTCCACAAAGGAGATGATCGGGCTTGGCTCGCCCCGCCCCTTTGGTGCTTGGCGGGGTGGTACTCCATCGAGTACACCTCGTGGTACCCAGCCTGCCTAGCATGTGCCTTTCTGCTTAAGGAGGAAAAGCCCTCGCCTGTGAATCCTCCCTCTATGGTCTAGATTTTCCCAAATGGAGGTCCCCCCGTAGTGGTGAGTGGGGGTGATCTTCTGCGCTGGTCGACTCGGTCCATGCTCCTTTCACTTGACTTTTCCCTTCTTTCCTGCTCTAGTCTCCAGGCGAGGAGATAACGTTGCCTTGTCCACTCCGCATGCTCCCTTTCTCCCTTGTTGGGAGAAGTAGTCCTTAGTGTTGTGCGAGGTGGGACCTGTGGTATGTGCCGTAATGGTAGGCAATACCTTGGTCATCGTCTTCGTGGGCAGTGGAGGTGGATGGTAAATGCGGGTCTATCAAATCGAGGTCTTGGTCCCCTCGTCAGAGCCTCCTCCCTCTTTTTGTCTTGGGAACTCTTTTCCGGCTTCTCGTGGTTTTTAGCCCTAGCTAGGGCCCTCACTTTCATCTTTGCTAGCTCCAACTGGTTTTTTCTTGGTTCCTTCAGGGCCCGAAGAGTGTCCTTAGCATTGATAAAGTTTTCAGCTTGATCCATGAACTTTCGCAGTGTCACGTGAGCTCTCCTTGCCAACTTGGCCATGAACTAGGATTACAGCTAGACCCTTCCCAGAAGCGCCGCTAGGGTTATTTTCTCATCCTGGTCGTCAGTGGTCGTGTGCTTCTTGTTGAACCGGGATAGGTAGGACTTCAGACTTTCTTCCTCTCCCTGCTTGATGGTGAGGAGGTACGCTACTGGACACCGCCTTCTTTGACTTGACATGAACTAGGTCAGAAAAAGTTAGGCCAGCTCGCTAAACCTGTCTACAGATCTAGGAGCCAGACACCCGAACCATACTAGTGCTGGCCCCTTCAGGGTTAGCGGGAATGCCCTGCATGCCACCTCACTTAGGAAGCCATGCAACGTCAAGTGAGCACTGAAGGTTTCCAGGTGCTCAAGGGGGCCCTCCCTCCATCATACACCTCTATGGTTGGGATCCTGAACTTTGGTGGTAAGAGTACAACCATCACCTCCTCCGTGTAGGGTAGATTATTGCTCATGAGCAGTTGGTCCACATACGAAGATGTGCCCACCTTCCTTGCAATCTCTTTGTACTTTCCTTTGAGATTGTAGAGCTCGTCCTTCATGTTCTTCCTCTCCTCCTCCCTATTTGCCCAGCTTTTGTGTTTCGAGACCCCATGTGCTTGCTAGCGCTGGGCTCTGCCTCTTCGTCTTGCCCTCATTGAGGCTTTCTAAGCTCCCCATTCTCTTTGCGAAGCATTTGCACCTTGTCGGTCAGCTCCGTCACCCATTCCACCATAGTTTTCAGCCTTGCCTCCATGGCCTCCTCTGTGTCTCTTCTAAGCTGTCTGAAACGGATTGTCGCAGGCATATAAAATACACGCAAAATCTATAGTGATTCCACAGACAATACTACTATTTCTAACAAATAAAACTAGTCTTGACCTGAGACTAGAACGCCTTTAGACTAGTTTTATTTCTAACAAATAAAACTAGTCTTGGCCAAAAAAATTGCACAAAACAGCAAAAACCCAATAGGCTAGCAGGGACCATCCAAGCCCAAACATCTGGAATAACGTCATTTGATGATACCTTCCCAACACACAGACAACATTCGGAATAACGTCGTTTGTAATCTGGACACTTGGAAATTGTTAATACTGTATTTTTAGTTTTATTTTGTAATATGGGCTCTTGGGTCCAATTTTTTGTGTCAGATTTTTTATGAGCTGATATGGCAGGCTGGCAACTTGTGTATAAGCTAGTGTACCATTCTTTTTATGTGCCAAATTTTTTATGAGCTACTTTGGGAGCTTGTGTATGAGCTAGTGTGCCACTCTTATTATGTCCCAAATTATTTGTTTGCAGCGAGTGTTGAATGTTGAATACTTAACAGCTAGTGTTTAAATATGTATTTTTTAGTTTCCTAAATAATTGAGCACAACTTTTGCTATATTTCTCTACTCTAGCAAACTTTATGAGGTTTTCATTTTCAAAATTTTACCGAAAAAATCGATAAAACCGGACCAAACCCGACTGGAACTGGTACCATTGAAAGTTCTAGTTTTAGTGATGAATTAGTCTGGTATCAATTCTTCAATTCTCAAAATCGATGTATACCTATTCGGTTCTAAAATATATAAAAAATAAGACTAAAACGGACCCGTTACACCCCTACTAGATTTTGAATCAACACTCGCAACCTGAGTTTTTAATTTTTATAAAAAACTTAACTTTATACACAAAATGATGTCGTTTTAGGTTTGATAGTGTTTATCCTTCCCCCAACCCCATTCTCTCACTCTTTCCCTGTGTGATCAAAACCTTACATTCTCTCTCTAATCTCAAGCTTCTGTCCCATTTCCATCACAGAGACCGCCATCATTCGTTAGCCCTTTGATCATCACCTTTTTTAGATTCATCGGTAAGTTTTTATCTCATGCAAGCCAAAATCCTAGTTTCTCTCATGCTAGTATAAAAGGAGATGCACTTCCCAACATATGGCTCCTTCATTTCTAAATCGCTTGGATGGTTTACATTTTCAAATGATGAAAAAAGATTGTCTTTAATGGTTGATAAAAATCAAGTTACCAAATGAATATGCCTTAAACATAAAGGCATGTATGCATTTGTACATTGGATATCTGAGATAAAAATCCTTGGTCGTTGTGTATTTTTGTAATGTTTGTTACTTGGGATTTGTTGATAATTGATGATGGATGTTCATGGCAATGACTAAATTGGGTATACTAAGTTGGGGTACATTCTTCAAGGATCTACATTCCAGAACATTGAAGTTGAATGCCTTGGAATGAATGGATAAGATATTGTCATATTATATAAGTTGTAAAACACATATTGACAATCATTCCTTGATGTAATAGTTCACATGGATGTGCATTTGTGTGAGGATCACACAAACGTAAGGGGATAGATTGCCAACCGAGTGTGAGTGAAAGGCAAAGAGAGCAACTCCATTAGTTGTAAAGTGCAACTAGTCCAACATATGGGCAAGCAACACTATGTAGAAAGCCTGGCAGATTCATCCCAACGCAAGGTAATGATGGACTTTTCACCTTGTGGTAGGTGAGCTAGAAAGGCCGCCTAATGTGTGTAGACAATAACGAGGAGTTAAAGAGGCTTGTAGTTATGGAAAATGAGCCATTCGTATAAAGGCGAGGAACAAGCTCAACGCGATCAATGATCAAGGAAAGACTGGAGCAGATATGAGAGTTTTTGGGAATAACACGAAAACGCTTTGAAGGTGACAATGCTGTACATAGAAACCCACACTCCATCTGCAGAGTCACATGTGGAGTGCAGAAAACATTACGACTCGGCAGATCATATCATTTGAACCCAAATGTATGGTTTAACACCACATGGGAGACCTTACTTGAAAAGAGATTGAGGATTGGATATAAGGTAGGCCGTAAGGACGTACAAACCATGTCCTGCCAGTTTGTATCTATCATCCTACAATAGAATGATTGAGACTATATGACTTCTATTTAAGCATGACTAGAGTCAGAAGTATGTCGAAAGGATATCTGATGGTCCTACCCTATAAAAGGTTTGGACAATGGACAAAATCTCACTTTTGAGATCACATACACCTGAGTTTCCTTTGAGTTGGATTCTTCAGAGAAAGCTAGTGACTTCAAAGGAGACAAAAAAAGAGTAGCATATCACCGTTGTAATTTAAGGCAATGAAGTAGGTTAACTTCTAAGACAATGCTGGGGAATGTGGGTAAATATTATGAGAATGTTATGTAATGTGGCATATGCATACTCTATAACCTCCCCCTTTCTGATCATGAACTAATAAATATTTTCGCTACAATGTTTATGAATATTTTTACTTCATGTTTTCTGAGATCTTGAATGTAGTTGCTTTAAGTGATATCTTTGTATGAGTAACCTTTATCATGTGTCGATCATAATGGACGAGAAGGGGGACTCTTCGAACCATTCCTATGGTGCATTGCCATGAGTTTCATACGTGAATGAGACTCTCTCGTGATGATTGGGGTGGAACGTTATCATATTGGCCTCACCTAATAGACGGGAAGGAGAATATCCGGCATATCACGTGTGGTGTCTTTAAGTTGGTTGGTCAGTAGACTTTTTCCTAGTGCAACATGTATATCTCTATGTGAGTGTCAACTTGTTCGAGATAGGCGAGTCAACTTCTTTGTGACGAACATTTATATGATGAATATGATGAATTTTACATGCTTGAGAAAATGGCGATTCCTCCTCTCGGTGATACTTATGCATAATGAGTCTTGCACAGAGGGTAAGTCCTCATAATGTGAATTTTTTTGTTTGTTATGGTATTTCTCTGCCATAAGTGAGGGTTTTAATAAAATGGAAAGGTGGTCACTCGACATGTGACTGTCAACTCTTTGGAAAAAAGAGAAAAGAAGAAGTCCTAAGAAGGTAATTTATCACCATGCTTATATAGTTGTGCTTTACTGAGAGAGTGATTTCTCAACAATTTACAAATACACACTACAAGGAAAATCACTTTTTCTAGCACCAACAATTGCCACAAAAAGTGAAAATTTTCATTGCAAAAAGTTTTTCGCATAGGTTTTCGCTCATTGCACGTTGATTGCCAAAGAATGATCACAATTGCTTATTTTCAACAAATTGTAAAATCATCACAAATAAAATTTATTGCATCAACTAGAATGTCGCCATAAGAAGTCAAAAATATCGACAGAATTGGCTGGCTTGACGGACGAGGAAATGGTTCACTAAACTTTTTTGTGGTGAGTTTTGGTGGTCATAAAAACAATATATTTTCGCCGCAAAAGGTTATAACTAAATTTCCATCAAAGTGGTAAGTCGATGTGCTAGGTTTCATGTGGCGATTTCTCTGTTGCTAGAAAAAGTTTTTCTAGTGAGTATATGTGGCTGCAAATAATGTCTTCTTTTCCAACAAGTTTATCAGGTGATGGTGTTTCTTTTTTTTTTTTGACGATTGTAACATCATTGGAAAAGGTCATTTGGGTGAAATCATGGTCGCCGCAAAAGGCTAGATAATGGTGTTGAAAATAGTATAGGATACAATTTTCGATGTGGATAGCATTTGTTGCATATAAGATTTATTAGACATTTTTTTGGTTGAAATTGTTCTTTAGGGGCGATATTTTTTTGTCAGATTTATTTTTGGGACATCCCAAATGGCGTTGAAAATAGTTTTGTGTACTAATTAATGTTGAGAAAAAATGAGAGACGCTATATAGTTACCCAACAATATGACTTTATGATAAATTCTCAATTATAATCTCCTCAATGTATTCTTTGAAGGTTTTTCACTATTTTCAAATAATAACAAAAGTAATATTTCGGCAATATAGATATTCACCATTACTAGATGAATATTTATAGTCAAGATCAGTATGAAAAAAATGATAAACGCCATATTTGGATAGAAACTAGTAGGGACACCATTTACAAAAATATACTAGAACATGATCGTTGTCCAATTTCATTGATGAACTATATATTGAACTCAAGTCAAATATCATGTGGTGGATCAACATCTAAATGCATACTGAATATATCAGCAAGTCTAATATTTACATTAATAAAGTAATAGATCCATATTAAGTACTAGACATATTACTTAAGGCTCACATGATATTCCTCCATGCATGTAAGAAGAAGTCCCTATATGCTAGCATAATTAATCTTATATTTGGAATCTATCTCCAGTTGGGCTGCTTACTTGATCTGAAGTTGTTATTGCATCTACTTTATCATTGTACCATATTCTTGTCAATCATGTGAGCCCATAGACAGAGAATCTTCTTGGATGGTTATAGTTATCATCTACCCATAACTTTATGTTGCCTAAAACAAAATAGAAGAACCAGTTAACATAGATCACTACAATTATGGACAACATCATTCAAATATGTTATAACCTTATACAACAAAAAACCATTTCCCTACAATTATCTTATAAGAAGCTGTATAGAAATTGTCAAATACTATGGGTAAAGGAAATTGCACTTATATGTTTGCCAACCGTCAAGTCTTCTAAGCCAAACATGGTGAAGCATTAAAGATTTTACCCACTCAAAAGGCTTTAGACAACATCATTTTTTTAAGTACACAAAATTGCACAAGAAGTCAGTAAGGACTTGAAGCATTTGGCTGATTTGAAGATATGCAATGATTTTCAAAAATACAAAAACTACTTCAACACAAACACAAAAAACTGCACAATAGCCCATTATAAACTCAATCCAGCTGAAAACATTACATATGCAGGGACATTCCAGGAAACAAGAAAACATATGCATAGCTTTGATAGCATGAAATATTGCAAGAAAACACAAAAACAGCCTTAGTTCGTTACCTTTCATTTGTTCACCACAAGTTTGAAATTTACAAAAGCCATCCACAACCATTCTTCTCAAACTCAATGCTAACAAGTCTCACATGCATAACCACATCCACTTTCAACAAACATCACCTTATAACACCTAGAAGAAGAGGTAAAAAACAACATTAATTATTGACACTCCATTTGAAATAATTAAGAGAGGCAACAACTGGCAGTTATCAAACTTAGAAGCATATTTAGAATTGAAAAATGTTAGTATTTACCTATGTTTGATACCAACACCCAGTATGTGTAGCAAAATGGCAAGCAATGTATCATACGCAAGTTTTCTACATTTTCCAGGAATCTAAACTACTTAAAAATGATTTACTCAATATAAAATTGCACCTAGATATATATATGCATGACTTAATTTATATATCTATACATGTAATCAATGGAGTGGATAATATGGTTCTACTCACATGATTAATCTACATCTCCCATCTCTTGCATCCAACCATATAGCCATCAATTCCACTTCACAACATTTGGTTGACCCTCCAAAAATTAAAAAATATTGCCAGCCCAACTTGGTTAGTACACTGTAACTAGAACCTATTACCTCTAGCCTCAAAAGCAAAATACTAATTCCTGCAAAAGGATGCTAGCACATCAATTCCAAAAAACACAAAATGTTTTATTAAAACTTGGAGGACCTAACATCCTAAGCAATAGGGAGAATCTCCCCGTGACTGCCTCTCGGACATTAACATGTTCATCAACTTGTCATACTCCTGTTGTCTCTCCAATAGGACCCTCACTTCTCCCCGTAATTCTGCAACCTTATTCTTATAGTCTGCAGCCTCCTTTACTACTTCAGCATATTGTTTATCACATTCGCGGTCTTGTTTTTGGGTAGACTCTGGCATTATCATCTCTCCTAACCTTTAGCATACCCATACTTATGTCCTAAAACATCTCTAAAAACCCCTGTTGCTGCCTCTGTTGTACAAACTTCGGGTTCCAAATCAGACAACTTTCCAACCATTTTGTGCTATACCAACAAATTTTACATGACTTGTAAGTCCATGAATTTAATTAACTGAAATATAAATTGAAACAAATAATTCAAAGAACATGATTAGAAAAATGAATACAAAGTAACCCTCAAGGAAATTGCTCACATAAAGTTCTTCTATTGTGGATGACACAAACTGGTCATTCTTCTTAGACCAATGGACTTCCTTGTAAAAGTCCACTAGGTTGCTTGTAGTTGACTGCTACATGTCAATTAAAAATATACAATTTATGCTCATGTGTTAAAAGTACAGTTAAAAGTTCACTTATCAAATGAAGGCTGACACAAGTTATATACCTGCTTCTCTAGTATTCTCACAAATAATTTTTTTCCAGCTGTGTGATTAGTTGTTAGCCTTTTTCTACTCTCTGTATTTTACATTGAAACTTTCTGCCATATGAATAAATAGAAGTAAGATATTATTTTAAGCTAAGTCAATAACGAACATAAAAAAAAAAAAAAAAAAAAAAAAAAAAAAAAAAAAAAAAACTGTTGCAGTAAATAATGTGTCCAATACCTTGAATGCTTGGCTTCCCTACCTCTTACATAACTTAACCCACACCAAGGGATCCAACAAGACACACCCATTGGCCAACGCCTCTTCGTGACTTGAATGAGCCAAATAGTTTTTGTGGAATTGATGGTGAAAAGCGTTAAATTGCTTGCGAAGTTGTTTCGAAACAGTTTTTTGATGGTTATCCAAATCCCAATTGAGAACAAAGTCAGGCTAACATGGATATGGACATTAAGGTTTAATGTTAACCATTATAAAATAAATTTAACAAATGGATACATAGAACTTATTTAGTTGTTACCCGCACACAGTCAATGAGCTCATCTTTATCGGGAGTAGGGACATCAGTCTAACGAGCATGACTCATGTCTGCATGGTGCTTCAATATCCATGTTACCCTTGTGGTAAACATGGTTGCATTCTCCCAACATAGGGCTGCTTGGCCAGCCTTGATTTTCAAAGAAATCTTATTATGCTTCCTCAACTTATCAAACTCTGTGCATTTCGTAGGTCTATGACTACGTCTCTTCGGGGGTAGCACTATTGGAGCTTCCACTGATCCGACTTCAACCTCTGTGAGAAGGAGACAATATCTCTAAGTATGTATTCATATAACCGAAATAATGTGACAACCATGAAGTACATTCAGACTTACCATCGTCATTTCAATTCTGTTATGCATCCAGTTGCAAATTATCTAAACCAACATCCGGTACTCTGTCTGGTGGCTGTATTGAGTCATTAGATCTAACTTCTAGATCTTTAAGGGTCCATGGGGCAAGTTCTGGATGATGCTCTAGTTGTCTAATTCTTGCAGCCCCAACATGTTTATTACCTACACCTCGTCCTTTCCCTCTTTCTCGTCCATTTGGGGCCATCTTTTGATTGCCTTAAGTGCCTTTGATATTAACTCAACTATCTTGGTGATAGTAACTTAATAAAAAAATAGTAATGGGTGAAACAAGTATAAGCAGATTAAAGTAATATATTAGCAAGAAATGATTATGTCATACATGTCCATATATGCATGAAAAGCGTATATCCACAGAAGGCAACATCATGGAGATGCCTAAGTATAACTAAGTGTTCTATGTTGGTAACCTCCAAAAGAAAGCATGTGAATAAATCTGGTAACTAAATATTACATTCTTGGATAAATTGGTCTATAAACCTAGAAATGTATGTGAATAAATGATCTAAATGATATTGTCTAAATGATCTAAATACTGGTCAATAAAGTAGATTTAATGTTAGTATTTTACACAACTTAATTACCTTAAAAATGTAGTTTTTACAAAAACACCTTATGAATGGAATAACAAAGGGAAACTATGCAAAGAAATTTGTATATTCAATTGCTCTAGATTATGCTGAGTGCTAAGATAGGCATAGTGGAATGCCAACTTCATGTATACAATAGAAATTCAAATTCCAAAGATCATGTATCAATTCAATGTACCATCCTCTCGGCTAGTTTCACATTCCAGCAAGTACAATTTCTAATTGAGGTTCACAAACCTTAAGTTTAAGCAAAAAGCAAACTATAGCTTAAGCACAAACTTGAAATCCCAAGCAACTATGCAGCTGCCTCTACAGACAAATACAATTTAGTATTAGTGAAGAGTAAAAAATGGTAAGTTATACAAGAGAGACAATGGTAAATATACAATATTATATGTCTTTGTATGCTCCTAAATAAGTAAATTGCATTGCATGGAAGCACTATTTAATTACCAATATAAGAGATACATGGAAATGGTCTCTTAAAAGATTTTATCTTTAAAGATGACCAAGATACTAGGGTACTAAGCAGTCGTAAACTTTCAATCCATTTTAGTTATCTTGTCAATACCTTGAGCCTATCGATATCCCTCCCAAAAGCCTCCCGAATGGTAGTTGGGACTACCATGGTGTGATTTGATTACAAATCTCAGCAAGTTAATGAGAAACTTCTACACAGGTTAATAATGCATGCATGACAGTAAAAACATGAATGCATAATCAAAGTCGTAAATAAGCATATCATAACTTGACATATAGCATGGCATAAAAGACATAACTTTAACTAAAAATGAAACTTAACTTGATGTGACATAACATGTATATGAATTTAAAACATAACATGGACTGTCAACATAGCATGAACGTGAACTTGAAACATAACATGAACTTGAAACATGGCATGAACGTGAATATATATAATTTGAATATGAACTTGAACATAACATGAACTTGAGCATAAGATAACATAAACGTGAATTTGAAACATAACGTGAACATGACATAACATAAACGTGAACTTAAACATAACATGAACGGGAACATAACTTGACATGAACGTGAGTTTGAAATATAATATGGACTTGAAACATAGCATGAACGTGAACTTGAAACATAACATAGACTTGAAACCTAGCATAAACATGAGCATACATAATTTGAACATGAACTTGAACATAACATGAACCTGAGCATAACATAACATAAACGTGAACTTGAAACATAACGTGAACGTGAAGTTACCATAACGTATTCTTATCTCATGGGGTTACCATGATTGAGTGTTTTTATTTCATAGGGTTACCATGATTGCGTATTTTTATCTCATAGAGTTACCATGATTGCGTATTCTTATCTCATGGAGTTAGCATGATTTAGCAATAATTATAAACTGAACAATAACTTAACTGTACGAAGACGTACATGAACGTAAGTCGAAAGACATGACGTACTTGGCAGAAAAAATTTTGTAGCATGACATAATATATGACAGACAACATTTCATAACATGTAATAGTAAATATTACGTGACATGGCATATATGTAATAGTGAATATTATGTGACATGGCATATATGTCACATACTTGCAACTTATAGCAATACGTGACATAATAGATTGTGTAACAGATAAACATGTAATCACATGGCATGGCATGGCATATATAACAACATATGAACATAAACTGTAGTTTCTTTATCCATCACACATACATAGTAAACTGATAGTAAGTTAAACTACTTACCTTGTTCGTCGTGTTCTATGAGAATAAAGTGTGAAACACGAAGAACTGAAAATAGTGATTCTAAAAATAAAAAATTTAACCACTAACAATTAGAAGCATGAAAACAAGCTAACTTAGAGTAAAATTATCATTTTACCCTTAACATGTGAAAAAATGACCATTTTACCCATAACTTAAAGATTTTACATCCTAACTCCAATAATTTTCAAAATTTACATTCGTCAAGTAAATTTTGACCTAAACTCAAATATTAACTCAAAAAAATTTAAAACAAATCACAACTATGAAAAACACACCATGACCGAAATATCCATAGGATTTGTCCCTTGGTTTTTATTTCACTTCTTCTAATTTCAAATCTTATGATCAATCCAAATTTTTGCAACAAAGATATTCCGATCCTAAGTTTAAAAAAATACTTAAAACATCAAACAAGAACTTACTAATCATCAACCCAAAACTTTTTAGTAAAAAGATCCAAACTTTTTAACTAAAAACAAATCCTTGAATCACAAGTTTTGATCTTATTCAAAACATTTCCAAGAATTTCAAAACTCAAATCTTACTTCTAACATATTCAGAACATCATCCTAAGATCAACCATGCTTTAAATGATCAAACAAAAGTCACCCAAATCACAAAATAATACTTGAAGTTTTTGGTTTTATACTTAGTCCAAAAACAGAAACTTTCTCTTAACTAACTTTGATCAATCTCTTGATCCATGACTTAAAGATATGTGATTTTCAAACTAAAACATCATATGGTTTAAAAATATGTCCTAAAGAAGATCCAACCATCAAACTTAAAATCACATGGCTAAAACTCAATAAAACATGGATCTAATCCAAAAAAATCAAATCTTAGGCCTAATTGAAATTCTCTTGCATAGAAAAATCATATCTTTAAAAATAATACTAAATATCTTCAAAATAACATCCTAACATGTATATAAGAGGCTAAGGATCATCACATAAAAGTATCAAAGCCTTTGGAGTAAGAGTAAACAACGAAAAATTCAAACATTCTCAAAACAAAAACTGTTTTTCCACTTCCAGTTTTCAAGTTTATAGATTTAAGGAAATATACCATCAAAAACTTTAGTCATGCAATAAAAACTCAATGAACATTCATAAACACATGCTAACAACACTCCATTAAATTTTCGGACTAAGATATGTCCATTAGTTTGGTCAAAAATTTCAAAACATAACATACTCTCTAGTTTCACACTCATAATGACCTTTCTATGGTTAAAACTACCTTTTACTGATCAAATGAGTATGAAATGAGACAAATAAGATATCCACGAAAATTAAACTCAAATACAAACAACTCTTATGAAGGAGTTATCATGCGAAAATATTTATAAAGGGTTAAAAATCTCCATGCAAAAGGACTTAGAAATCTGCCTGAGAGAGTTCTTTTGAGTTTCTCACTAAGAACGGGGTGAAGAAGTGATGAAAGGGTGTGAAATGTGTCTTACATGACTTTAGACTTCTGAAGGGGGAAGTTATGGGCTTCAGTGACCCTTGATTGGATGTGGCTGTGTGACAGAAAGTGGAGAATAGTGAGGGGCAAGAACTGCCTACAACAGTTGTGAGGTATGGAGGTTGATGGGGTGGATTTCTCCTTCACATCAAGGAACTATTGGGTGCAGCTAAGGGCAATGGATGGCTTGCCATGTGGGGAAGGAAATTTCTTCAAGAAGTTTTGCCAAGGTGGCCAAATTCGTGGGCCTTGGTGGGCCTCAACCAAGTGGGCTTCAATTTGGGATGCTATTAAATCCAAATTTAATTTTTCTTGACCCAATCAAATTTTTAAATTTTAAAATGTTAGATAATGATGTCATAACAAAGATTTGGTTAATTAATAGTCTGTAGAAGTGATTTAATTAAGTGATTAAACACATGCTAGAAATCGGATTAAAAAGGGTTTGGAGACCAACTTTTGGGTTTGGGAAACTATTTAGGGTTTCAGCTTCAATCAAGCTTTTTGGGATTTCAATTGGATTCCAAAAATTTAGGATTTCTCTAGGATTGAAACCCTCTTGGGTCTGACACAATTTGGTTGATCAGATGAAATAAAGTTTTACTTAGGTGGCCTGATCTCACCCTTTGATTTCTTTCACAAATCCATCTAATAGTTTTTCATGGTGCCAAGTGTCTAATACTATTCACTATGTGTGGCTAAGATTTTTCCAAGTGTCCAAATAAGGCTTCTCTAACCTAATTTAGACATTTCAAATTGTGATTTTGAAAACATTATACTAGGTGCGCTTATCGAAGTTACTATTCACTCTAAAAAAATACATAATAAACTTAGTATTAAAAAATATTAAATATTCATATTAATCTAAAGTGAAAATCGTTTATCGAAATTCAACCCTGAAGTGCCCTTAAAAATAATTTCGCAATTTCGAACAAGCGCTACGTCCGAAATTATGAAAATGGGTTATTGCGCCATAAAATTTTAAATAATCAACTGAGTCTAATGGCGTAGACCATAATACATTCTGACATTTCTAATTATCTTAAATAATTAAACTCATATTTCTAGCACCATAGTGAGTGATAACACTGACTATGTTGACAGACTAAAACCTGTACGATTGGTCGATTCGTAAAAACTTATGGGATTTTCACGAGGTTCTTAAAGTCAATAGAAATTCCACCAGTGAATTTCTAGCGGGCTGTAACATCTTCCCCTCCTAAAAATAAGATTTCTTCCTCGAAATAGACGAAAGTACAAACATAAAACACGCTCAAAAGAAGAAGTGGCTTACCAACCTACTGTCCATCACTGGATGCCTCATCACGTTCAAGGGCCAGGTAAAGTTCTTTCCGAGGTAATGCCTTCCTCTCGTAGTCAATACTATTCTTATCTATAACCATCACATGGTTACACAAAATAACTACTACTATAACATAATGGTATAACACTTTCAAAGGTTACAGCCTAAATTTAATGACTTCTAGGCTGACCTTCTAGGATACTGAATCCTTGCTTAAATGAAATGACTATTCTCCTTACTATTCAAAGAATTATCCACAACGTATATATATCTACCATTCTTAACTCTCTCTCTCTCTCTCTCTCTCTCTCTCTCAAATTCTCAATTTGTACTGGAATCCTTCCACAAAGTAGGTCCAGTCATACCAGTATACTCTTTAAATCTAAAACTTCAAGTATTTACGCAGTTCAATTTAGAAGAATTTAATCCATACACAACTAAATTCACTTTCTCTATTTCCTCAAGGAATTCTATCTACCTGGGACTAACTTACTCCTTCAAATCACAACGAATTGTTCCTCTTCCTAGGTAGTATCTCGATAAACGATTAGCTATTAACCTCAACTAAAAATTTTATCTCTTATGATTGGGATAACTCTTCTTTCCATCATGAGCTACCTTTTATTTTGACTCTAAAAGAATGGATTTGTACTTACTGTTCACGTAAGTCCTCAAGATCAAGATTTACTACCCATATAAAAGTCTATAATGTAATGGCGATCTACGTTTTCTACAAACACAATAATTTGCCAAAAACACTTAATGGTAGCTGGATAAAACTACCATCATAAGTGAATCTTACTACGGCCAAAGCCTCTCCCAAACACTTTACTCTTCCGAACACAAATTTCTTTGGATCCTCAAAATTAAAACAACTCCAAATAGGCGGAATACTAATTTATCAACCTTCAATATCCTTCCTCCAACTGCTAAAGGGTATTCTATATCTATGCTAATATGAACAATAATACTCTTAATGAGAATTGTTACTCTTACTACCTGGATAACAATTCGGCTTCCGAACTAAACTCTCGTGTAATACCACAATCATTAAAAATAGGGACTCACTTGAATCAATAGCATACAAGTTACAAACTTCAATGACTTGACATTACCCTAACTTTGGGTCTGGGTACGTGCGCTTGCTGCTGTTGGTGTTGTCTAAGCACGTCAGCCAGCAGACTTACAGCTTCAGCTAATCCTCCATCCATCGGAAAACTCTGATTCTCTTGATTGATACCTCCTTCAGGGTTCTAAGGTATCCTACCGCGAGTCATGTGTCACTTCCTGAAACACACGAGTACACGTGTTACAATCACATACTATCTCTTATACTTCAAGAAATTCAAATCTAATGAAGACTAAAATTTCAAGCCTAATATTTGGTGCATTTCCTAAGGGCATGTAGATTTACAACACAAAAATGTATTGCTCTGATACCACCCTGTGACGCCCTTAGATTCCGCTTGGGATCGGATGAATATCTGAAACGTTGGGACATGCAATACACAAGGTTACCTATCCCCGTTCATGACAAATATAGGCATCTGCATCAGCAAGAGAAGGACAAGGTTGAGGATTCACCAACGTCCTACATTGCCGAATCTAGTGGAGCAGCTAGGATACAAGAGAGAACAAATGATGTAGATGCCTATTTTTGTTGTAGGACTTGTTTACCTTTTGGGAGTTGTACATATTTATTGGTTAGGCGACCATGTGTTCAACCTACCTCATCTTGGGTGTATGAACTAGATAGCTGAGCATGTGTATCTTTAGTTGTGGAATGAAGTAACCTATGAATGTTGTGCAGATCGATAAATGGTTTGAACTTTTGGTACTATAATGTTTAGCCTTCTGACTATACATTTACTTTTTTGTTGGGATCTGGATATCTATTTCCTTAAATGTGCACTTCTGAGTAAATATTGGATGCCTAACTCAATTTGAACCTTGGGTGTTGCCAACCGACTAGCACCCTTTGTAACACCCCGGTCCTGGAGGGGTCGAAGAGTTATTACCTTTCACTTAAAATCATATCTCACAATACAGATGTAAACTCTAATTTCTCAATTATACATATATCTCATTGTTTTAAACTGACTACCTCAATATCATTAAAGTAAGACACCACCAAGCCTTAAGATAAACGTTAACCTTTCAGAATATCAAATCGACAGAACAAAACAAAATAGTAAATAAACTCTCCGATAATCAAAATACCCTCTTTGTACTTAATCTGCTATGCTCACACAATCTTACTTATGCTTTCTATTTTTGATCCTCAGCTGAAACATCCAAAACAGCTGAAAATAATGTAGAAATAAGGAGTGAGTTATCAACAACTCCATAAGCAAAGAACATATGCTAGTATGTAAATATGAGCCTTTTTAGAGAGTTCAGTATGCGAAAAAAAAAATCATTTTCAGAATGTGTATCCCAAAAACATGTTATCAAAACATTAGAGCAACATTTCAAACTGTTCATATTCAAAGACCCTTTGACATAACATGACTAAACGTCTTCATCTTATCATATCATTTCATATCATATTGTATCGTATTGTATCGTATCATATTACCATATCATATCATAAGCCATGTTTAACCCCCATGGTAGGGTTGTGCAGGTGGCCAAACCAGGCAGTATCAGAATGTGAAACTTTCTATTATTCATTCTCGGAGCCCCTATTGTGCACACAGGAAAGAACACCAGAAAACCACCTTGTTTCCAAAATGGGTGCACTCATATTATATCAGAAGTGTTGGTACTAACCATATAACAGAATTAGTAGTATCATATCAGAACCAGAATTAAAATCAAAATAAAAATAGAAAGTCATGCCAAAGGTTCTTCGTTCTTTAGGTGCATATCATATAAAATAAAAGCGTTGAGCATATTCATATTATTTTCATATGATCAACAACAGATCCAAAACATTTTTGTATAACATGTACAAAAATTCTCAGATTTCATATTTGCAATTTTGCACATTTCACAAACATGCCAAATATTGTTCATGTCTACACTTTTCATGTCAAAAAGTAATTTTCTCTTTTATACAGATTTCATGAGTGAATGCAGAACATATAACTCAAGTNATGTAGAAATAAGGAGTGAGTTATCAACAACTCCATAAGCAAAGAACATATGCTAGTATGTAAATATGAGCCTTTTTAGAGAGTTCAGTATGCGAAAAAAAAAATCATTTTCAGAATGTGTATCCCAAAAACATGTTATCAAAACATTAGAGCAACATTTCAAACTGTTCATATTCAAAGACCCTTTGACATAACATGACTAAACGTCTTCATCTTATCATATCATTTCATATCATATTGTATCGTATTGTATCATATCATATTACCATATCATATCATAAGCCATGTTTAACCCCCATGGTAGGGTTGTGCAGGTGGCCAAACCAGGCAGTATCAGAATGTGAAACTTTCTATTATTCATTCTCGGAGCCCCTATTGTGCACACAGGAAAGAACACCAGAAAACCACCTTGTTTCCAAAATGGGTGCACTCATATTATATCAGAAGTGTTGGTACTAACCATATAACAGAATTAGTAGTATCATATCAGAACCAGAATTAAAATCAAAATAAAAATAGAAAGTCATGCCAAAGGTTCTTCGTTCTTCAGGTGCATATCATATAAAATAAAAGCGTTGAGCATATTCATATTATTTTCATATGATCAACAACAGATCCAAAACATTTTTGTATAACATGTACAAAAATTCTCAGATTTCATATTTGCAATTTTGCACATTTCACAAACATGCCAAATATTGTTCATGTCTACACTTTTCATGTCAAAAAGTAATTTTCTCTTTTATACAGATTTCATGAGTGAATGCAGAACATATAACTCAAGTTGTTTTCACATTTTCTTTTATAACATAACATGCACATTTTACAAACCAATCTCAGTTTAGTTTCTTTTTATACAAATCTAGCATAGGAACCCTGCTTACTTGGACTTTTCAACTTTTCTAAATTTTTTCAGAACAGTGCCAAGAGAATGTTAATCATTACTTATAGAATAATCATGTAACTTGAGTAAATTTCCAATTGAACACGTACCTTGTAATTGAAATTGAAATACTTAAGTAACCTATTTTAATTCCGCAAAATCTAAAATTCTTATAACCCTAAAATACCATCACTTTCTAAATTTATCGATATCCACTTAATTTCTCCGACTAAGACAATAAACTATAAATTATTTACTACTAAAATCTAACTATAAAAGTCTAATACTAGATAATATAATTTAACTCCTTAATCATTTTCTCTAGGAAAAATAAAGTTTCTGGTTTAACATAACCCAACTTAAAATATTAAGCCCATGAAAAATACATTTTCAGTTTAATATTCATTTAAAATAATTATAATAAAATCTATTAAAGTAAACAGTATAATTGCGTTTAATAAAATAGACCCGATTAGATTTAAAGCATTCAAAATAAAGTTAAATACTTACTATTTACTACTGAAATTCAATTGTAAACGGAAATTTTAATATCAGATAATATAATTTAACTCTTCAAATATTTTCTGTTAAATATAAAGTGAGACGAATAACACTTAAAATAACTCAATAATTTTCTGCAATCAAAGTTATGCCCGTCGTGAAATCAACCGCAACAAAAATACAATTTCAAAGCACATTATAATTTGGCTTATAACTCAAAGGGAAATAAATGAAATCGATCTAAAACTTTTACTCTACTTTGCATAATAAGCTTTACGGGAGGCTTAAGGAAATCACTGAAAACAAGGTAGCCGTTTGTGTATAGTAGAGGGGGCAGTAGAGGCTAACTGAGCGAGAACTAGCGTGGTGGAGAGATCACGTAAGGACTTTCAGAAAGTTTACTCTGTGGGCTTCACGGTGAGGGTGTGGAGAGGGTGGAACCGAGCCGAGGAGCAAGAAAATAGTTTGGTCTGTTTACGCTTCTTAAAATAGAGGACCCGATGGAGCATTTCTTAAGGCGTTATGGTGTTCTTCTGTGGGTCTGGCTTTCAGCATTAATTGGGTGGAGGTGGTCGTGCGCCTTGGTTGTTTCATGGTGGTTCACAATGGAGGAAGCAGCTTTGATTGGAATATAAAATAGAGGGTAGCTTGCGGCTTGGGGTGTGTAACAGTTCGGGGTGCCCATAACGTGGTACGGTGGTGAAGGATGGAGGCGTGAGGCCGTGGGCCTCAAGGATTCTGTCGTGCAGGAGAGAGCTTGGCAACATTAGTTGGTGGTTCACGGTGTTGGGGTTGCTCTGGTGGCTTGCTCAACGCGTGGTGGTGGTGATTAAGCTTGGGCTTGTTGTGGTGTGGAGTCATAGGGGAGGTGTGACTGGGTTGGTTGTCGGTTGGGTGGTTTGCGGTCGTGAAGGATCTATCNGCTACTGAAATTCAATTGTAAACGGAAATTTTAATATCAGATAATATAATTTAACTCTTCAAATATTTTCTGTTAAATATAAAGTGAGACGAATAACACTTAAAATAACTCAATAATTTTCTGCAATCAAAGTTATGCCCGTCGTGAAATCAACCGCAACAAAAATACAATTTCAAAGCACATTATAATTTGGCTTATAACTCAAAGGGAAATAAATGAAATCGATCTAAAACTTTTACTCTACTTTGCATAATAAGCTTTACGGGAGGCTTAAGGAAATCACTGAAAACAAGGTAGCCGTTTGTGTATAGTAGAGTGGGCAGTAGAGGCTAACTGAGCGAGAACTAGCGTGGTGGAGAGATCACGTAAGGACTTTCAGAAAGTTTACTCTGTGGGCTTCACGGTGAGGGTGTGGAGAGGGTGGAACCGAGCCGAGGAGCAAGAAAATAGTTTGGTCTGTTTACGCTTCTTAAAATAGAGGACGCGATGGAGCATTTCTTAAGGCGTTATGGTGTTCTTCTGTGGGTCTGGCTTTCAGCATTAATTGGGTGGAGGTGGTCGTGCGCCTTGGTTGTTTCATGGTGGTTCACAATGGAGGAAGCAGCTTTGATTGGAATATAAAATAGAGGGTAGCTTGCGGCTTGGGGTGTGTAACAGTTCGGGGTGCCCATAACGTGGTACGGTGGTGAAGGATGGAGGCGTGAGGCCGTGGGCCTCAAGGATTCTGTCGTGCAGGAGAGAGCTTGGCAACATTAGTTGGTGGTTCACGGTGTTGGGGTTGCTCTGGTGGCTTGCTCAACTCGTGGTGGTGGTGATTAAGCTTGGGCTTGTTGTGGTGTGGAGTCATAGGGGAGGTGTGACTGGGTTGGTTGTCGGTTGGGTGGTTTGCGGTCGTGAAGGATCTATCGTGGAGGATGTCCCGCGACAATGAGGGCTAACCTTGGTGTGACTAGGCTTATGGGAGCAGTACATCTACACTATTAGAGCTAGGCACAACTGGTGGTCTGCAGCGAACGAGAGAAACTAAGAAAGTCCGTGGGGGAGTGGAAGAAAAAGGTGAGAAAATAGAGAGGGTCCATGGGGGAGTGGGAGAGATGGTGAGAAGAGAGAGTCCATGGGGGAGTGGAAGAAATGGTGAGAAGAAAAACTGAAATGGTGAGAAGAAAAACTGACGGGAGGAGAGAAAGATGGAGAGGAGAGAAACTGATAAACCGTCGGGGAAAGAGGAGAGGGAAAAGAACAAATAAATTACTTCCGTTTTATAGGCAAGATGGGATCCTCCGCAGGCCTGACCCAAAATTGGGCCTGGGCGTTACACTCTTGGCACCACAGATCGTTGTCAGATCCTTTATCGAAGAACATGGCACCACACTTTGTATCGTAAGGCCATCCTTGCAAGAACAATATCGTTAATATGAAATGAACAAATTGAAAGATTTCTTGATAAAGTGGTGCATGGTGGGGAAAAAAAATCATATTGAAAAGAATAATTGTAGGGATGCACATCGATTAATAATGATATGCTTTATTCTAAGTACTTCCATATGTTAAGCACAAGAATAGAATTATGATAGTGGGCATCCACTAGAAGGTTTTCTTAATATAGTCATATGAACCAAGATCCATGATAACCAAAATGGGAACGAGGAAGAAAATATATTGCGATGTTTAAGGGAGAGAGTGTTAATATGCTCAAGGACACATGTTTAAAATTTATGTTGAGATTGAGTGACATTTAGAATAAGTAAAGTTTTATGTTCCTTTTCTGACTTTTTAGTGTTTCTATTTAATTATAATTTCCTTAAACGTGTAGGAAACGTATTAACGAGCTAAAATAATAAGGTGTACATTACATAAGCTAGAAGCACGAAATGCACTTCCATAATAGTTTGATGAACATTTAAAAACTTTACATGCCTAATAACATGTGTTTATTATTGTTATATAACTTAATTATAACGATCCGTAATATATGTGTGTTTATATCCTATATTTGATTGTCCATATGCATGAGCATAATTCGAATGATATTTTTTAAGGTTTGTATTCCCACATGGCCTTTCGATACATGTTTTTCAATATTTCACATACATTATGCAAAAATATAAATATCACACAAGTTGTGGATTTTATTGAAAAACTCATAATAGTGCTAATGCTATCTAAGAAAGCCATGAGTAAAATATTGAGTTTTATAGGTCATAGTAGGTTTAAGTACTTAGAGAAAGTGTTGCATACTTGTTCAAGCATACTTTCTAGGATAAGTATGAGAAAGTGTTACAAATTCTCTCTCTGTATTAGCATGTTAGACAAGCCCAATTTTACTTAGATGGTCTCAAGTTTGGGGATGTGTGTGGACCAGTCTAAACGATTATTCCTAGAGAATATATAGGATGTGTTATCGTAGTAGTAGAAAAGAATGTTTGGAAAATTTAGTTAGAATGAGAGGAATATCGAGAAACTAATTAAACTTGTTATTATCCTACTCGATGATTGCGTATTTTTAGATTTAGTTAGTATGAGATGATCCGACTGTAAAGGAAGATATTCAGAGTTGGTTTGGATTCTGAGATGAGATGAGATAGTTTTAGATGAAAGATGAAAGTTAAAAAAATATTATTAGAATATTATTTTTAATATTATTATTGTTTTGAGATTTGAAAAAGTTGAATTGTTTATTATATTTTGTGTGAGAGTTTAAGAAAATTATAATGATGAGATGAGATGACACTTTCTGAATCCAAACAAGGCCAACTTGTTAAATCCTCAATACTTTGGCCATGCAAGATAATTAGTTAATTGAATATCCAATGAAAACAAAAGAGAATGATAAGTAGAAAATAATACATATTTACGGAGTATATTCTTCTTTTCATATAATTTTTCCTTTAACCTATGCCAAGCTTTTAATCACAACTTCTAACTAAAATAGTGTATAAAACCTACCCTCCCCCCCCCCCCCCCCCCCCCCCCNCCATCATCTTCACTATGTGAAGTTGGCTCTTTTTCCACTTTGGACTAAGAAAGTAAGAAAGATAATGAAAATGTTATGGAAAAAAAATGAAAGGAAAAGGAAATGAAAGTTTACTTATGAGAATACGTAATGGCTAACGACTGAATGATGATGATATCAAAGAGCGGTGCAGATTGCAATGTTAGATCGGTTCCATTGGTATTGCACCCAATGTCTCCAACCTGACTAATGGATTCCCAACTCACGGCCACAGGCAAAATTGGCTTCGAAAGACTGCTAATCCTAACATAGGGGGCGTAATAATGTGTATCGGCCAATGGAAAGTGAAAATTGATTTACTAATATTTAATTGAAATGTTTTATATTTGTATGAGCTTTCTAAAGAAATGAAATAATTAGTATGATATTTTGACTGTATGGTATAACTGCTTAATGAGTATTAGAATCACTTTTGTATTAATTGATGTTTTAAATGTCTAGGTGCAGAGCAAGACATTTAAGCTGCAGAGCACTGGGTTGGGTCTTGTTGATGGAACTTTAGTTTGTGTAGGTTTTGTAAACTTTTTATGATCGTGATAGGCTTTTCTTATGCATTTTGCAAATTTTTTTTTTTTTTGTAAATAGGATGTATTTCAATATTGTATAAATAGTTATGGTTTCAACGTTTAACTAATGGGACAATTTTTATATTTTGACAAATATCTTATTTTGAGTTTTGAAGTTATGACAAAAATGAATAAGTTTCTTTCATTAAATGTTAGATTTTATATTATTTATGTATAAAGAGAAAGTACAACACAATATAGCTGCCCATTCCATCTCTAGGGGGGGTTATTACAACTTCATATACTTGGTTTCCTCAACCTACAATTGCCTTTCAAAAGTTGTGTCCATACAAAGTTGGTCCATTGTTGAGTGCTATAAGAAAACCCAATGGCAATTTATCTTAATATATGTCCAATGCTATAAAGCAAAGGGGATCAACTGTTGTCTCTTAAATGTTCATGTGAGGACTGCACCCAAGCAACAGAAGAGATTCCCTCTCGAGGACAAAGGACGAGCAACAAGTAGGTAGCTGGATGAGCAAATTGCAGCTAGTCCAGGAGAAGGAAAAAGAACACTGTGTAGAAAGTTTTGCAAACATGGTAAAATATCGGGCGATAAAGGATTTTTTGCTTGACACCAGGCAAGCAAGTGATGCACTGACTGTACCAAGGTGAGCAATGGGTAAGGACAAGCTTGATGTAGAAGTTGGAGCTCTTTGAGATAACATGGAGGTGCTTAGAGGCTGGCAGGTGTTGTACGTAGAGGCCCATACTCCATAAGAGATGTCACATGGAGTGACTTTGCGTAAAAAATATTATGGACCTATAGGCCATACCGTTTGACCTAAGAAGTATGGTCCAGTGCCACATGGGAGGCCCTTATTAAGGAGAAGACTACGAGATTGAACCTAAGGCATGATGCAGGAACGTGCATGTATTGTCCCCATTAGTCACTCAATCTCTACCATTCTTCAAGGCCAGAGGGCGAATGGACAGTTGAGATCAAAGATCTCTTATTCAAGCATACCTAGAGTCAGATGACGTCAAAATTAGGACAAGCAGTCCCATTGTATAAAAGGCATTGGAAAAAATCCAAAATCTCACTTTTAAGATAAAAAAAGAAGAAGTGTTTACTTTTTCTTCCAGTCAGAGTATTCAATGAAGCAAACCATTCCAAAGCTTACGATAAAAGAATCGACACCAACGCTACTATAATATTTGAAGCAATGTGATTCTTCGTGTCAGGTTGGTGGAGTGACTTTCCCTTGTTACTTATATGATGAGATATGGTTGATTTTATATGAATTGATACGAGGGTGGTTCCTAGCCTTGATAATGACTATACATATATGAGATTTGCTTATAGGGTTGTTCCTCGCCATGTTTTTATACTTGAGATTTATTCTGACGGTGATTCCTCACCATGACTAGAAGTACTTGTGTTTTTGCATAGATGGTGATTCCTCGCCAGGCATAAATATGTATTCACATATTTGTTTACATGAAACAATGCATGCATATTCATTACGATTATTTCTCGCTAATAGTTCTGTCATGGGTTTTAACCTACTGAAATTTCTTAGAAGTCTCATTGTGGTGTTCCTACCTCTGCTTTTTATTGCCGGACCCGTAGATCTTGATGTAGATTTAGCCCAAGCAAGTTTCTTGAGGAAGAAGAACCCACCCTGCCCGAGGTGTAGATACGGAGGTTTGTCTCCAATTAGTAACCATTTGTATTTGTTAAGATGTTTATTTTAGCTAGGTGATGAACTATGTACAAATCATTGTATTTTGATGTAAGTGATGATCTGATGACAGTGTATAATATTACTTGAGAAGAAGTGATGATGACATATGGATATTATTAATGAAGGATGATTTTCTTAATAATACAGACCTCTGGTGCATTTAGTATCAGTCTTTGACTAATTACTTTACTTATTCCACTATGCATGCATTCCCAAATTAAGTACACGCAAAAAGAAATATATATATAAATTTGGCTAGTGATAGTTGAACGCTCATACTAGATAACTGGATTCCAAAGGGACTAGATGACTGGAGTGCAAGATGTAAGTAAGTAGTAAATAATTGAAGTAGGAAGAAAGTATGCAAGATTAAATATTCAAATTACTCATGAATTAGCAATTGGAATAGTTGAAGTTCTTCATTTTAGATGAACTATAATACATGAAAATATTCAACAATTACATAGGAAGAGCAAGAAAGTAGGCGAATAGAAGAGTGCTTAGGGTTCTCCAAAAATAAAGTTCTATCTTTCCACAAAGCTAAGCACCCTTATATAGGCAAACAAGTGGATTACTAGTACAATGTACAGTAAATTTGACCATTGGAAAATTACTAAAAGTAGGGATCTTAATTGTACTCCAATCAGTAGGAATATCTGATTTTCCAGTAACCAACAAAAGAATCAAAGGGTCTTTAGCAGGAGTCTTCAGTATTTTTATTGACTTCTACCAACATCAATAGTTTCATCATTCTTGAATGGGGAATCAATCACTAGATAGCCTTGGGATAGTTTTCGGTTTGTGTTCAAATATATTATCATAAAGATCAATATTATCAACAAAGGCTTCAGAGGATGCCTTAGACTCATCAACAAAATTATCATTATCGCCCTAGAGGGACTTCTTCAACATGTAAATCAAATCTATTTTCTTGCGTCATTGGAGAATAAACTTCTTCTTGAACTAAGAAGATTTACTTGATTTATCAGATGAAGCATCGTTGTTTTGCTTGAGTAATATGATATTCAGGCTCTTGAACCAAAGTTTTAGCAATAGGGAAATCTGCGAAAAAATTCTCAATGCTTCCTAAATTTGGAGAGATGAGAGGAAAATCGCAGTTAACATTATCAATCATGTATTGAGTAAGAGAAAATCTATCCCACCACTTGGCGTACTAATTGCGAGCAAAGATTTCATTATTTTAGTATAACTCCACTTCAAGATCCAGGGAACTTTGTATTCTTCCAAAAGTGAAGGGAAATAGGAAACTTATGTCCAGGCTAATCAGTCTTGTAAACAGTGGCGAAGTATTCAATAGTACCATTTAGTTTGTCAGGGAAAATTTTTGAAATTGGGCCAAGCTGTGTCCACCATCTCAGAAACCATGGAAGGAATTGAGAATTGAACCTTCTTTTTTTTTTTTTCTTTTTTTAATCAAAGTTAATAAACCATGAATGAGACATCTCAGTATTCTGGAACAACATGAATTTAAACCAGGCTTCAATGTAGCCATAATAGCAATATGAAATATCTGAATCAAGGATCTTCTTGACAACATAGGGATGAGTTTCACATTTTTCTTCGGTGATCAGGTTTAATATGTAAACACTATGGTAGATCAACTTGGTTTTATTAGTTTTATAAAAAAAATGGGTTTAATCATGATGCATTGGTTTTGGGTGAGAATGAAGGAGTAATATTGGAGGTTCTTCTGAGTATTTTCAGGAACCCAATAAAAACCATGTGGAAAATATCCAAGAGTGATTTTGGATGGATCAGTATATACTGAATGACTAGGTTCAATATAAAACAAGTTTTGACAGTATTGCTTTTGGACATAATCAGTCCTTGAAGTAGGATTTTTATCAGGATAGGAAGACTGAATAGGTTGATAGAACTTAGTAATGACATTGGCATATGGATCATGTGGGGTAGCCAAAGCAGAGGAGAAATTGGTGTTAGCATTGACTGTAATACCTAAGGTAGTGAACCGATTAGAGATATCAAGTGAAGAAGCAGGCTCATGTTTCACTAGTTGCCTGTTAGGGACAGGAACATGTGAAACGTACTTATCTTTTCTGCTTGTCATGATTTTGCAGAAATTCATGAGTAAGAAAATCAGACATAGCATTTTGGGAACATTTAATTTATTCAATATCAAAAAAAAAAAAAAAAAACACTTAAAATAGCTTGCCACTGGGCAAAAATATATTTTGAAGCAATATTCTTAACATTTTTTTTCTAATACATATTTATCAATTTTGCAATCAATACATAATATAAATTTATGATTTAATAAATCACTTTGAAATTTAGAAATAGATAGTACCATGGATAAAATTTATTTCTTAATAGTACTATAGTTAATTTGTGCATTATTCCAAGCTCCATAATGGAAGCGAAAAATTTGTTTAGATGAACCTGGTAAAATAATTTGTTTCAAGATACCACCATACCCAATATCGGAGGCATTCATTTCAACAATTTTGAAAGAATTAAAAGTAGTAATACCAAGACAAGGTAGTGTCTTGACATGAGTTTTTTCTACTTAACATGGGAAGTATGGATATCTGACCAAGGAGGTATATTGGACTATAACTTCTAAAATAGTAGTTTATAGTGTTTTCTGAAGTATTTGTAAAACTCAACAACACAATTTAATGAACAAAGAAATCTTTGTAATTGAGTTTTATCAGTGATGACATTAGGAAATTTATCAGCAATTTCCTATTGATAGGATGGATTTGTCCTTCATGGATATCATAACTAAGGAAACAAATCTTCATTTGGAATAATTTAATTTTATTAGCAGAGACAACAAGATCATTTGTTTTGATGACTTCCATAAACAAATACAAATATTTCTAGTGTCCATCAATATAAACAATGGTAAAATCACTGAATGAATTAAAAAATATAATTCATGATATTCTGGAATAGCGCATTCTTAAAGCCTAAGGACATAACATTGCACTCATAATGTCCTAAGAGAGTGGTAAAAGCAGTTTTATACCTTTCACTGATCTAGACTTGCCATAACTAGATTTTATATCAAACTTTGAAAAAACTAAAGTGTCACTAAGTCTCTGGATCAGGTCATGCTTATTGGGAATGTGATATTTAATCTATTCTAGTACCTTATTCAAAGGTTTGTAATTCATAACTAAGCGAGGAGTCCCTCTTTCAATCTCAACATCTTTTTGAACATAGAAAGGAGCATAGGACCATTGTGACTTACTATGCCTAATGATCTTTTGAGTAAGCCAGTCATGAATTTCATTTCTGCAAAATTCTAAAATCTCACTATTCATTTGAATAGGTTTGGCTTTAGTAAGAATACTTTTTTTCAGAAAAATCTTTAATAAGGTAAATTAACAATATGTTTACTCCTATGCTAGAAAGCATTAGGAAGATTAGAACAAACATCATCATATTTTTGTTTATTAAAACTATCATTTTTTTTTATTGTAACAATTTACCACATAATTGTTCAACAACTTTTTTGTATTCGATTTTTTGTTATAGGAAATTCAAATGTTTAGTCTTTGCAAAAATCAAAGCATTCAAACCTTTATCGGTATCAATATCAAATTTTGAAGAAAAGTTGAACTTCCAAAAGGGTCAGTAGTAATGTCATCACATTTAGTAAGAAAAAGATATAAAGAAGATATAAAAGGCATACCTAGAATCACCTTATCAGACACATTTTTAATAATGATAGAAAAAACTTTAAAATAGCATTATCTTGACAAACATGAACATTATTCAATTCCTATTTAATCTTCATTTGAGAATCATTACCAAAAAATAAGTTTCTAGTCAAATTTTCATAGTATTTACTAGGAATTATACGTTTTTGG
>QEOT01003098.1:119126-140663 GCA_003123785.1 Pterocarya stenoptera
TTTCACACACTCGGCACGTGTCGTTGGGGTGCGTGATCGTATTGTCATCATCCCGGGTGTCTCGATTTCCGTGCTTGTCCGTACATGGAAGTTGGGGGCGCCACACTATTGTCGAACCCAGAACCAACTTAGATATCACCTTTCGACTTCTTTCAGTAATGGCCAACATGCTCCCCTCCTTCACCAGTTAAAGGATTTAGATTCTATGACCAACTCCATAGAAGAATCCATACTGCCCCACTCACCTTCTTCAACAACCATTTGTCATCTCAAAGAAACCAGATCTGAAATCCGTTGGGAGCTGCAAGCACTACAGAGCTGTCAGGACTCTAGGTCGTATTCACTGCAAGCACTGTAGAGTTGTCTTGGACTCCAGCTGCAATATTGAGATTGTGCTCATTGGAGACGCCAGAGTACTTGCCCAAGCCTTCTGAGTTGACGTCATTACCAACGAAGCCTTTGGGAGGATCATTGGAGTACTTTGAGAGACAATACAACGAGATCTAGGTCGTTGGAGGTTGAACTAACGTCGGACTGCCCTCAGAAAAGTCGCCAAGGTCTATCGGCTTTATCTGTGACGACGGTGCGGTGTCTCTCATTGGCAAGGGTGGGTGGCGGCAGATCTGGTTCCTTAGGGTTTTAATGCTTCATGGTGTTTTCTCTTTCCTCAGGATCAATGCCGAACAACCCTCAGTGAAGTCGCCGAGGCCCGTCAGCTTTTTCTGTGACATTAGTGAGAGGTCATTCGCCAGCAAGGGTGGCGGCAGTTTCCTTAAGGTTTTACGTACGGAGATATATTGCAACAATTGGAACAAAAAATATTCTGTAATGGCTTTACCTTGCTTTTCTTGAGTTTAGATTATTTCCTTAGTTTTGTTTAAGCCTTTGTTTCATGTGTTAAATAAGTAGAGATGAGACTATGTATTTTTAATATTTTCCCTAAGTTAATAGTCTTAGTAAGCAACCAAGGACTTTATTAAAACTAGTGAGTTTTATGTTGTAATTTTCTGGTTTATAAGGGATTCACCCTTGTTGTTTTGTGCTATGTTTAAACAAAAAAGTGATGTTTATTGCAAGTTTTCTTCAATACTAATATCCTTAGTCTATGTAGTTGGGATTGTGATTAAATTGAGGGAGTTTGAAATGCAAGAATACACTAAGGCTGCTAGCTGTCCATGTAGTGCAGCATTTTCTACTATGTATTCTGTTTTGGGGCTCAAACCAGTCCATTTCATCCCTATTGTTCATTTGCATCTTTTGCTCAACCAAAACTAATTGTTTGTATGATAAGCTATGAAAAATGGGGGACAAAACCAGCCATCTAGTAAGCCTTGACCCTTTACCTATTTTGGTTCCACCAAGTTACCAAAAAGCTGTGAAAACGCCCTTCTAATGAAAAATTCCTGATTTGTGATGCTCCCTTGTTCTCTTCCATTCCTAAATAAATTCCTACCATTTGTACATTCTTAACCTATGATCCCCATCTATCTTTCATATAGAAGACTCAATAACCCTTGTTGGACAACAAGCATGCCATTAGTCAGGATTGTGAATTTCCTTAGAATGCTTGAAATGAAGAGTTTTAATGTTTTGGCTTAGTGCCATGTGTGGTGGGAAGTTAAGTGGGTTGAGATTGTGTTTTGTAGTTGATGTCCTCTAAGTGAAGAGGAGTTAAGGAAAGCACTTTAATTCATTCTTGGAATTAAAGTGAGACTCTAGTTAAGAGTTTTGGTTAGTGAAGCTTAGAGTGAAATGGATATTGATGTACTCGTTCCATTTCATTGAATTGAAGTTTTTCAAGTTCAAAAGGGAACCAAGAGTAAAGCTTAGAGGTAAATAGCTATGACCATCCTTCTTACTCAATATTTTCTTCTATTAAATGATTTCTTTATTCAAATGCTTCTTTGTGACAAAAAGTTAAGTGTACATAATGCATAAACCTTCTTGGTAGCCCATGTTAAGCATCCTATGAGTTATGAATGTGTGTATATGTATGATGTAAAGCATGCACATTCAAGATTTAAATCATGACATTTATCATGCACATGTTTTGGTAAAAGTTAATGATTATCCTTACTATAAAGCATGATATGAAATGCTTCTTTATGAAAGAAAATGCATGTGCATTGGACTAAGAAAGATTATGAAAATGCTACGAATGGAAAGAAAGGAAAGAAAGTTTTGTGCATGAAAATATTTAATGGCCAATGACTGAATGATTATGCTAACAAAGGAAAGGGGAAGATTGCAATGCCGGATCGATCCCATTGGTAGTGCACCCAATGGTGCCATGGAGGGATTTCCTAACCCGTGGCGACGGGCGGAGATTAGGTCCAAAAGACCGCTAACGCTAACACACAGGACGTAATAGTGTGTACCAGCCAAAGGAAAGTGAAAACTGAATCCGAATGCTTATGTAAATGTTTTATGTTCATTTAAATGTTTTAACCTTGTGTGATCTTTCAAAAGAAAAGAATAGTCGAGGTATGCTATTATAACTGCTTGGTGTACTACTTACTGAGTATTAGAATTACATTTTTTTTTATTTAAAGAAGAGCCGAAGGCCACCTATCCAATAGTGACCCCGTCCCAAATTTTATTAATAGCCTTCATTTATGGAGGAGGAATACCGTGGTAACAAGACCGACATAATGGATTTACAGATAAAACACTAAAAACCATCCCTTATATCCAACTAAAATAAAACAACCAAAAAAACACAACAACTAAACAGGCCTATAAAAGGAAACACAAAATAAATAAATAAACTAAACAGGTCTAAAAAGAAAAACACCAAAAACGAACCACAAAACCAATTACATGCGAATGGCCAGGAGACTCACTTTATCAATCCGGAAAATGACCTTTAAAATTCTTGGCAGTTGGTCATAGTTATAATAAAAAAAATTAGAGCCCAGCTCACCTTGTCTAGCCAGAAAATCTGTAGCTTGATTCGCCTCACGGAATTGATGGACCACTCTGAATGTAACCCCTTGAAGTTCGGCCATGAGCACTTCCCAATACTCCCATAAATACCACAACGTACACTTCCTAGCTCGAATCCAATCCACAATATTTTTAGAATTACTTTCAATGACCACTCTGAAGTACAACAGTCGTTTACATAACCAAACCCCCTCTATACTAGCCTTTAACTCAGCCCCATTATTAGTACCATTGTCGAAATAACTAGAGAAAGCTCCCTTTATATTACCCTCCGCATCCCTAAGAATACCCCTTCCACCCAAGCTACCAGGATTGTTATGGCAACTGCCATCACAATTCAACTTCATCCACCCCACAGGGGGATTAGACCAAGCCACGATCTTATAGTCTCTCTTAACAACATTCGGGACCTGCAAATGAAATTCTTCAAGGAAATGAGAATCATGCATAGAAAGCAGACTAGTATTGTTGATATCTCCCGCAAGAATCCTCATCCACACCTTTAACAACCTCCAAACTTGATCGGTGCTTTCCTTTGTACCCTCTATATGCGCCTTACATCTTCTTTTCCACAAACTCCACGTAATGAGGTAAGGCATAATACCTGTAAGAATACAAGTAATAGATGCTTTTCTAGCACAAGTAAACGAAGCAATAATTCTTGCCTTCCAAGACCGTTGCCGCATAGAAGGAATTCCCAGGAGACTACTAGTCCGATCCCAAACCTCTCTAGCAAATTGGCCCGTAGCTAACACGTGGTCAATGGTTTTCACATGTCAAAAACTACAACAATCACATGCCAAAGCAAGTAAAACACCTTTATTCTACACTCTATCATCCACAGGTAGCCCATTAAACCAAGCCTTCCAAATGTACGTAGATATCCTCTTTCGTAAAATGCGGTGACAAAACCAATCATTCCAAGGTAATAAATCACCTTTCTTCCGAGTCACCTCCCATGCCAAAGCAGTGGAAAAATTCCCATCTAGAGATGGCTTCCAAACACACACATCAGGCCCTTCACAACCAATAAACCTAGTCTGAAGAATTTCATCCGTTATAGTATCTCTTACTAGCTCTTTCAACAGATCTACATCCCAAGTTTGATCAACCCAACAATCTTGAATACAAAGATTTTTATTCTGAATATCAGTCACACCCACAGAAAGAGGCCCCGAAGCCAACCAGCGATCATACCAAAAAGAGGAATTGCCACCCCTCATCAGAACTTGCACATTATCCATAACCTATGGCACTGTAGAAACAACTTATCTCCAAAATCGAGAATCAGAGGGCCACCGAACATGTAGCATGATATGGCCATCTTTTAAAGTATTTAGCTCTAAAAAAGTTGGCCCACATACTCTTGGAAGTCAGAAGACGGAAAGCAAACTTCATGTGAAGAGATCGTTGAACTTCCTCAACATCACGCTTCCCAAGACCCCTTTCTGGGTTGGTTTACAAACTTTCGACCAGCCTTTCCAATGCATTTTTTTTTTACCATCAACATCCCCCCATAAAAAATTAGCCAAAATGCAGTTAATACGGGAGAGAATAGCTGCCAGAATATTAAGCACCGAAATAAGATGAACAGGCATACTGGACAAAACATGACGTAATAAAATCAACCGACCTCCCTGAGACATAAGTTTCATCTTCCACCCAGCCACCTTGTTTCTGATTTTATCAACTAAAGGCTCAAGAACCCGGGACGTCAATCTTTAGGAGAAGTCAATCTTTAGGAAACTAAAGGGGCACCCAAATAAGTCACCGGAAATTTACCTTCCTTAAAACCAGTAAGCCGCAACAACCCACACTTACGAGTTTGCGAAATAAGCTTGGAAGGAAATAACGTGGATTTTTCATTACTAACTCGCTGACCAGACCATTTTTCATAAATAGCAATCGTATCAATAAGGTTTTTAATAGATTTCTTCCCACCGTCAGCAAAAATCAAAATATCATCCGCATATAACAAGTGTGAGATCATGGGAGCCCCAACAGGGTGGTGAAATTTTCCAATCCGACCATCCTCAAAATTATTTTTCAGCAATCAAGATTAATCTCATCATAAACAAATTTAGCAGGTTGAGATTCGTGTTCCAATAACTATTCATTAGGAAGAGTAACATCTTTCCAATGAATCATCTTTGAAATTTGGATCTTAGCATCAGGGGTAGAACTTTGGATTAGCAAAGTTTTATCACCTAAATTTCTTGAAACAGTTTTAGGATTTAAATTAGTTTTCAACACTCTATAGTAAATACGATAAACTATAGCAATGGTTTACTCCATTTATCCATATCGTAACCAAATGTCAAAATATTCAAAGTTAAAGCTTTAAGAATATTAGGATCATCCAAAGCAAGGGTTAGATCAGAAAAGCAATTAAAATCAACATGGCCATTAAACAAAGACTATTGAATCATACCAAGTATACTAGTTTCAAAATTTTTGAATCTAACATCTCTTAAACATAGAAGCACATAAGCATTTATACCCTTATGAGTAAGGGGCTTAACAGCAACTTGAACAGAACTAATATGTAGAAATTTATAACCTTTAATAAGAAAATCATGAATGGGTTTTCGATTAAACAAACAACATTTTTCATGGGTTTTGGGTATAGCATAAGCATGTTCAACTGTCTTAACATTAAACTCAGTCTTAAAAGCAAACTAAATCTAACTAGTTTTGTAAATAGCCTTAGCATCAACCTTAGGAATAATGCATTTGTTGAAATCAGGATACTCAAATTCTTAAACAGAGTAATCTTCTTCATTAACAATATCAGGGGGTAAACTAGATCTGGAACTAATAGATGAATTGGATCTAAACATCCTATTCATACTTCATCACACTAAAACCCTAAGGTCAATACTTACTCAAGTAGTCTTTCTCTAGTCTTTGTTGCATTTTGTAACACATACCCTAATTAACCGGATACCGCTCATGCCCTATACTCTGAACGAAGATTACTTTTTGGGGGTCGGAATTTAATTTACAACTAGGGTGGTGCCAACAATGACAAGAAATAGACACATCAGACTAAATGGTGAGGATAGGGAAATAGAAGATAAGAAATGAACCAAAAGAATAGCTACAATTCAACTATCACTAGCCAAGTTGAGTTGAATCGTGTTTCAACTGTATATTGTGCCTGTGAAAAACTGTGTTTCCTTCGTTGCAACGTTTTGGCCAAGACTTGAAGTCTTAAAGCACTGCAACGACATTTCGACCAAAACTCGAAGTCTCGAAGCATCGCAATGTTTCATGTTTCACTGATACAAAAGTACCCGATTTCTGGCTTTTGAAATAGCCCACGGCAAAATTATCTAGAAGCTATGCTGATGAAATTCTCTTGATCATTATTTCTTTCTTACCGTTTTAAGAAGTCAACAAACACTCAGAGGCAAATTTTCATAGACAATGGATGGAGAACTATCAAGAAACTGATGTAGATAAGTTTCGACTCTATTCCAAGTCTTCGTCAATGATGGATTTCAAATTTTACGTCGAAATGGCTCCTCCTATCTATATATCTTCCCTTCTGCCAACTCCTCAAAATAAAGTCCCTATTTCAAGAAATCAAATAGAGCACCCTACAAAACCTTACATAGGCAAACCGAGAAACCCATCAAGGCCACTGTAGCAATCTATCCTCAAGCCGAAACACTTACCTCACCACTGTCGGGAGACACCCAGAAGGTGCCAAAGGTGAGTTTTCCCTTTCTCCACAAAGGACGTTGTCTCTATCTCTTTCATTTGTCAATTTTTCATCTACGGGAGTAATTTATTTTGTGTGATTTGATCTTGCTTCACCATCAACCGCCATCGAGAGAGTCAGAAAACCATTCAAGCAACCCAGAAATTTTTGGCCCAGTCACCACCATTGTACTCAAATCTTCTCTCGATAAGACCATGGCGATTCCTCTCTCTTTTCTCCCTTGTTCTTCAGTCTAATGAAGCCTAAATTATTTTTTGCACACAAGCTTTCGCCGACATAGCCTTAGTCTAGCCACCATTTCCATCGCAACTTCTCCTTCCTCTTTGGTGAGTTTGTCGCATAGCTTTTCTCGAATATCTTTGATTCTTCTTTTCCCTCTCGGCACCAAACTTGCAGATTTTCTCTTCTCTTTTCTAAGTCAAATCATTATCGTTTGTTTTTTTGCCTACCCCTATAAAGCATAAAGGCAAGTTAGATTTGCTTTTGGTTGTACTGTAGTCTCCCTCGATAAACCATACCCAGTTACTTGCTAAGTTTGGTTACAACCACTTCTTTGTTTCTAGCTTTTCAGTGTGACACACGTGTACTTAAATTATTACAAAATACAAAAATTGCCATCTAACCTTTCAAGTAAAACATAACCCATGTACGAGTTTGAAAACGTTAATTGCTGTCTTACTTCTAAACACAAAGTGAATGCTTTTAAGATTTGAGTTTGATTTCAGGTGAATTTGTTTTAGTTTGAGTTTCTGTTCATTATGAATCGATATTCTACTGCTTATTTTAATAGATTTGATAAAATATAATTATCACTAAATTATCATTTTAAATGAAGGTGCGATCAGAATATTTAAACAATATTATTATTAGTTATGTATTAAAAAAATTTAAAATTTAAAATTATTTTTTATGATAAGTATTTAATTGAATGGAATATTATGATAAATATTTTTAAAAGTTTAGTGACACATCTTTCTAAAAAATTAATAACGGAGGAATCATGTTTAAATTAATGTGATATATATTGTAAATTACGTGATTATGTTAGTTGATTTAATTTATTTTCTTTTAGATTGTACAATAAGGTCATATTGATTTTTAATTCAAATTGAAAGAGCAAATGAAAAAAAATAGTTAAGTAGTAAAATAATTATAAAGTATAAGTAAGGATATCATTATCTAAATAAATATAGACTTATAAAACTCTACGTAAATAATAGTTTGCGCATTGCTGAGTTATAGGCTAGTTTTAATAATATGGAAGAAATAATAGGTAATCTACTATGGAGGTACCAGGTCAGTGAATCCACTGGTTTGGGTGAAGCTATGTGCGAGATGGTCAAGTGAGAGCTTTAAGGTAAGGACAACACATGGGACTAAAATAATATGGTTCACTTGCAAATTATTTTGAAATGATTGATATAGTAGTTGTAATAAATATGATTACTCACATGTTAAAATAATCTAGTATTGGGTCATTCCTTATGAGTTGCAGAGGATATCGAATCGAAATAAAGTTAAAAAGGAAGAATCAACAAACTAATCACACAGCTAGAAGAACATCATTTGCAAGGCTCATGGAAATGAGGGTATTAACTATTTTGGTTGGTAGATATGCATATTTAGTCTTAACAACATACATTAATGCTTAGTGTTTTTTTTTTTTTTTTTTATAAATAGGCTTGTATTTGAAGTGTGAGACCAAGAAGTATTTTGAATGGGGTGTCCAGTGTTATTGAACCAAGCCTGATTTTAAGTAAGACAATTATAATATTTTTTAGAGCTCCAAAAATATTTTAATTGTGGAAAATCATTTTATCTAAATCATTTTAATTCTTTAAAATATTATGGTACTTAAACTATGTTGAAAACTCTAATTAAATAGATGGTTTTATTCTCTTAAAGATATTTAGCAAAACTTCATCACTAATCTAATGGTGAAATAATATTATTTTATAAGTTAAAGTTTAATTTAAATCATATTCCATCTTAATTCCTCTCAGTGTTTTCAGTTAAGTTAGTATTTATCCATTTTCAAATCAGTATTTAAAACTCACCGTTAGATCATTTTGAAGACCCCAAGGTAAAGTGTTGGGATTAAAACCCTATCCTCTAGTTTTCCCCCTCACTTTTCCCTTTCCCTCTCTCTCCTCCCTCCCTCAGCTCACACGCGGGCAGCACCCCCGCCCCTACCCGATTCCCTCTTTTAGCTCACCCAGCCCCGCCATGCTCCGCTCCTCACCGCCACCACAAAGCCACCATGAGCCTCCCCATGCCCACCCCTTCTAGATCCACCAACCCGCAAGTCCAAACAGCCTCTAACTACCGTGAACAGCCACTATGCATAGCCTTCCACCACCACCCATGACCTCAGGCACCTCACACAGCCTAGATTTAGTAGCCAAAACCCTAGATCCAGTCCCCGAGAAAGCTCCATTCCAAGGTAATGGTAATGACTGCTACTGCTTAAGCTATTGGCTTTTGACACCACTGGTCGTGCCAGACAGCAATACGACGCACAGGTTATACCGATGATAGAATAACTCTTTTTCCCTTTCCTTCATTAGCTTTATTGTGAAGTTGGTTGTGCACAATACTGTGTTGTAGAGTTCACTATGTAGTGTGGTGATGTGAAGTATAGTCATGTACGTAAAGTGTTGGGCGTAGTTGTGTAGTGTGATGTGTAGTAGTGTTGTGAACTAGGCTGTATTGGTAGTTGGGAAGTGTGTAGTAAGGGTGATGCATGGTGTTGTGTGAAGGAGATAGCAACGACCGCTCGTGGTGGTGCTGGGAGTGCACAACGACGCTAGGTTGAATACCTAGAGAGAGAGAGATCGTCGCATAGAGAGGGAAGATTAGCAGCTGAGCCATGCCTCGGTCCTGCTGGGGTGGTTCCTGGCGGCTCACGACTGGGCAAGGGTTTGTGCAGAAAACCCTAAGGAGAAAATGAAGAAGACAGAGGGGGGAGGGGGGAGACGGATGGAGGGAACTGAGTGGAAAACAAGTGGAGCTTTTAATTTTATAAGCTTTTTGTGGCGACTTCATATCACTGTTAATAATATTTTAACTGAACACAAAACATTTTACGGCGACAATTTTCATTGCAAAAAATATCTATTTGGGCGATTTGTGCAATTGACGAGAAGTAAATGCCGCTACAAAGAAATGTGTTTATTGTGGCGGAAAAAGTTGCTGCAATAGATACAAAAGTCGCCGCAAAAACTTAACAATTAATTTCTCCATCAACGTTTTGCAAACTCGTATTTTTTTTTTGTGGCAATCAAAAAATCGCTGGAAATAGGTTTATTCTGGGATTTTAAAAATTGAAAAATCGCTGCAAAAGACCAATTTCGCAATTGCAGGGA
The DNA here is from genome assembly GCA_003123785.1 of Pterocarya stenoptera. Classification (NCBI taxonomy): domain Eukaryota; kingdom Viridiplantae; phylum Streptophyta; class Magnoliopsida; order Fagales; family Juglandaceae; genus Pterocarya; species Pterocarya stenoptera. The sequence continues at coordinate 129,165 of QEOT01003098.1, forward strand.
TTAACGAACCGTCGTAATAAGTTTTTAATATTCCAGTGAATTTCTTCGTCACAAAAAGTGAAAAATCGATGCAAAAGACTAATTTAGTATTTGCGGCGAATATGTCCGTCACAAAAAATAGAAAAATCGCTGCAAAAAAATCAGTTTCAAAATTTTATGTTAAAAGATCGCGACGATGTAAAAATCACCGCAATTAAAGGCTTTATGTGGCGATTTTATTTCCAATAGACATAAAATCACCACAAAAGCCTTATTTCTTGTAGTGAGTATTGTGAGACCAAGGCAAATTTGGTTGATTTCTTTAAAAAGGGAAAACTTGTGACTCCCATGATTGAATATCTTTATGTGAATGTATGGGTATTTTGTAAGAAGGTATATTTGCCTATAGAGATGTCAATAAAAACTAATTTTTCTTCCTTGTATAGAACCAATATTTAAGGAAATAATTGCAAGGGGGTTGGGAGAGATGGTTAATTACTCCCAAGTCATTAAAAATCTAATGAAATAATTTCAGATTTGGAGATGACCATGCCTTCAAACCATAATTTGTCAAAGGACTGACATTTTGTTGAGTATTCGTATGCTGTGGAGAGGGTGCTTGCAGTTGGAATGATGTTTACAAACTTCTTTTTGTGTTGATAAATCCGTGGTGTTGCCGTTGGTCATTTGGTAAATCAATGGCATGATCCCCCTACTTTTGTTATGCATAAGCCGTACTTAAACCTAAGTTTGCACCTCTAATAGGTAAAATTGATATTCCTGCCAGCACGCATGCATGTTAAATTTAATGTTTTTATTTTAATAATGTGGGTCATAAGGTTTAGTGTATATGTTTTAGAAAGCAAATTAATGTACCTATAAGGTTTTGTTGGCTGTCTAGATACTTTTTATACTCAAAAGAGTTGCGTTTTGTGTGAGCTAATCCAGATTTGGTTGTAGAAGTGTATTTACGGGTTTACAGTTAGTTGGCTTCTTAGTTGACTATTAATATTGTTAACATTATTATTTCTGTACGTATGACCTTAAGGATTTAAAAGATGTGTGAATAGAATTATAAAGAGGTGTGATATTAGATAGAGATCAAGCACATTCAATTGACTAGTACTCTCTGCCTACAAACCCAATATAAGTAATTTATTGTTATAAATTCTTTGACTTAGATGGTTAATGATGTTTATGACGTTCTTTCCTTGAACTTAAGCTAACGGCAGTTATAGGTAAAGAAAGAAAGATCACCTTTTTAAAAAAAATATATAAATAACAGAATATAAGTGTCCTCAATAGATACAAGAACTCAACACATTTTCATAATTTAGAGGTCTAACATTGGCACTACAACAAATACACTTTTTGCAGCGCAAGTAGTCGCTGCAAATACTATATATCCAATTTCGTCGTAAAAATTATTTGTGTCCAATTGTTGTCGCTGTAAAGTGGCCGCAAAAGAAGTGTCTCAAAATGTCTATTTACGACACCTCGCAAATTGTCAAGAAATTGGCCACAAAAGTGTGCCAACCATGGTTAATTATTGCAGTAGAATTTTCTCCTAGAGACTTTTATAGTCGCAAATGTGTTTTTGGAATTTTTTATAGCTGTAAAAGGTTATTTGTGGCGAATCTTATCGATTAAAAAAGAGAATGTGAACAATATATTACAATACACTAAGCTCATAGATTAAAAAAGATCATAAAAATAGTGCAATAATTGGTTAAGGAAGAAAAGATAATGAATCCACTAAATATACTTGTCAAAACAACTTATGATGCAAATCAGGGCAATTAAAATAAGAGAAAAGTTATAATTTACACTAGCCAATAAAAAACAAACACGTAAGAGATTCACATAATTTACAGTGGGAGGGAGTTGAGAACATTTTAGTCATTTTCCCTTGTTTCTGTCTCATTCTCTTGAAGGATTTCTCTTTTAATCATTTTCTCTCTCTCGTCACCCCGACCTTGACAGATTTGCTCTCTCTCTCTTTCTCTCTCTCCAAACAGCCACAGTCGCGAACTCATCAATTTCTCTCTTCTCAACAAGTCATGAAGTCGATTTGGAACAACGCATCTTTTTCAGGGACCACACTCAGCACCTCAAAACATTCATGCACAAAAAAATCACCCAACAAATTCAACTAGTCAGCAACATTATGAGTGTGTTTGTGTTGATAATTAATATCAAAAATTTTTTTGGAGTCAGTCATTTATGAAGTAGTACTCACGAACTCACGCATACTTATCGACTCACATGTACATATAATCCAAAAGTCCAAATTAGTGTGCTGTGTAGTAGTGTTGTGAATTAGGCTAGTTTGGTAGTTGGGAAGTGTGTAGTAAGGGTGATGCATGGCGTTGTGTGGGTTGGGAAGAGTACACGTGGAGTGTACTTTGCATGGCATAATGTGGCATAGGAAGAGTACACGTGGAGTGTACACTGATGGCTTAGTGTAGAATGAGAAGAGTACACGTGGAGTGTACGTTCGTGGTGTAGTGTGGATTGGGAAGAGTACACGTGGAGTATACTCTTGTGGCATTGTGTAGAATGGAAAAAGTACATGTGAAGTGTACTCTTGTGGCGTAGTGTGGAATGGAAAGAGTACACGTGCAGTGTACTCTCGTGGCACAGTGTGGAATGGGAAGAGTACACCTAGAGTGTACTCTCATGGCATAGAAATTGTGGATTGGGAAGAGTGCACATGGAGTGTACTTTGCATGTCGTAGTGTGGATTGGAGGGCATACATGAGGAGTGTACTCTGTGTGGTGAATCGTGATACACCATGTGGCGTGTCATGAAGGAATGGATGATGGCATGGTTGAGGAGCGTAGAGCGTGATGTGTAGTATCTGGAACTATTGAATAGTGTCTCGGATTAATTGTAATGTGACCATGTGGTCAAAGTGACGGGTGTAACCGTATAGCAGTGTTATGGTTGTTGTACATGTGAAGGGATGGAGTGGCGTAGAAGTGACTTAGTGGGATGCGGTGACGTGACAAGGTCACGTTGTAGCTTGGGAGTAGTCTCGAGCTACGTGACGTGACGTAAGGTGTAGTTGTGAATGGAGTCTTGTCGTGTTAAGTGTTGGGATAAACTTGTAACGGGACGGGAAGTAGGAAGAGTCCTGCCAACCAAGTAAGAGAAGGTTGGTATCGGACTATGATGCTTGTCTACATAAGTGGGCGTTCAATGGATTTTGTGATGATCTTAGGTGACAAAAGGGAGTAGGGTACATGTGTAATCTGGTTAGACACATGTGCTGGACGGATTTATTATACGTAATGGGTAATCTGTCTTAACCATAGGTGCACGATATTTAAGCCTCAGAGTTGGCTTAAAGTCGTGTAGTATGCATAAATGAGGATGAGAATGATAATGAATCGTAGGCTTGGATGCAGCAGTGTCGTGTGTATTGACTAGGATTGAGATGTGTGACTAGTGTCTTAACCCTAAGGTGAATCATGGGGTTCATTCTAGTGGATAAGCACTCAAGGTAGAACATTGAGTTTGGAAGAGGCAGTGACCCACTTACAGTATCTCCGAAAAAGGAAGCATAATAAGGGACACGTAGAGGCCCGGGATAGAAGGAATTGTTTCCAAGTGAAGTGTAGTTCTATTTCTAGTTTAGTTGCTTATGTACAAGATAGGGAATGATGCTAAGGTTATGCTATGTATGTATGTAGGTATCCATCTGACACGCACATGAATGGACTGCATGAAATGTAAATAGAATGGAGCCCATGTAAGTATTATGTTTATACGATTCTAGAGTTTTCTAAAGACACAAACGAAATAAAAAGAAAATATTTCTCTTTACGATGCTTTACAAAATGAACGACATTTATGAAAACATGCTAAGTATAAGTCTTCAAGTATATGTACGTAATGGCCATTTTTGGCAGCCCCTTTTTATGCAACCCAAGTATTTAATTGTATGAATGTGATGGATGACTATACTTAGTAAATATTGGATAAAGTCTTTTAAAATGAAAATGTGAGGTTTATGTCTCATGCTTTTACGAACAGATGCTTTAAGCGATGCAAAGAAAGTGCTTTAAAATGTCCCTATGAACTGATGCTTTATGGATGCCATAAACTAATGGTTTGAATGATGCCTCGAGTGATGTTTACCTTATGCTTTTAAATGAAATTTTTCTATGAATGAATTGAGTAATGAAAGAAAGGACTGAATGAATGAATGTTATGATGTATGAAAATACATAACGATCACGATAAACGAATGAACGAACGAGGGTACCAATGAAAGGGCAAATTGCAATGCCGGGAAGTAGTGCTGGTGGTGCACCTAGTACTACCCCTAGACCGATGGATTCCCACCCTGTGGCCACGGGAGGAATCAGGGTTTAAAGGAAGACCCGCTAACCCTAGTACACGGGGCTAAGAGTGTGTGAAGGCCAATAGAAAGTAATAAGAGAATGTACGAGTCTTCAGACTCTTAAAGGAATGAAGGCACGTGGTGGGAGAAATGTTTTATGGAAAGAAAATCCCCTTTTAATAAAATTCGCAACTAGTGATGTTTTCAAAATGAATGTATGCTTATTATTTTGTATGTATGTATGTATGGGTCATGAATGCATGAATGGAATCGTATGTTTCTATAGTTTTACGGTATAAAGTAATGATTACTGAGTATTCGACTTATTTTTGTTTTTATGTATGCCTCTTCCCTTTCAGGAACTAAATGAGCAAAACGTATCAGGACAGACACGACCCAAGGGGAAGAGCAAGGAAGAGTAGGCATGAAAGTTTTAAATATATGAGAAGCCTTTTTATTATAAGTTTGATGTTTTTTCGCTGCAAACTTCTTTTATTCTCAAAGCATATTTTATTTTATAACGTAAAGTCTTGCACCTTGGGTATGGAAGTAAAAACTTTTAAAACAAATGGTAATTCCCGTTGTCCTTTCTAAAATCATTTTCTAAAAAGTCCCACCTCAAGGACGGACGTTACAGGGTGGGAGAAATATGAGAGAGAGACACACGGGGTGAGGAAAGAGGGGAGAAGCAAAGATCTTGGGTGAGGGGGGAAAGAAGATCTATAGGATTCATTCCCTACAAGCAATTCTATTTTACATGTGTTGAAATCCATATGTGTCTTACATTGATTGGACAGTGTAAACCCACTATAATCACCAGGACCGGCTCCTAGGCGCTCTCTTAAAATAATTTATAGGTTGAGGCTTCAAAAAAAGAAAAAGAAAGAAGCCACTTAGGCTGTCCATTAGGCACACTTGATCTGCAGATAGATAGATGCAAGTTAGAAACACATGAGTTGAATCAGTATGGTCTGTTTTTGGATTTCTGTTAATATTCTCTCAGTTTACCTCTTATCTCTCCCAATTTATTTTCTTTGTATATTTGCACTTTGGTACTGTTTTAACACCCCTCTATAAATTTTACTCAAAAAGTTCAAAACTCATGCACATATAATTCATGTACATTCATCAAATATGAAAATCCATAATTATTGCGCTAAACACATTGCACATACACTCTACTCGAAACCTCATTAGTAATTTGGTACATGTTAAAGTGACTTTAAAGTATATCGATAGATGTGATATACATCCATTTACATGGCTTCAATAATAAAATTACATTCCCAATATTACAACTCTAAAGAAAATCCTACTATAAATCTTCTAGGAAACTAATAAATAATCAAGGATGACATGTCACTGATATACTTGAAAGATAAACCTTATCCATTCATACAAAAAACAGTAATGATACATACATTGGCGGATTGCGCAAGCATAGCGTAATTGTTTTGACAAAAAGTGGGGTCCACTTGTAACACCCAAGCTGAGCACCAAGCCCAAGCTAATCGTAGGTTCTATACTTTTTTTTTTCTTTTGGGTTCATACATAGGAAAAGCCTACTTGAAATTTAACGAGTAGTTTTGGAGTAGCTATAGGCCCAAAATTTATTTCAACGGTATATGAAATTTTTATTGAGCTTGATAATTAGGTTAAAGTTATTTAAAGGACCAAGTGGAATCTTTGTCTTTTTTAGAATTGGCCTGAAAAATTTATGAGAAGAGATTAGTTAGTTTAGAATTTGAGTCAAGGCCCATTAATATTTATTAAATACTTTATTTAGAAAACTTTGGACAAGCCAAAGTGATTTTATGGACTGTTTTAATTGGATCAACCTATTTATTAATTCTATACAATATCCAAGACATGGGCCCAAACACTTTGAAATAGCCTAAAAAGTCCAAGCCCATGGGAACCAAGGATCGGACTCCATGCCATGCACGTCTACTCTTTCACTAGGGTTTTCAGCAACCAATATGTATACACGTTACACACTTCCACGTACAAACCCTATTTGCACCAAAATCATCTTTCCCAAGCTAGGGTTGCCACAGTAGTGCATCATTCTTCCTCAACCCCATGTTCACCATCCCAACCACTCTTACCCAAGACCAAATGGTAACCACCGTACACGGCCCCAACCGATCCACGACACAACCCTTGCATGCATGCACCAACAACCGCTGCCACCCAGCCCCCATCTTGTAGCAGTAGCCTGAAATAAAACCACCCTACGTGTCGAGATCTCCCCTGCATGACGGAAGCCACTAGCCCACTGCCTAACCCCAAGTGAAACCAAAAACCACCTTGACTCCCTTCCATAAACCCCAGCTGCCCACACACATGGCAACAAGTCACAGATTGCACTGCTGCTCTCCATGTCCAAGAAGCAACCAAACAAGCCACCTCAACATGCACTCAAGCCTCCGCCCTACACCACAGTCGCCCAACCACCAAAAACTACCAATGGTAGTAGTCTGTTCTGCTACACCAAAACAGAGTAGTTCCGCAACATGAACCAACCACCACTGCATCTCAAGAAGCAACCGCACGTCCCAGCCCCTCCACAACGTTGCCACCTGCACAAGAAGTACCGCCAGGCACCTCATGCCACCCCAAGCCATCGTTGATTCTCAATAACCTCTCTCTTCTCCCTCACGCCATGCTCTCTCTCTGTTCTCTCTCTCTCTCATCACTCTCTCTCATGCTGCCATGAACTTGATTCCGGTCTAGCCACCAGTCCATCACACGGTCTTTTTTGGCTCGGTGTGTATCTCACACGGTCCATTCCTCACCAGATGTAGTTCCTGATCTAAAGCTTATTTTCTCCAAGTTTTAGCTATTGGGTTTTACCACTTATTATACATAATTATCTAAACACCCTTAGTATCAGGTGTATAGCTCCCAATGATAGATCCTAAGTTTTTTTTAATATTAATTACATCTTTGCCCTTTAGTTGGAAGTCATGGTGATAGTTTAATTATTTCAAGTGGGTCTTGGTCAGATATTGAGTCGGATTGTAATTGTTACAAAACACCAATCAAATCTTGTGAGGGTTTGGGCTTGATGTTAAATAGACTTGTGATTGAGTTGGAGTTAGATTAAGTGAATATTAAGTGGATATCAATGAATTTGATAAATGATGATGCTTTGGGCCACTGAACTCAAGCATCCAATCTACTAAACTCAAACATCCAATCATAATAGTATGCATTGGATAGAGAACCCAGATTCTCAACTAATGAGAAGGGTTTAATAGGTCCTCAAATCTAGGGACACATATTCTCAATATGGACATGCATTTAATCGTAACACTTCATCACATGCATTTCAAATCATCTATATAAATCTTCATATAATTGTTGAAGAACATATTGTTAGAATATTATTTTTTAATATTATTATTGTTTTAAAATTTGAAAAAATTGAATTATTTATTATATTTTGTGTGAAAATTTGATAATGTTGTAATGATAAAATAAGATGAGATGAAACACTTTCTGAATCCAAACGGGAACTTTAAAATTATGATTTCAGATTTCTCCTTTTACATGCAACGAAACTTTACCAAATGTAAGGAACATATTTTTGGCATTACAAGGAATGTTTTCATGTAGAGAGTTTGACCTTAAACATGTCATAGCATAGCTTCTAATGAAAATCTAAAACTTAAATAATCATGGCATATCATGGCCATTTTCCTTTGTCATTTTATGGTCGTATTGCAAAGTGGAATACTATTGTTGGTGTGAAAAAATGATATACTTAGGCCTCATTTATTTTCACAGATGATAAAAGTTGAATAAAATATTGTTAGAATATATTTGTTTAATATTATTATTTTTTCGATTTTGAAAGTTGAATTGTTTCTCTTATTTTGTGTAGAAATTTGAAAAAGTTGTAATAGGTAGACAAGATGAGATGGGTTGAGAAGTTTTCTGAAAGTGAACGATATCTTATTGTAAGGTGGGTAAAGCTCTTATTTATTACTATTGTTATCAAGTTACTACTAGTCTTGTTGTGCTTTGTTATTGACCCTTATGTCGTATTGCCAATATATGCTAAACAAAGATGTAGGTTACAATGTACTGATAAACAAAGATGTAGGTTACAATTTATGTCAAGTATGTATATATGTGGTGCTTTGTCTAAGTTTTGTTCTCATTTTCTGGTATATGACTGGTATAGTTTCTGGTATATGCCCAATTATTTGTGTTATGGTCGTAGTATAATTTGTCTTGCACAATATAGTTTGCTAGTTTACAAGTGTCAATCACGGAAAAGGTTAAGGGAATTTATTTGGAAGATTGATGTTAGATTGTTTATGATGATGGTTATGTTGACTACTTAGTGTTATACTGTTTTTTTACAAGTGCCTACAGTGTTATACTGATTGCTTTTTCAGGATTATTTTGCTATCAGACTCAAGTGCCCAAGCATTTGGTGCTTTCATTGCTACTGCTCATAATATTTGTTCAATAGATCAATTTAATAACTTTGGATCTCTATTTAGTTTGCAAAAAAGAATATGTAATATTTTGTAATCCTTAAAATATTGAACCATTGGTTACAAGTCTTAGTTCATTGCAAATGCTTTGACAATAACTAGATTTGCCTATATTTTCTGTCAATAACATTAATGATTATAAGGTGTACAAAGAATGGTGGTTGCATGGTTATATCATTGAATCTTCTATGAATTTGCACTATAAAAGGGCTTGTTGCAGCCAAGGAGTTGCGCAGATCAATGATAAACTTTTGAGAAGTGCTATATCTATAACTGTTGTGCGAATGTTGAATCACTTTTGATTGTAGTTGTAACACCCTGCTCCTTACTTCCTTCTTCTGACGTAAGCAATTACGTCAGATGTGATAGACGGCCCGCTCCTCCCCTCTAGTGTCTAAGAGTCTCGTTATGAGTGCCAGACTCGATGGCGTGTTTTTAAAGATACTACGTGATTTCTAAAGTTATCTTATGGTTTAAAGTTATGTGTATTTTAAATGGAAGATTCCTATTATTATTTAACTAAAGAATATTTTAAATAACTCAATTATAACATCTTTGAAAAGGTCCAAAAATATTATAATTGTGGGAATCATTTTATATAAATGATTCCAGTTATATAAAATATTATGTGATCTAAATAATGATGGAATGTTAAATTAAATTAATAGTTTTACTCTTTTAAATATTTTAAGTAAGACTTCATCATTTTATAAATGATGAGAGAATATTATTTTAAATAATATTCTAGTTTTATGCATCTCGATGCTTTTAAATAAATAAACGTCTATGTGTTTTCAAATCAGTGTTTAAAGGTCATAGTAGACCATTTTATAGACCCCCAGACGTCGGATTTTAGGATAAAACCCCAGCCCCTCTCTCTTTCTCCCTCACTTTTCCCTCCCCTCTCTCTCCTCTCTTTCTCTCCTTCGGCGTACGCAGTACGCGAGCCCCCCCTTGCTGAACGCCTCACAGCCCAGCCCGGCGCCGCCGTGTGCCGGTGAGCCTCAAGGCCACCACCACCAGCACTGCCTCCCTCCGGTGAGTCCACCCATACCGGTCTCCCCTCCACACGCTCTCTCCTCCTCTCCCTCAGCCATGCATAGGCCGAACTGGCTTGTGCCTCCTGCACTGTAGTGCACCGTCCTCCAGCGCCACCACCTCCAGCGTAGCTCCTCCAGCTACCGACCGACCTCCTCCAGTGACCCCGGCCTCCCTCTCCCCGCCGATAGCCTCCCATGCACAAGCACAGGTGCACCCACTCATGAGTTCACTATGCGAGTCCGTAGCGCTGCCGTGCGTGGCCACCGGCCACCACCACGAGACTCCTGAGGTCTCCCCCTTCCTCCTCCAGCAAACCCACGGCCAATAGGCCTCTCCTCCACCTCCCGATGTCTTCCTATCCACCGCACGGTTTTCCCCTCCTTCGCCGCCGTACGCCGCCACCCACAGCAAGTGGCCACCCTCTCCGGCATCCTTAGGCCACCACGAACCCAACGGTACCACCCACGGCCCCGATCTGTCCCCCATGCATGCACACTCTTTCTCACTCTCCCACGGCACCTATTCCCTCACAGTGCACGGCCACCACCACGGACCACCATGCCGACCACCACCGAGCCTCCACGGCTCCTTCGGCAGTTCCCTTAGCCTAGCCTTAGGCCCAAACCACCAGTTTACGTGGTAGGTTGATCACTGCACGTGATGGATAGTCACTGCATGTGACTAACCATCACTGCACACGGCTATAGCTGTCGTGTATTTGCCCTTTCTAGCATCATCAAGGCCACCTTAGGCCCTTCCAAGACCACACCTAGCTATCCAAGCGTCTAAACAGTCTCTGTACGCGGTGTAGCCACCCCGTACGCTCCTCCGGCATTATTGCTGTGATGGCTAGCTAGCGAAGCACGAGTTATCCCGTCGATGGTATAAATCTCAATCCCTCGCTTTTATATTAAATGTTAGATGCTAGCTAGTTGACTAGGTTGTGGACTATGCTGTTAGTATTAGGTTGTGGACTATGCTGCTAGTATTATAGGATTCGCTGTGTAGTGGCAATGTGACGTGAGGTGATGAAGTGCTTGGTGTAGTTGGGAAGCGTGCTGTGTAGTGTTGTGGACTGTGTTGTGAAGTGTGGTGGTAGCGTATGCACAGTAGTAGTGGCGTGGTGTAGTGCCGTGAATGGAGTACGCGAGGAGTGTACTCCATATGGTGGAATGGTGCACCGTATGGCGTGTGTGCCATAGCGGTGACATGGCGTGATATCATGGATAGAGTACACGTGGAGAGTACTCCATGTTGGGAAACGATGCACAGTGCGGCCTGTGTGTTGTATTAGTGACATGGCGGAGCGTCGTGTAGGGAGTACACGTGGAGTGTACTCCATTGTAATGGAGTGACGCACCATATGGCGTGAGTGCCATAGTGGCGACGTAGCGTAGCCTTGTTAAGAGAGTACATGAGGAGTGTACTCCATGAAGTGCAGCGATACACCGTATGGCGTGTCTCGAAGATAAAGGTGATTGCGTAGTTAATGGGTAAAGAGCTTGACGTATGGTGTCGGGAACTATGGAACAGTGTCCCGAAGTGTGAGATACGGCCTGTAGTCCGAGGCAACGAGTGTCGCCATGTGACTGGCTTATGGCCAGAAGTAAGTGCGAAGT
>QEOT01003098.1:142478-164998 GCA_003123785.1 Pterocarya stenoptera
TTTTTTCATGAAAGATGCTTTAAGAAATGACACGAAAGATGTTTTTAAAGAAAGCATGCTAAGTATTGAATGGTATACGTATGTACGGCCCCTCCATGAAAGTCCCTTTTTACGCACCCAAAAGTATTAATTGTATGCATGTGAATGGATGACTATAAGATGTATCTATTGTACGTATTTTCTAAAGAAAAGAAAGGAAGCTTCGAGGGCCATGCCTCGAGCTTCAGAACGATGCTTTAAAAGAGACGCGAAGAAAGTGTTTTAAAACATATCCCTGAGAACCGATGTTAAGATGTCCCTACGAACTGATGTTTTTAAACGATGCCATGAAAAGATTATGTTTAAGCCATGCTTTTAAACGAAAAGAATGTTTTCCCATGAAAAGATATTTTTCTCATGAAAGCATGAAATGAAATGAAATGAATGCCCATGCCCATGAAATGAAATGAATGAAAGTCTCAGCTCGTCAGAGCCGACATGAAGGAATGAAAGAATGAAAAGAACGGCATGTGGCATTAATGAATGTATGAAAACACGTAACGGCCATATGAATGAACGGAAAAGAGTACCCAACGAATGAACGGGAAGATTGCAATGCCGGACAGTAGTATCTGGTAGTGCACCCAGTGCTGCACCATGACGGAAAGGGATTCCAACCAGTGGCCACGGGCGAATCCATCGGCTCAAAAGGCCGTTAACCCCAACACGCGAGGCGTAACGTCGTGCGCCGACCTATGAAAGAGAAAAGAAAAGAAAAGTAACTGTATGTATGAATGCACTGCATTCTTCAATAAATGAAGCTGGTGATGGGGGAAAGGTTTTAAAGAAAAGAAAAACATGTTTAAGAAAGAAAAGCCCCCGTTCACTGATGTTTTTAATGAAAGTATGTATGCATGTATGTATAGTATGTATGGAATGATGAATGCATGAATGAAAACCTACGTGGCTATATTTTAATGGTATGAAGTAACGCTTACTAAGTATTCGACTCATTTTAGTTTTTATGTGTGCCCTCCCCCCCACAGGAAACTAAATGGGCAGTACGCCCAGGAAGGACACAGCCAAAGGGAAAGAGCATGAAAGTCTAGGCATGAAGGTTTTAAACGTAAGAAAAGGTCTTTTTATATTGAGATTTATATTTTCCATTCCAAAACCCTTTTATCACCAAAGCACTTTTTATTTTATAACGTAGAGTCTTGCACCCTGTGAAAGACTGTAAAAGGTTTTAAATTGGACGGTAATTCCAAAAAGGTCCACCCCAAGGATGGGCGTTACAGTAGTGCATGCTAATATATTGTTGTAAAGGGCTTTTTTCCCTTTTAACATTCAGTATTCCATAATTAGTGAAAATATATGTGGTTATGATGTAAGAAATATATTTTATAAAGTGGCTTGAATGTTGGGACATTATAATGGAATGCATTCCAAGATTGGTGGAGGATAATGGTGACTGTTTTAGTACATTTTTTTTTAATTTTGTAGAAGACCTTGTCCGACAAATCAGAAATGCCAGAAAAACATTCTTAGTAATATTAAAGTTTTACCAGCCAAATGTACTGCAAAAATAATTATTTCCTGTGACATATAGTCGTTGATGATAAAAATTTGTGATTGAGAGAGACTTTTATCGGCGATAATATTTCATGGGAATTACATTCTGCGGCGACCATTGTTCGTCGCAAAAAATCATATTTTTTTTACCAGCGATTTTGAATGTCTTTAGTGGCAATTTATTGATACTATTTGGAAAACTTTTTTCCCTATTGCCTCCAAAAATTAGCCGAAAAAATCTTTTTGACACTTTTTGAATTAGGTAAAGCAGAGTGGAATTCCCACAAGCCTGGATCTTTGCTCATCTTATTGCCCACGTCACCTATACTAGAGTCTCCTAAAATATTTCCACACTTCAAGATCAAGAGCTCAAAATGGTTGCTCTAGAAAATTGTAGAGAAAGAAGAGCCTTTTCTTTTGTACGTTCATTTTTTCACATATTCTTGTAATTAATGTACGTAAAACTCTCTATAAAGTAAATCCTAGCAGAGCACGAGAAAGGGTGAAAACCCTAGCAGACCAAAGGTTGAGAGAAAGGAAAAGAAGCTTCTGGAATTGAAGTGAGAAAATAAAATGTAAAGTATTTACATCTGTGTACAGTAGTCCTATTTATAGGAATACATGAAGAAATAAAAATAACATGTGACTATCATGTGATACAAAAAGTATAAAGTGAATAAAAGAATATAACAATTAACAATAAGAAGATGAAAATAATAAGTCTAATTCCGGATACCCCCTTTCAATATGGAGTGTATATAGAATGAGCTCCCATCTTGGAAACTAAATGATGAAATTGTTGAAAACCAAGAGGTTTCGTTAACACGTCAGCAAGTTGATGACTGGAAGCTAGGTGGAAAGTCTTGACAATGCCAGTTTGAATTTTCTCTCGAATGAAATGACAATCCAGCTCAATGTGCTTTGTTCGTTCATAGAAGACTGGATTGGCAGTAATGTGTAGAGCAGCCTGACTATCACAAAAAACTATGAGGATGAGAAATACCAAAGTTAGACAAGAGAGTAAAAAACCAAATGATTTCACAAGTGTTAGAAACCATGGATCTATACTCGGCCTCTTCCTAAGACCTAGAAACAGTGGTTTGTTTCTTTGTCTTCCATGAAACCAAAGAATCCCCAAGGAAAACACACTAACCACTTGTTTTTTTTTTTTTTTTTTTTTTTTTNCCATTAGTGACTCCCTCTCGAATTTATTAATAAAGCCCTCACTTATGGCAGAGGAAAACCGTGGAAACAAAACGAGTACCTTAAAAAACAACAAAGAACCCAAACCCAAAAAAGACTCTAAAGAAGCCTATGAACAAAACGAAGAGCAAGAAAACCGATAAAACCAAATCGAAATTAACTTCTTATAGAAGGCAATCCAAAAACATCCAATCGTAACAAGCCTCTAAGGACCCAAGGCAAAAATCAACACACTAACCATTTGTAGATCTTCTACTGTCAGGTAAGCAACCCAATCAGAATCAGCAAAGACTTTGAGGGACAATGTATTTACAGCAGGAAAGAAAAGATCATGGCCAGGAGTGCCTTTGATGTATCGTAAAATTTTGTAGGCTGCTTGTAAATGAGGTTGCCTAGGCTGAGTCATGTATTGGCTAAGCCTATTGATAGAGTTACATAAGCCTGGCCGAGTTAATGTGACGTAAATAAGTCTCCTACAAGTTTTCTGTAAACTGTAGGGTCAGGCAGCAAGTCTCCCACATCCTTACTCAACTTAATGTTTTGTTTTGTGGGAAAAACAACTGGTTTAGAAGCAATAAACTAGCATCTTGAAAAATCTCCAAAGAATATTTTCTTTGACACAGAGAAATACCAGCAGGAGACCGAGCCACTTCCAAACCAAGGAAATTTTTTAGCTTACCCAAGTCCTTAAGTTTAAACTTTTCATCAAGCAAGGACTTTAAAAGCTCAACAGATTTCATATCATTACTAGCAATGAGAATATCATCTACAGAGACAAGAAGGGCAATGAAAAACCTTCAATCTTAGTGAAAAGGGAATAATCAGATTTGGATTGCTGAAAACCCATACTGACTATAGAAGTTGAAAACTTGGAGAACCACTGCCGTGAGGCTTGTTTCAAGCCATAGATTGATTTATTCAGTTTGCTAACTTGAGACCCCCCTTTTATATGGAAACTAGGAGGTAAGACCATGTATACTTCTTCAGATAAATCCCTATATAGAAAAGCACTATTCACATCAAGTTATGTAAGATGCCAACCTTTCACAACAACAATAGCCAAAAGAGTTCTAACAATAGCCATTTTAGCAACAGGTGAAAAAGTTTCAGAATAATCCAACCCTTCAGTTTGAGTATAACCCTTGGCATCCAACCTTGCCTTATATCTTTCAAGTGAACCATCAGCGCGATACTTGATCTTATACGCCCATTTGCAACCAATAGGGTTCTTACCATGAGATAAAGAAGTAACAGTCCATGTATTATTAATTTTCAAAGCTATAATCTCAGCAGACATGGCATCTCTCTAATGAGAGTGCTTGATAGCTTGATGATAGAACTCAGATTCAGTATTGGCAGAAATGGACATGACAAAGGACTTGGGTGAAGGAGAAATATTAGCATAAGATAAAAAACTGAAAATATCATATTTCGGAGATGAATGCAAAAATGAAGAAGAACCTGATGAATCGAAAATTGTTGAAGGATCTGATGTAGAGTGTGTAGAAGAAGAATTGCAATGAAAATTCTGCAAGTAACCAAGTACCTTTCTGATTCTAGAAGATTTTCTAGGAAGATCATAAGGTAATGGAATAGTGACAGAAGGCAGTGGGGAAGAATTATCAATAGAAGGTGAAGAATCATTGGAATGAGAAGTTGGAGAACTAATAGATGGTGAAGAATCATTTGGGTGAGAAGGTGAAGAAAAACTAAGAGATGAATTAACAGAGGATGTTGTTGAAGGCACAGTTAAAGAATCTAAAGTTGAACATTCAACTGGTTTATGAAAAATAGAAGAAAAATTAGTATTGTTTTGAGAAGTAAAAGGAAAAATATGTTAATGAAAAATAACATTTCTTGAAATAAAAGATTGATTTGTTTTTAAATCAAGAAGTTTGTAATCTTTTATGCCAAAAGGATGACCAAGAAATATGCAAGTTCGAGATTTGTAGAGTTGAAGTAAAACAAAGATAACCAAAACTTCTTAATTGAGTATAAGAAGGAGAAGATTTGAATAAAAGCTCAAAAGGAGATTTATGATTTAAAGAATGAGTAGGAAGCCTATTAATGAGGTAAGTTGCTGTTAAAACAACATCACCCCAAAAATTAATAGGTAGATGAGACTGAATCATCATCGTTCTAGCTACATTAAGAATGTGTTGATGCTTTCTCTCTACAATAGAGTTTTGTTGAGGAGTCTCAATACAACTATGCTGATGTATGATGTCTTTAGAATGCAAAAAGGAAGTAAAGAAAAATTCAGTGCCATGATCAGTGTGAAGTGACTTTATTTTTAAATGAAATTGTATCTAAACCATTTTATAAAAACTCTAAAACTATGTGAAACTTCAGATTTATGTTTAAGAAGATAAAGCCATGTAGCACGAGTTGAATCATCAACAATAGTCAGAAAATATTTGTAACCTTCAACAGTAGGTACAACATATGGTCCCCAAACATCACAATGAACAAGATCCAATGGGGCAACAGACATATGAACATTATTAGGGAAATGTAACTTCCATTGTTTAGCTAAAGGACAAATCATGCAAGGAGTGCAAGGAACAGTCAATTTAGGAGCAAAATTATTCACAAACAGCATTCTAGAATTAGAAGGATGACCAAGTCTATAATGCCAAAACTCATAATTAGAGCATTTGGAAGAAATGGAGCAAACATGTTAAGATATTGTTTCAGGTAAACAAGCAGCAAATGTACTAGAAAAAAATTAAGTTTAGAAACAGAAAGGCCAGACTGTTGTAGTATATAAAGGCCTCCTTGCAATCTACCCACTCCAATCAGCCTCCAACGAATCAGGTCCTGTATTAGACAATTGTAAAAGGAAAACAAAAAGTAGCAAGTTAGTGATTGTGTTAACTTGCTAATGGATATTAATTTGAATTTAAAAGTTGGAATACAGAAACATCATGTAGAACAAGATGTTCATAAATAGACATAGAACCAATATGTGTATCAGACACAAATTGGCCATTAAGAAGCTTCACAAAGGCATTAACATAACTGGTAATGGAAGTAAAAGAATCAATAGAAGGAACCATATGATTAATGGCTCCAGTATCAAGAATCCAAGAATTGGAATTAAAATGAACAGATTGAGCAACAGAAAAAATAGAATGAGTATTATTTCGAGGAGAAATAATACCAGAAAAATTATGTGAGACAACTGCATTGATAACAGAAGGAACTTCATCAACAGATTTAGAAGTATGACGCAAATTTAGAAGCTACTGATATTTATCCTCAGTCAATGAAAAAGGAAAACAGCCGAGGAATTGCTATCACTGAGGACAACATTATTAGTCATAGACTGTTGCCTCTGTTTCGGTTTGTAGCCTGAAGGAAAGTCATCCAACTTGTAACACTTTTCAACCACATGACCAGTAATTTCGCAATGCTTACAAACTGGTTTATCCTTCGTAGAAAAGGATTTAAAAGATCTGGTTACATCATTTTGAGAAACAAAAACATGTGAGTCAACAGAGGGAAGAGAAACATAAGATATTTCTCGTTGTTGTTCCTTTTGTAAAACAAGAGAAAAAACTTTATTAAGAGGTAAGGGCTCCATAAGTAGAATCTGTGCACAAGCAAGTGTAAAAATTCATTCAATCCCATAAAAAATTGTAAAACACGTTCCTGTTGAACATAATAGTTCAACATTTGTACAGCTCTAGAAGAACAAGCAGGAAAAGGCTTGTAATTAGTAAGTTCATCCCAAAGTCCTTTAAGACGAGTAAAATAGTTACTCACAGAAAGAGAACCTTGAGAAAGGGAGGAAAGCGATTTCTGTAACTGAAAAATATGAGGTCCATTTTTCTGAGAAAGTCGTTCCTTAAGATCCGACTAGATTTCACAAGCAGTCGTAATATACAAGACACTAGAAGAAATTTCAGAGAAACAAGGTTTAAGATCCAAGATATTACCATATTGTTACATCAAAGCCAAGGAGAGAAAATAGAATCTATTGATTCTGAAGGTTTAGTAATGGATCCATCAACAAATCGAAGCTTGTTCTTTGCCGAGTGAGCCATAGTCATCAAGCAAGACTAGGCATGGTAGTTCTCACCAAGAAGAGGTTGTGTAACCAAGAGAACACCAGGACTGTCAAAAGGATGAAGAAAGAACAAAGAAGTGGCATTTGTGACGCCCCGACTCCCACGTATTGAAAAGCGAGAATCGTGACGTTGGGATGATAATAACATGGGTCACGCATCTCAACGATAAGTGTTCAAGTGTGTGCAACATGCAACAAGAGCACCACAAAAGTCACAGCGGATTAATTAAATAAGTCAACTAAGTACCAGAATTATTAAATACAGATATCCAAAATAAATAGCCGTTAAAAAGTTATACAGTTATCCGTAAAATATAATTCAAACAAAATACATATACGAGTGAGAAACCAATCCCATAATCCCAAATAAAGCAACCACATGTCACTCCCTCCACGGAGCCGATCCCTTAGCTCATCGTCCTCATCTGCATCAAAATCTACGGTACCGCAGGTAAGTAATAATCCAAATAACCTACGAGATAAAAGTGCATTAATGCAACCAACATGCATGCATATAATGAAATACGCCTTAGCCTCAAAATATCATTTTTCCCAAAAAGAATATTTTCCAACACACACTAAAATCTTATTTTGGCCCCAAAATAATAGTCTATCATTTTTCCAAAAAATGATTCATACAAAATCCAACCATTTATAGGACACTATAGGCGGGAATCACAGGCGGGATTATACCACTATCCCTACCACATGCACCGCAGGCAGGAATCACAGGCAGGACATGAGCATTATCCCTGCTTACCACTATCCCTAACGCATGCACCGTAGGTGGGAATCACAGGCGGGATTATACCACCATCTCTACAGTTCCTTTCTACACAAGGGGTACCAATCAAAGCACTGTAGGCGGGAATCACAGGTGGGACTATAACACCACCTCTGCTTACCACCATCCCTACAGTCTTTTTCTTTTCTCTCACATGACAATCCAATTATCAATGAACACATGAACATGAATGCAATTGTACGAAAACTCAGTTTTCATTTATAAACATGTAATGTACAAGACTCAACTCAACATCAATATCCAACAACCAACAAAACACAGCACAATCCAATCACACAACTTTATCCTCCAATCCAACCAATTCACAGTAAATGAGTTAGTGCAAAAATACATTTAAATCTCAAAAGTTATTTGGGAATATACTTATAGTGCTTTATTATAATTTTTGAAGAATCACAGAGATGCTAAGAGCAGCAACACAGTAATGGAATAGTGCAAAATGCACTATGGCCGTGGGTCTCAAAAAGTCGCTTTTGAACGAGGACAAACTAAGACACAAGATTACTAGGGAAGGGCTTAGGGATGTCGTTGAAGCTAGTAATGGCAGTCGTTGGCCGTGGGTGGCGGCGAGGGAGGCGTTTGGAGGCCAAAATACACAAATCGAAAAATGAGATGGATGTGCTTCACCGATGGCAGATTGGGTGAGGATGGGTGCATTAGGTTGCTAGGAGGTCAAGGGTGGTGTGGTGAAAAACTGGTGGCCGAAGGTGGCGCGACGGTGGCGCAGGAGCACCAAAATCCGTGAGGCTTGAAGCTATGCGTGGAGGCTCACGGTGGCATGATGGGGGCTGAAAACAGAGGGTGGTGGTCGCCGGCCGGAGGGGAAGAGAAAGAGAGAGGTGGTGTCGGTAATGGGTGGTGCACGGCGGCTCTAGGGGGAGACGAAATTTTCAACGGTGAAGAGAGGGGAGAGACGTCGCGCACGGGACATAGAAACAGAGGAGAAATAAGGAGAAAAAAGAAAGAGAAGGAAAAGAAAAAGAGGAAAAAAGAAAAATAAATGGAAAGAAATCAGGTCCGATCCTCAAAACTTGGGTCACAAGGTGATCCAACGAAAATTATTTCAGAACGATAATTTAAATAAAACTAATTTAAACACAGCGAGAAGTAAAATAAAATAATTAAATCCAACAACACAATAATTTAAAAACCCACAAACAACTAATTTAAATTAAAGAACAATTTAAATGCAAAACAATATTTAATATTAAGAAAGCATATCATAATAAATTTCATAACTTAAAAATCATAAAATAAACCAACGAGAAACCCAATAAGTTTTAAAACAAGAGAACCAATATTTAAATTAATTAAAATAATCCTTTAATTAAAATACACTAAAATACAGGGTGTCAGCATCCTTGGAAACGGATTTGTGAGACGGTGCCATAGAAGCAAGATAAAAGAACATCTGATACCATGTAAAGTAAACCCTAGTAGAGCACGGGAAAGGGTGAAAACCCTAACAGACCGAGATAGGGAAATAAGCTTTTGGAATTGAAGTGAGAAATATAATGTAAAGTATTTACATCCGTGTACAGTAGTCCTATTTATAGGAATATATGAAGAAATAAAAATAACATGTGACTATCATGTGATACAAAAAGAATAAAGTGAATAAAAGAATATGACAATGTGAATAAAAGAATATAACAATAAGAAGATGAAAATAATAAGTCTAATTCCTCATACTCTCATTTATAGAGTTTTCTAATGGGTGGTTAATTAACTTAGCTGAAGTTCAGTGCTAATAGTGGAGAGTTAATTAACTGCTTGTAACTTCTCCACCCATGTAGATACAACATGAGTCATGCATGGGTAGCCACTACTAACATTATCAATAACTATAATGATAGGATTATGCAACAGCCCCAAAAAAGAAAATGAACTTTTGAAATTGGCTTTGTAAATACAACTACCTATTAGTGCATGTTGGGCTTAAAGGTAACTTTCCAACCTTGTTTCCGAGTAGATGATAGAAGCATGATTTTGATGAGAGCACAGAGCATATATAATAATTTTCTACTTTCTCTAATCAATCCATTTAACATGTTTGCAAATTGTGATTTCTTCAAATAAATAAAAATGTCTTCTTCTAGCTACTCCCCTCTTGGAATTGAATGTGTGTAAAATATATTATTTAGGTAAGAATCAATTGTACATCATGTGGGAAACCAATTAATTGGTCACTTCAAGATTGCCGCATGGGCTTTGTTGAATGCATTCACCAGCTTTCAAGATATGTGGTACTTAAATAATGATTTAGGGTAAGAAATAGTACAAGAGCTAGAAATAAAATACAAAAAGTAAATTTTGACTCTAAACTACCACCTAGAGGTAGTGAGTAGGTGCATAACACAATTTATGGAATATTAATTAAAAAGTGTTGAGGAAAAAATTTAATTAACAAAAGAAAAATTATATGAACATTTCTAGATTAAATGTTCGCTGAATGACAACCACATATAGAAAAAAGTACCCAAAATGTAAATCATAAAATAGAGATCGACTTTCCCGGAAAAACACTCAAAGGCAGCCTACAAATAAAATAAAATAAAACACTTATCCACTATTCCATGGAAGATCTACTCATGGTTATGAATACCGTACCGTATCGGTTGGTATGGCTAGTATTTTTCATACCGGCCACTGGACCGGTACAGGTAAACCATATGTTTTGTACCGGCTAAAAGATCGGCCGGTACGGCCTATGTACCGGTCTGTACCGGCCGATATTTCGACCTTTTTTCATATTTTCAAACTACAAGTTTATTTTTTGACTTCTAATTCATATTAGGCTATTTATAATTTATATATCTATGTATTTATATATAATTTATTTATATATAGATTATTATTTTGAAATATAATTTATATATATACATTTATATATATAATTTATTTATATATCGACTATCCTGAAACGGTACATGAAACGGTACCTATACCGAAATATTTCATTCCAATGACTCGACCGGTATGGCATCCGGTACGGTATTCAAAATATTAGATCTACTTATTAGTAGGACGAGCTCGTTTGGATACTTAAAATATCTCAAAATTATGTGAATAGTAGTAAAATAGTTTGAGTGAAGATATTTTATTGGGTTTTGAAAAATGAGAGAGCAAAGTTGAATATAAATATTATAAAGTTAAAAAATTGTTTGAATATAATATTTTAATATAATTCTTGTTTTTAAACAACTTGAAAAAATTATATTATTTTTTGTGTTTTGTTTTGAAGTTTTTTAGATTTTGTGTTTGAATATAATTATGTAATGATTTGATGAAAAAGTTAAAGATTTAGAATTGAAAAGCATTTTTTGTTTTAGTGATGTTTGTGAAAAAAATTATGAAATTTTTTGAAGATATCTAAAAATTATATCTGAGAATGTTTTGACTCTCCAAATGAGGTTAGTTTAATTGTAAAACGAGGCCTTAGTAGTTGTAAACTTCTAATGAATAGGTCCATTAATGAAAAGTGAGAAAATAGCTCCTAAATAGGCCTAGAATTTAAAATCCTAATTTAAATTGCAAATTGCGCGCGTTTGAAAAAATAGCAACAGTAGTTGTTATGATCATAGAGTACTATTGTTGACAAACGAACACTACAAGCATAGTTTTACTTGTCACAAATAGTCATTCTTCTTGTAGTGAAAAATTACAATAGTTATTCTCACGAGAGATCTAGCAAAATCTATTGAAATTATTTCCAACCACATCTAGCTTATAATTGCCTTCATCTGGTTTTAATTAGAAAGAAGCTATAGTACTCATTTTACTTCGACTTGATTAATTCATCGACCAACAACATTCATAATCATAGTTTTAGACCCTAAAACCTAACAAGGAACAAGAATACCCTTTAGAGCGTTGTTGCGCCACAAATAGGAAAAGTGCTACCGCCACAAATAAATCTCATAAAAGTATGTTCACAAATTGACATGATTTCATTTGATACAATAGATTTACTTTAGGATAAAAGTAGTTTTACAGTATTCTAACCGCATACCACATCAACTCATCTTAGTTCATGAATTTACCTTTATGAATTTTTTTTTATGGCTAAAATATTTATCTTTTAACATTAGTATATAGTTTTTTGAGGATGCTTGAATTTTCTTGTAATCGAGAAAAAAAAAAAAAAAAAAAAAAAANTGGGAGGCAATGAATTAATTAGCTCAATTTTCTCTCGGATACTCTCCTAGCTAGTGAATTATTGGTACGTACAAGTACTATATAATTCTATGTAGAACTAAATCATAGTCTCCATTGTTCTATATATGTAGCCGTTATTTAACAGGGTATGCCGGCTACATAGAACTATGGAGAAAAAGGTAGGTAAAAACTGATCAGCGATGGTTCTACTCACTTCTTGAATAAATGACTCTCTCAGATAGAGTTTTCATAGCCATGTATCTTTTTTTTGAAAAAAAAGATAAAATGAAAGGAATGTAGATATACCAAAACCATAATCACAATGAAATCGTAGTGTATATATATATATATATATATGTGTGTGTGTGTGTGTTTATGAGGTGCCGGCCAGCAGGCTTACCTTTTGGAGAATATAAAGGCTCAATTAATCCTTATGGAAAACGGTAGTTCTATAAATGGGGTTGTGAGATTTAGATTTGAGTTGATATAAAATAAGTTGAGATGAAATTGTTGAAAGATAAATAAATTATTATTAAAATATTATCTTTTAATATTATTATTATTTTAAGATTAGAAAAAATTAAATTATTTATTATATTTTGTGTAAAAATTTAAAATAATTATAATAATTAAATGAAATTAATTTAGACGAATTTAAAAAATACTTTTTGTATTTATGATTTTTAAAGAATAGTACTGAAAGTAAATAGCATTTTTACGGCGGGAAGTCAGGAATGCGCCTTGAATTCATAAATGAAAACACTTCACAAAAAGAAAGAAAATAAATGAGACAGAGATGGTCAGTTCATTTATAATAATACTAGCTTCTTAGGTGCAATTAACATAAGTAGAGTACCCCACACACACACACATATATATATATATGTATGAATGAAAAATACTTAAGCCTTCGACACATTCTTTCAATAAATTTTATCGATTTTATTTTTTTTATTTAACAGTTAAGAAAATAATTTTTAATAAATTTATGATTTTTTTAAATGATTGAAGTAATTTAAAAAATGCATGAAAAAAGTAAAAAAAATATATATTTTACACTTATGGGTGAAAACTGTGAGGACAACATTGGCTTATATATTTTATATATATACATATACATATATATATATATGTATATGTATATATGTGCGTGTGTGTGGATAGATTGGCTTGTAAAAGATAGATATACAGGAGTAGGAGGAAGAGGCCAGTAGGTACCCTTGACATAAGTGCATTCAGATCTCGCTCTGATCCATATGATCAGACATGTCTGACATCACACATAAAATTAAAATTTAAAATCGTCTTGGATCACGTTTCTGTTTGGTGGCTTTCACTTTTTTTATGGATCAAAGAAGAGAAAGAGGTACGACGCTCAGCCTTTATCCCTGCCATTGTCCTTTTCTACGACTGTACATTGGTTCTCATTGCATGCATTCCTCTGTCTCTCTCTCTCTCTCCTGCCAACACAGCTTTAAAATACTTCACTTTTTATGTTCTTAGCGGCTACAAAATGCTTAAACGAATTAATTTGGAATTAGAAGAAGCACATTTTTTTTTATAAAAATACTGTTTATTTCTCGGCATATTGAAGCTTATATATTTAAGAGCTCAAAGAAAAATATGTACGAAGTTAAAGCTGACAACAGGAAAAGGAGAATAATATCATTTATTTTGAGACGGAGTGTACTTAACGATCGAGTATTAAATTGTCAGTTGAAATCAAAGCTTTTGCAAGTTGATCAGAGTAATTATAGCTCAAGCTGCATGTGGTCCCACATATATTATTTATATATATATATGCAAACTGTAACGAAATTTCCCACAAGAAAAGTAAAATGATGATAATGTGCATAATGTTATAATCATAGATAATTATTCACCACGTCCATATCCTTCCCCCCATCTTATTACTATCAAATGATCAATTCTATGATCGATGCATCCACAGTCAATTCACAGCTAGCGCATGCATGCATATATAATTACTCTCTCTCTCTCTCTCTCTCTCTCTCACACATTTTTTCATCACTTTTATTCGTCTCTATGTGTGGTATGCATCTGTAAATTTCGCTTTCAAAACAGCTCATTGAGGGAGAAAAAGCTGAGATCAAGATGCTGTACGTACCCACCAGCTTGATTTTAACCTACAATGCAGGCAACTATTGGTTGATATGTATTTGCAAGTAATTAAGGCTGGAGCTGCGCTACGCAGAAAAAAATACACAAAAGGGCAAATTTTATTAATGGGCAGTTAAGTTTGCATTCATAATTCAGTTGCCTAGCTACTTCTTGAAAGTCTAAAAGATGCCACCCTAAATTTCTGCTCCATCTCTACAAAAATGCTATGAATTAATATATATATATATAATTGGCTAAAGTCTACGCATGCATATACACTCTGTATTAATACGTAGCGGCTAGCTAGCATGCATGTGATTATAATGGAACCGAAGACAAACTGTTAAAGTAATTGTGTCATCCAATCAGGCACATTTTAATTTCAAGGTGCGTGTGTATATACTAAAAGCTGACAACTGCACTGGACAGGGAGGCCGTGCAGGGAACCGAGGGTGCATTATTTGCACCACTTGGAATTTTAGAACTTCCTTACACACATATATACATATAATTTATATAAATTTTAAAAAAATGAAAAAAATCATACAATTGAATGACCCACGGAAAAAAATGTGTATGATTTATTCAAAGATAGTTTCAATACGTTAGAAATTTTATTTGAACTCTAAAAAAATCATAACTTCGTCATTTAAAATTCTATTTTTGAGAACTAATTAGAGTGTGCCCTAATAGAACTAATTATAATCATTATCTAATCGTTACAAGTTTTCCAATCTTCTAAACAAAATATAAAAAATAATTCAACATTTTCAAATCCCAAAATAAAAATAAGATTAAACAATTGTATTCTAACACTATTTTAACTTTATAATATTTCTATTAAATTTTTTCTTTCTCATTTCCTAATATTCCATAAAACATATTAAGTACTCAAATCATTTCACTATTATTCACAAACTATCTCACTAATATTCATATATTTGTCATTTCATCCCATTTCATGATTTGTCTATCCAAACGAGGCCTTAAACTCTTGTTTGTAAAATGGTATCCTCCACCTATAGGTAAATCTAAGTTGAATATTGATTGGCATTGAAATGGAATCATAACATTACTAGTTGTGGAGTCATGATTAGAAATCATGATGGTAAGTTTGTATATGATTTTCCGTGTCATTGGACGCGGTAATATGTTAAGACAAGTCAACTAGGAACTTATTTTTATAAGACCTTTATATAGATCTAGAACTTCTCCTATGAATAGTATCATGTACGCTATCCTCATGTTTCATTTTCTTTGAGAAAGTATTAACATATCATGATGCTTTTCTCTTTCATGACTCTAAAAACCTTATCCTATCTTTATCGCAATGGTGCCATCATGCTTGCACTTTACGAATAAGATTCAAGGTTTATATGCTTGTGATTTGGATGATCTAGATATTTTTATAAGACCTTGGATAGAAATAGGCATAAAAAGTGCATGCTACGTATGTGTTCCGCACCTAAGCCAATGAACTCAATCGACCAGTAGCGTCACAAGAAATATGAGGGCTCGGTGGGTCGGTGACACATTTCATGCCTAAGTTTGTTTATTATCTCTTGGAGAGAGTTTGAGATGAATACATGAGTTTGAGTTTTACCCATACTTAGGCTTTTATATCCCCTTCTCCAAGTTGGGCCTATGTTTTCCCTGTTCCTAGGGTTTCTTTCGATTGCTCTGGGTGTCATGCTGTCACATTTAATTCCGCAGCTTCTATCAAAACCTTGGGTCATGTCGTCGACAGTAGGCACTGAGCCACTACCTTTCACTAAGTACCCTCTCAGGCATAGGATCTTTCACCGAGATCCCCTGCCTATAACCCATATCTGGTCATTTTATGCGGTGTGGCTCTCTGCGAATTATTTGGACAATGGTGTGTGCCTGTGTGAACATCATGCTATCGTTCTATGCTGATCTGGGCCTTCTTCTCTTTTGCCATTTGCTAGAAATACTTGGTCTTTAGGCTTTTTACAAGGTGTACCTGGCCCAACCTGGTGGACATGATGCCCCTCCCACTACAACAGAAATGACTTTTTGGGATGAAATTTTTCGTCCCAAATTATAGTCATTTCGTCCCAAAATATTTTTTGGGACAAAAGAAATTCGTCCCGAGCTCGTCCCAACAACACCATCCCAGAAGATATATTGGGACGAAAATCATCATTTCGTCCCAAAAAATATCTTTCGGGACGAATTTGATGGAAACCGTTCAAACACGTTCGAACGGGAAAGCTTATTTGTCACGGTTGAAATTCATCCCAGAATATCGTTCGAATGGTAGTAATTGACGTTTGAACGATTTACATCTACATTCGAACAACGAAGACATTAGTTATACCCGTTCGAACGGTAAAAATAGCTTTCCGTTCGAACTTCAAACGGATATATCGAACGGCATAAATATAGATTTCCGTTCGAACGTGGTGAAATTTTCGGTCGAACGGGACAAAAAGAAATTGAGTTCGAACGTTAAAGTGGGAGTTTGAACGATAACTATTTTATTTAAACTCAATAATAAAAAAAACCAAATAGACATTCATAATATTTGAAAAAATACATTAGAAACTGTTTAATAGTCACAAAAGTTTTATAATAAGTGCAAACTAAATAAACAACTATGAAACTAGCATTGTTCGTACATAAATAGACAATCCCAAAATGTGTACATAAAAAACCATTAGTTGCTTGGAGGCCTGTACTGTTGCATAAGCTGCTGCATTTGGAGTTGCATCTGTCTCCTGAACTCTTCTTGTTGTTCTTCATGTTGTTTGAAACGCATCTCCATGTCTGCTTGTTTCGCCAATTGAGCCTCTAACTCATGCTGCCTTGTAGTCAATTCTTCTATTCTGGAATTCGCATTTTCTAGCGCTATAGAAGCCGTAGAGGCAAACCCGGAAGAAGAAGAAGAAGGTGAAGGCTTTACACAGCGACCCATGCCCCTTAAATATCCTGAACGTTGACCCAAGACTTGTGTAAAAATATCAATATCACTTGTTGAGGAATTTTGATCTGATGCAGATTCAGTACGAAGGGCAACCATTTTATCCTAGACATATATAAAATAAAGAATTAATATCGTCATAAATATTATAATATATTTAATTAATGTTATAATACTTACATAATTTTCACGGGCATCAGGATGGTCCACTCTCCATTACGATCAGTGTGCGATGCAGCATATAATTTTGTCAGGTCATAATTGGTATCTGAATCTTGCTATAATAAATATGTGTTAAGATATAATGTCATTATGATTCATCCAAACAATTAACTATATCCAATAAAAAAAAAATAACAATACCAATTTCTTAGAAAGGCGATGGAAAGATCTTGAACCTGCATGATGTAATATCTTCAATTTTGACCTATTTTTTTTGTTTATAGAACTTCGCTCCTGCAAAGAAATTGAGAAAATTATGAAACAAAATAACAAATAAGACAAGTTAAATAATTAATTTAATTATACCTGATATGATGGATCCTCAAACATGTCACAAAGTTTTTCCCACTCAGAAGGTCGGACATCTTGAAAGGGATGTTGGCGTGCAACTTCCTTGCTCTCAAACTTATTATAATGCTCATGACACATTGCCTTATATTTACGGAATGAATTACTCATAAGCTCTTCCACAGTCTTACGCTCCTCTCTCCGACCAAAATTTAATTCAAAATCATCCTTGAAAAACATAGTCATAAACATATTATCATTTATAATATTCTAAATTTAAGTAAAATATAGAAATTTATTCTACTAAATCAATGTTTTAAACATTACCAAACAACGCTTCTTGATAAGCTCTTTAACATCTTGGGAAACTTTCTTTCATGAAGTCGTTGCCAAAGGTGGATAAGTTCGTGTAAGAGCATCCACATGCGATGCAAGCCAAGCTGTTGGTTGTCCTTCACCTCCGGTATGTTCGTCAGGAATGTTAACCTTGATCTTACCCACCTTGCGATATTTTTCCAAAGTCACGCCTCTAGTGGTGCCTCGACCTTGACGAGATTGTACTGTGGACTCTATAAAATATAACATTGTAATCAATCTCTATTATATGTCTATCATACTACCTTAATTAATAACTTTTATGAGTATTAGATTTTTACCTTGTTCTATAGAGTCAATCTCTAATGGTGAGTCTGAAGGTGAGCTACGAACAGGTGGAGATGGATTGCGAACTTCCTTCCTCTTTGGTGACATAATTTCAAACCACTGATACATTCAATAAGTAAAATATTGGTCATCAAGTGTAATGTTAACACATAATTGGTTAATCGGTTTCTGTATCAATTTCATTTGACAATTCGCTCTCATCATCTGTAGATACTTCAGATGATTCAACATTTTCATCAATTATCGTATCAACAATTTCAGCTTCAATATCTTCTCTATTTAATGGAATCATCTCGTACTGGCTCAAATCCACAAACAAATTTAAGGCAGGTTGACTCTCCTGGCTCAGACGATTCGCATGCCGTTCGAACGCTTCATAGGACGTTCGAACGCTATTAGCCAAACAGATTAATTAGTTTTAACCCGTTCGAACGTTGTTTCATACGTTCGAACGGATTAACCCAAACACCGTTGTATACCGTTCGAACACTATTTTAAGCGTTCGAACGGTATAAATTTAAATACTAAATT
Source organism: Pterocarya stenoptera (assembly GCA_003123785.1). Taxonomy (NCBI): domain Eukaryota; kingdom Viridiplantae; phylum Streptophyta; class Magnoliopsida; order Fagales; family Juglandaceae; genus Pterocarya; species Pterocarya stenoptera. Next base: position 161,037 of record QEOT01003098.1, read on the forward strand.
ATATTATAATTAAATTAATAGGAAATTTTATCCAATTTTGTTAAATATTTTTATTATTAATGTTGTATTGATAAGCTCTTAATTAATTGTAAATTTCAGGTTCATTATAATGTCTTCTTCTAGGACGGGACGTAAGCGATGCAATACTGGAGAAACTAGTATCAGTCTAGCCAGGGAGAGGACTGTTTCAGTAGAGCGACAAGTGAAGATATCTGACTTCCAGAGTCTTGTCTGGGAGGGTCATTCCTTGCCATCAATCTTCAGCGATCGTGGTTGGGGACCTATCTTAGATGCGGAGGAATCATGGGAGATTATCTCCTATATTGACATTGTTTTTTAGTTCTATATTGACATTGTTTTTGGTGTCAACCCAGATGACGAAGGGGCATACAGCATCTCTGTTCGAGGAGTTACAGTCATATTTTCACGAGATCGACTCACTGAGCATCTCGGTATTCCTAGGCTGCCAGATGCATATCCGAACGTAATGCCTAGAGAGTCTGATCCTTCAGTTGAGGCGAAGACAGCTGAGGTGGAGGCACCAGCTTATGCAGATGAGGTCGATGCCCTTGCTGATCATGAGGTGAGGGATTTGGTTGTTGGTCCAGATGCTCCCATGTATAACGGGACGAAGAGCATCAAACAGGTAGATTTATCTCCGTTTTTCAAGATCCTGAATTTGATAATCGCCAACAAGATTGACCCTCGGTAGCATAAGACAGAGGTTGGCCTTGATCTGACGAAATTTATGATACGGGTCGCTCGTGGCATTCCTATCGACCTGGTGGGGTATATATTCGATAGGATTCGATCAGAGTCCCAATACATTTTGACGATATACTGCCATTCAGGATCCTGATCACCCTATTTTTGTTATTTGCCGGTGTTGTGCCTGATGTTGCCGAGCGTAAATGGCAGCCGATGGGACCGATCAACAGTACTATCCTCTCACGCAGCACGGGACACTCGAGACTGCGTCTTCATGGACAACATCCAGACCCGGTTGATCCTCAGAGAGATGCACAGCCAGGAGATCATGGAGTACAGGCCGAGGCATCAGTACACAGCACTACTCGTGAGGACATGGCCGAGATCGTGCGTACAGCGATCAGCAGACAGACATCAGCGTTGATCGATGCAGTGCGTATGGAGGTCTGTTCTGTAATGTCTGAGTTCCGTACTGAGATTATTGGTAGCATCTCTGACTTACGTATGGAGCTTGATGCCATGTCGGCGACTTAGGTCACCATTAGTACTCGACTGACACAGATAGAGGAACGCCTAGCTGCAGTCGAGGAAGTGTACAAAGACATGGGGTCTTAGTATTTTCTATCTTTTATTTATTCTTGTTTTGTTTTTAGAATGGACAATATTTAATGTTTTGCAAATTTAGTATTTAATTATGAATTAGTCTTATTTTATATTTTCTGAACTAATTATTGATTTATATTATTCCTATTATTTAATTGATAAATTTCTTATAATTACGAGTTAATATAAATATAATTCTCTTAAAAATAAAAAAAAATGCTAGACCGTTCGAACGATGAAAGTGCACGTTCGAACGGCGTAGTAATTTCCCACTATAACGATGTTACTTAACGCGCCAAAATTTCCGTTCGAACGCAAAATTAAAGACTTCGAATGATGCCTCATTATATTTCGTACGGTTAAATTATTAGGGACGGAAACTTTCATCCCTGAACATACCGTTCGAACGGTATGCAGCTTCCGTCATCTTTTTGGGACGAAATATAAAATTCGTCTCTAAATCTCACTTTTTGGGACGATTTTCAATTCGTCTCAAAATAAAATCGTCCCAAAATCTCTTTTTTGTTGTAGTGTCCAGTGTGTCTTATTATAGTTATAACGATTCGAATGAGGTATTAAATGTTCAATCTGATGTATAACCATTCTATTTGTCATCTCCTTCTCACTTACCACATAATGTTTGGATAAGTTCTCTAAAGTCTAAAGAAGTCTGAATGATCCATATGTTTGCCCTTTCTTGTAGGCTGAGAATTGATGAGAAAGGAGAAAATGAAGATATAGAAATGCATGATCTCATTTTCATACCACTAGGCCACTTGATAAAATATAGTCATGCGCGCCCGAATACATATAAAAGCTTCTCTAAATTGAAAAGGAAAAACAAAAAGGAAGACCACGTGTCTTGACAGAAAGACTCGGGCGGCTTGCTATCAATTTCTCGGTACCCAAAGAATCCTAGAGAATTCAATGAAAAAGACAGTAGGCCTGCCCTCCTTATGGCGTGCTATTGAGGGAGAGAGACCTGTCAATAGGAGTTGTAGGCGCTTTATCACCTCACCACCCCCGCCTAATTCACTCCTCAATTTTCTCAACTTGTGTGATAAGTTGGGAGAGTGGACGATACTGAAATACCCAATGATAAATAAAGAATAAAGAAATAATCAAAAGGATTGGGAGATCAGTGGCACACCTTTTCCTGCTGCTCCTAATTAGGAGCATGAGTTGGGATCAGCTTGCTTGAAGTAGTGCATGCCGTCCTTTTTCTGCACTTGGTGGAGAAGTCGTAGGTTGCAAGCTAGTCTACTTGCTGCGCGCATGTCTCCCCCCTTTTTTCTTCTGCAATTTGTTTCCATTGCAGATCATATGTCAGAACCTGACGAACCTATAATTAACTGCGCCCTTACATATATGATATATATGCCGAGCTGTCTGTCTAACATAAAACTTCAAACCCAAAATTAATGCACATTTGCTGAGAACTCTTCTCAATTTTTTTCCCAGAAAAACATGATAATTTTCTGGCCCTTCTCCCAATTACGAGGGAGCAAGATACTTTGGGGTCATAGCTAGCTCATGGGACCCTTTCACCGTGCTAGATTGGTAAAAAGTGAATTCGAAAGATAAATTTGGAAAGATACTGCCGCTGGCCATATTCAACTTATATATGGCTACAACATAGTTTTTATTTTTATTTTTGTAATCATAATTTTAATTTGCAATTACCAATGCTCGTTGCTTTACCAAAAAGAAAACAAAACTATATACTTTAATTAACGACTTATCATTAGTTTTATTTTTTTCTTTAATGTTTTAATTAATTTTTATTTACTGGAAACGTCCTTTCTGGCCAACAATATTGTTGGACATATCTTGGCCTTTTAAGTTGTTCTTTCTTAACAAAAAAAATTTTAAAAAAAAAGTAATTTTAGCATACATGTCGATAACAAATTTAATATATATAATTACTCTCAGTATGTATATATATATAATTTATATTATCTTAACTATTTGAGGTTCGACTGTCAGTTGATAGATTAATACCACTGCAAGAAAAACTTTTATCAGATATTTACGACAAAAATTACTATTTATTATTGCAAGAGTACTGCTACATCCATAAACGAATTATATAAAAGTAATCTTACAAACTGATGTGGTTTCATCTGATCTGTTAGATCTACTTTACAATAAAAGTAACTTTATAATCTGATGAATTACATCAAACCATATCAATTTGAAATTGTTTTTATATAATCCCTTTGTGGCTAGAGTATTTTCCTTATTGCAAATAGTTTTTTGTGGTAAATACTTAGTTACGAACAAGTGTTAAGTGTGTTCCTTGTAGCGTACCTAAATATCGCAATATTAGTAATAAAAAACTGAATCCTCTTTGCTGCATGCATGCAGTCCACCTGAAACGAACAAGCCCTATATATATGGTACTTAATCATGAAAAATTAATAGATAACACGATTAATGTATATATGCAATTATTTAGGATTTAGATTATTGCAATCAAATTAATTTATCATAAGTAGTCAATTTTATATAGGGCCAAACTCAAATCCATGATCTCTTCACATGTTCTACTGAGGTAATAATTTTCGTGAACAGAAAGGCGACTTAATTAATCGAGAAAGCGAACAAATTATTAGTCACGAACTTATGTATAACGCGTTTTTTTTTTTGGG
>QEOT01003098.1:171091-209587 GCA_003123785.1 Pterocarya stenoptera
TGCCAAAATTAAAATCTTCCAGAGTGAAAAAGGTGCCGAGTTTGGAAGTAATCATGTCATGTTCATGCAGTTTTTTGTTGATAAAGGCTTTCATCATCAGTCTTCTTGCAGTCCAAATACACTAGAACAAAATGGCTAAGTAGAAAGAAAACACCGCAATATCAATCAGTTGGGGTCAGGGGGGAACTATTTAGGAGCTTGGGGGGGCTTTGACCCCCCAAAATTTTCAAAATTTTAAGAAAATTAAATTTTGAAAGGTGATTTTATAAGGTAGATTATGTGAAAATTAGTATTTGCCCCACAAAAATTATTTTTTTGTAAGTTGACCCCCCAAACCACATTTCCTGCTTCTGCCCCTGGTTGGGGTTAACAATGATGTTTATGCTCATTTACCCTCACGGTTTTGGGTAAAGTCCATCTGTGACATCAATGATTGTTTCCATAATTTCTGATTTCCTTGTTTTCTCTTGCATGGTAAGTACCCAGATTACACGAGTTTTCGTGTTCTAGGCTCTAAGTGTTTTCCTTACTTGGGTGACTATCGCACGCACAAACTAGCTAGAACACAAGTCTCTCCCTTGTATTTTCATCAGGTACAATAGTAAACATAAGGGCTACAAATACCTCTATCCTCCCATAGGTCGAATGTATATCTCAAGACAAGTGGTATTTGATGAGACAATTTTTCCATACTCTTAACCCACTAAACTTTATGACAACTCATATGTGATATCCCGTATTTTAGTGTATTTTAATTGAATGATTATTTTAATTAATTTAAATATTGGTTCTCTTGTTTTAAATTTATCGAATTTCTCGTTGGATTTATTTTATGATTTTTAAGTTGAGATATTTATTATGATGTGCTTTCTTGATATTAATTATTGTTTTGCATTTAAATTGCTCTTTACTTTAAATTAGTTTAATGTTGGACTTTAAAATTATTGTATTGTTGGATTTATATTTTTATTTTATTTTAACTAATCACTGCGTTTAAATTATTTTATTCAATTTACTGTTTTGAAATTCTTTCCGTTGGATTAGTTTTTGTGACCCAAGTTGTGAGGATTGGACCTTATTTCTTTCCCTCACTTTTTATTTTACCCTTTTTCATTTTTCCCTTTTTTTTTTTTCTTTCCTTCTTCTCTTTTCTTTTTCTCCTTCTTTTCCTCTGCTTCTCTCCTACTGCGTGACACCCCCCTCCCTTCTCCCTGTCCATTTCTTCGTCCGCCCAGTGCCCCACTGTGTGCCATCCGTGGTCTCCACTGCCCCTCCCATTTTCTTCCCCTCTGACCGGCGACCATCTCCCTCCATTTCCAGCCCAGCCCATGTCACCGTTAGTCTCCACACATGGCTGCAAGCAGCATGATTTTTGTGCTCCAGCACCGCCATCCCGCCACCATTGGCCACCATCTTTTCACCACAGTACCGGCGACCTCCCAGCTACCTAACCTACCCATCATCAGTCTCGATCCGCCACCATTGAAGTCCCTCCATCCCCATTTTCGATTTGGGTGTTTTGGCCTTCAACCACGGCCCTCATCGCCACCCATGGTCAACCACCACCACTAGTAGCTTCACCAACACCCCTAAGCCCTTCCCTAGCCATCCCATGTCTTCGTTTGTTCTCATTCAAAAGTTGGATTTTTGAGACTCATGACCCTTGTCCATTTTGCATTGTTGTGTTGCTGTGCCGCCACCTCTAGCACCTCCTTGATTATTCAAAATTATATTTTAGCACTGTAAGTAATTTTCAAAGAATTTCTTATGATTTAAATATATTTTTGCACTAACAAATCTTCCACAGTCTGGTTGGTTGTGCCAGACATTGAGTCCAAGGAGTATGGGGGTTAGTTGGATATGAGGATGAGTTGTTTATTTAATTGAATTATGCTTATGTGCATTTATGTTGTCTTTGGCATCATGACATTTATTACATCATTCCATGCATGCTCATGTGTTGTGAATGAAAATTGGGTTTTCATGTGAGAGACAATTTTGGGTATGTTTAAAATAAATAGATTGAACAGTTTGAGAAAGAGAAAAAATGAACTGTAGGGATAGTTGTAAGTAGGGACGGTGGTAGAGTCTCAACTACAATTCCCACCTACAGTGTGAGCTGTAAGGATAGTAGTAAACAAGGATGATGTTAGAGTCCCGCCTATAATTCCTGCCTACAGTGCTCTGATAGGTACCCCTTGTGTGGAAATGAATTGTAGGGATGGTTGTAGTCCCGCCTGTGATTCCCACCTACAACGCGAGCTGTAGGGATGGTAGTAAGCAAGGATAGTGGTAGTCCTGTCGTAATTCCCGCCTACAATGTCCGATAATTGATTATGTTGGACTATTTTTTGAAAAAATGGCGGTTTATGATTTAATGGTTACGAGCACCATTGTCTGGGAAAATGGTTGGTTTATGTCTAGGTCATTTTCCGGGAAAATGGTGGATATTATTCAAGGCATGTTTTGGGTCAAATGGGATTTTTGACTTGCATTGGAAAATAATCAGTTTCAGAAAAAATGAGGATTTTTTGTCACATTTGTGCTTTCGTCATGTGCACACATGTTTGTTGGATGCATAAATGTATTTTTATCTCTTGGTTTGTTTGGGTGATTACTTTCTAAGATTCACAATCTCACGGTATTCGACACCCTGTGATTTTGTTTTATGGAATCGTAGACTTTGATGCAAATGAGGACGTTAAGCCTAAGGGATCGGCACCGCTGAATGAGTAACATGTGGTCACTTTTTGGATTATGGGGTTTGTTTCCCTTTTGTCTATATATTTGGCTTTTTGCTTTATTTTCACGGATAACTGTATAATTTTTTTTAATACTTTTATTTTGGTAGTCTTGTATTTAAAATTCTGGTACTTAGTTAACTTATTTAATTTATCCGCTGCGTTTTTGTTGTACACTTTCTACATGTATACACACTTGGCACTTATTGTTGGGATGCGTAACCCGAGTTGTCATAATCCCGATGTCACGATTCTAATGTTTTCGTACATGAGAGTCGGTGCGTCACATCATTTGTTGAGGGGGAGCTCACTACCTACTCAGACTGGGACAGAAGCTCTGCATTGTTCAACACACTTCCATCAGCTTTTGCCTTTCCACAATTGAATCATGCCTCTTCCTTAAGCAGTGTACCTATCGTGTCTTCTGCAATCAACCAACAATCTTCCCTTGCCAGAATCCAATCTTGAGATAGTCAATATTTTGGATCCAATACTTCGGATCACAATCCAATCTTGAGATAGTTAATACTTTGGATTAGCAATGCTTCGGATCGCAGTGCTACTCTAACTCATCCCATGACCACAAGAGAAAAAGCGGGCATTAGGAAACCCAATTCTAGGTATGCAAACATTCACATCTCAACTAAGGTTCCCTCTGAACCTAGATCCATCAAGGTAGCACAAAATCATCCCTGTTGGTCTGTTTATATGGATGAAGAAATTGTTGAACTTGCTGCCAACAATACTTGGACGTTGATTCCATATTCGCCCACAATGAATGTAGGTGGATGCAAGTGGGTTTATAAAGCCAAATTGAATCCTGATAGATCAATTGAATACCTCATAGTCCGACTGGTTGCTAAAGGGTAGACACATATAGATGGGATTGATTTTTCTGAAACCTTCTCACCAGTTATTAAACTAGCTAGTATTTGGTTGGTACTTATCATTGTAGAACTAAAAGTCTGGGCATTGTGCCAACTTGATGTTAAGAATGCATTCCTTCATTGTTCACTCTCCACTCCTGTTTATATTCATCAACCCCCAGGCCATGGATCCAACTCATCCCTCTCATGTCTCAATCGAGCTTTATATGGTCACAAACAGCTCCTAGGGCCTAGTTTGATAGACTTAGCTACTTCTTGCTTCAACTTGGGTTCTTTTGCAGCACCTCTAATACAAGTCCTTTTATTTGACACTCCTCACATGGTATGTTAGTGTTGGTCCTCTATGTAGATGATATGGTAATCACCAAAACTAGTCCCCACCACATATAGTGGCTTATCACCAAATTGGCACAAGAGTTCTTCATCAAAGATTTTGGTTTCTTTCATCACTTCCTTGGAATTGTGGTTCACAAGTTTCCCCAAGGGTTATTTCTAGTCCAAACTCGGTATGCTTTGGATTTCTTGAACCGTGCTTACCTGAGTAGCTACAAACCTATTTCCACTCATGTGCGATTATGCCTACCAAAGGATACCATGAGGAGCTTGATGCCCCAACCTCGAGATTTGGATCTTCTCCACAATGATGAACTCTTTCTTGATCCAAAACACTATCACAACATTGTTGAAGGTTTGCAATATCTCAAATTTACTACACCCGATATCTCTTACAGTGTGAACTATGTATGCCAATTCATGCAATCAACCAAACTGATGCATTATAAACTGGTTAAGCGTATTCTAGGCTATATTCATGGCACTACACAATTTCGATTGAGCATCCTAGTAGCAAGTACACTTGATTTATATGCTTTTTCATATGCTGATTGGGCTGGTTGCCCTTCCAGACACCTCTTTACAACTGGATTTTGCACATTTCTTTGTAGTAATAGTACCTTTTGGAGTGCCAAGAAACAACCTGCCATAACTCATTCTAGCGCAGAAATCAAGTATTGCTCCATGGCAATCACTACATTTGAACTTATGTGGCTTACTTTTCTATTACGTAATCTCGAGATTCCTCGTACTGCTGCTCCTATGCTTCATTGTGACAATTCAAGTACCCTATACATGACTGTTAACCCAATACTTCATGCACGGACAAAGAACATTGAGTTGGATTATCATTATGTTCATGAAAGAGTAGCGCTTGGGTCTTTAGAAACTCGGTTTGTTCCCATTTCCAACCAACTGGTAGAAATCTTCACTAAACCATTACCCAAGTCTACATTTCATGACCTCAAGGTCAAACTTGGTCTCTGTCCTAATCCAAGGTCAACTTTGAGGGGGAGTGATAGAACCATAAAGTAAACAAAACCCTAAAATAACCAAAGATATGAGTAGTGGCCGAAAATCATAGTGAACAAACTCTCATCTACATTCGACATCAAAGGTTTCTAAGAACCTTAAAACCATTTCTCAAGAAATCTCAAGAAATGTGGATGTTCTATCTTTCACATTGACCAAATGAGATTTGAATCTCATTTTTGGTTTGAACGAGTGGTGTGTGTGGGAAACTTAGAAGAAAAACCGATTCTACCTTCACTAGGTTTAGTATGCCGAAATCCCCTATTGGAATAGAAAAATCCTCTTGTCTGGTTGAGGAGAAAACGAGAGAATCCTCAAGAAAATATGAGAGAATTGTATGGAGAGGGCAAGAGCATCAAGATTTCAAAATTTGCAAAAAGAAGAAGCCTTTGGGCGTGTGGTCTTTCTCTCCTTTTATAGAAAATCCCTCATTCTCTCATTGGTGGTTGAAAACCATTGCATGTAAGACAAGTGGCAATGTTTCTTCTTCCTCCTTTCACTTTGGCCGAAAGACCCCTTGGAATTCCCCATGTAGATTGCATTAGGAAGATGCATTTTTGGGGGTTGGCGTGTAGGCTCTCTTCCCTTGGCCGAATTCTTCTAGTCTTCCCTTTATTCCCTTCATTTCTTCAAATAATTAGGTGTTTCTTCTAAGGGTAACAAAGTAAAACATCATATGGCTCTCCATTTTTCCAGACAAGCAACATTTTGCATGGATGACACGGGGCAAAAGACACATGCCATGGTCTTACCATCCACCTCCTTCTTCCTTTCCCAAGGTGATGTTTCATCTTCTAACTCTCCTTCCCTAGGTGACCTTTCATGTTCTATTGGTCTAATTTTTGTCTAGGTAACAAATGGCAAAGATACATAGTACTTGGAAGTGTGCTAGCCGAATTTTCAAGGGCATTCTTGTCCTTCCATCCAAATGTCTCTTCACATATCCTTCTAGTACTCCATGCATGCTTGACACTCGACATTATCTGACTAATTTCGAAATCCAAGAGCCTCCATTCGGTTTTCCCATGCAAAACTCCTAGAAAAAAATCCCTTTTTCACTTCCCTAAGCTTCGTTTCCCAAGATAACCTCCTTGGAACTTGAAATGGGGCAAGACAAAGGGTCTAGCCAAAAATCCTTTGGTCTCCGCTAGGCTCCTTTTGTCTCTTGAATCATCTAGAATGTTTCTTACACAATGACAAATGGCAACTTCTCCAAGATAGGCGTGTAAGCCATCTTTTTTGCATTTTTCCTACACTTCTCTCTCTCCCTTGACCCATTATCAAGTCTAGGTTCATAATACCTTACTTACATGCCACATGGCACTTGTGACTAAAATCAGGGTCATGGGCCTAAAGCCAATGGGCCTAAGTTTCTAAACAAGGCCAATCTCACTTAGTATTCTAAGGTTAGATCTCCCTTGGGCTCAAATTACCATTCAAGAATTCTAAGGCATTCTAAAAATAACTAAGGCTCCCAAGAAATCACAACTACTAAGCACAAAATCTATAGGCCATGTTTACGAAAAGTTTGGGTCATCACATTTTTCCAGTTAATTAAATTTCTTATTTGACCATTTAATCTGCTTGAGTCTGTTTTGCACAAGTTTTTCAGTTTCTTTAGTGATTTGATTTGATATAAGAGCAGGCCAATCTTACCTCACTCTTATTGAGCCTTTGGGTAACTAGGAAGAGAGAATCTCTATCAAAGAAGAGTCCCTTGGTCAACACAGTGGCCAAGAGGGTGTTCTTAGATAGATACAACATCCATTTCTTTTCTTTTTTTAGTTATGAAGTGTAAGTTGTCTTAATCATTGTGAAATCAACTTTAAGACCCAACACCTCTTGCACTTGGAAGGTAATAAAATTGGAACAATATGAAAGTGATTTAATCAAGTGATTAATCACTAAGCTAAAATCGGTCAAAATAGAGTTTGGAGAAACTATTTAGGGTTTCAGCTTCCACCATGGCTTTTGGGGTTTCAATTGGATCTCAATATTTTGGGGTTTAACTAGGGTTGAAACCCACTTTGATTCGCCACAAAGTTTTTGGTTGCATAAAATACTATTTGGCTCAGATGGCATGACCACAATGGTTGATTTTCCTTCTTTTCCTACACATTTCCATCTCATGGATCCTCTTAGTACCAAGTGTCCTACACTATTCACCAAGTGTGGCTAAGATCATTCCAAGTATCCACTAAAATTCCTCAAGACTAATTTGGGATAATCCACACAATAATTTAACCATCGACTGAATTGGGTGCCACATGGCACTATTTAATGCGAGAATAAACATTACTCCTTAAAATCCTAAATAATCATATGAACCTAAGGATGCAATTCATTTCACAAACTTCGACTCCTAAGTGCCCTGAATAAATAAAAAGGCATTTCTAAGAACTTTTCAATCGAAAAATGAAAAGCATCTTATTGCACAGTAAAATCCTAAATATTCATTTGAGACTAATAGCCGAGACCGTTTCTCGATCTCATACTCCTAAGTACATCAACTAAATGAAAATACACTTTTGTCATCATAGCAGGTAGAAAATCGACTATGCCGACAGACTAAAACCTAAGCAGTTGCTAAATTCATGAAATCTTTTTGAAATTTCATGACACTCTAAGGTCCACCAAAATTCATCCACTAAATTTCTGGCGGGCTTTTACGATAGAGAACGTCGCTGCTGGTTACCATCATAGGTATGGGACTCCTTTTTTACCTTTAGGTCTTTTGTTTTTGTTTTAATACGTATATACTCGATTTGTCACTATTCTTGATCTCTCTCTCTCTCTCTCTCTCTCTCTCTCTCAATACTCTTTTTGAGTTCTAATTGTGAATCAGGGTTTTTGTGTTTGTGTTTGGATCAAGATGTAGTTTGTCCAGATCCGAGTTTTTGTGTTTGTGAATTTGGCCATCTCTGTCGCTGTGTGTGTTTCCTTGGAACATTAACGTAGATTTGGGTTTGTGTGTTTCCTATTATTTTTGTTTGGATGTTATTCCAACACAAATGGACTCTGTAAGACATGATAAAATAAGCATATGTTTCTATGTTTCTCTTATTTTTATTGGAGTAAAACATATATGAATTAGACATGCACTGAGAAGTTATGCTTATTAATTATAGTTATGGATATTAATTTTGTTGTGTACTTTTATTGCTTGCTTGCTACATTTTTCTTACAATGTATCAGCTCTTTCTCTCTAACATGCATTTTGAGAATGACACATTAGTGGTATTACATAATTATTACATTAGTACTGTTACAAGTATGTACCTTTAATCCTTTCAAAATGGATGGTATATTTTGGGCTTACAAACCTTATTCCAACCTTAGAAATCAACTTTGGGCTTCCAAAGTTAGAAATCAACTTTGGGCTTCCAAACCCTTATTCCATCCTAGTTGGCCAAAATCCACATGGGCCTTTGTGAGCTTTTTCCTCTTCTCTCTCTTGTGGACTCTCTAAGTCTAGAACTCTAAGGTCCAAAATAGAACATACCTTAAGGCTTTCCTCTAACACTAGCATTTATCCAATAACTAAAATAGTATCGAATACAAATATGAACGGGGACTTGGCAAAGACCAAGTTGTCACATCCTCCCGCCTTAAAAATAGATTTCGTCCTCGAAATCTGCACCACAATTACTGATGGCATAATCGACATCAATACAACCTTGATCTTTACCTCGAGCACTAGCTGCCGTAGAATCTCCAGATGCTGATGGGGGTGGTACGTTGTTTTCCTCCTCTGTCACTGAATCTTGCGAAAAATAAATATCACATCTAGTTCATAGTCAAAATACATGTTCACCCGCATCTCATTCAACTTATGCTTTATCTCGAGTTCGGTGTCTTCAATAGGCTGACCCTCTTCACGAAAATGAATACAATCCGTAGACATATTCGAGGTCTCAAAGGGTGTATATCTATTTGCACAGTTTTCAACAGAGCGACTAGACTATGTTTCTTGATTAAGTCTGAGCAAGCGTATTCTATTAGAATCCTTTCGTACTAATGGGTCCTGTAGGCATTGTCACTCTTCATGCGCTAATGCTCGTCGTAGGAAAATATTCTCTCGGGAATCTACATCCATCACATGAGTGCGATGATGCTCAAACTTTTCAATCTGTTGCCAGTGAGTCGCCATCATGCGATCTTTTCTTTCATGCTGGTTCCTGCAACTACGTTCTCGTTTTTCTTTAATTTGTGCCGCTGAGGACACAGATATACGTGGGGTTTTTCTAGTTCATGCCATGTCTTGGTATGGTGAAGTCACTAAAAGATCATTCAAACAAACAAGAATTTATATATGATAAACCAAAGTCAATCAGTCATACACAAATTTATTAAAAAAAACCCAAAGCGAAAATACAAACAAGTGATGGTAGTAGGGGTGTCAAATCATGTTAACGGGTTGTGTTCGTGTCATGTCAAGGCATGTATATTATATTATATGGGCCAACCCAAACATGACCCGTTAAACTTATCGTGTCAAAATATCAAATCCTAACATGACCCATTAACATAACGGGTCGTGTCGTGTTAACATGTTTTGACCCGTTAATGAATACTACGAAATAGGTTAACATGACCCGACTCAACCAGTTTCAACTCATTATATAGATGAGTTGAACAAACCTAGAATTAACCTGTTTGACATAATTAAGTTTAGCATAATTTTATATAAATGTTAAAATCACAATATCTATACAAAATATAAAACTAACTACAAGTCTCTCATTATAATTCAAACAATAAAAATATCGAAATTAAAATCTCAATAATTTTACTTTTAGGTATAAGGGTATAATTGTAACTTTAACTTTCTTAACGGGTCATAACGTGTTGACCCGTTATCAACCTGTTAAGTAATCATGTCTTAACGGGTCAACCCGTTTTGACCGAAACCCGTTAACACTAAACCCAAACTCAAACCCATTATTATCATGTCGTGTTCATGTTGGGTTAACTGGTCGTGTCACATATTGCCACCCCTAGATGGTAGTTAGTCCTCATCACATCTTTTCTTTCCCAGGTTATTTCCTGAAAATCTGGATTATTTTAAAGCACTTTCACTAAGGGTATCTTTGGATTCCTCAGCTCTTGCTCCTTCTTATCCACAATCTGCACTGGCCATTCCATATAAGATAAGTTAAGTCGAAGCCAAATACTACTAGACTCCATCACAACGGGTCTTCTTTCTCCAAAGCTCTTCTTTAAAGATGAAATGTGAAAGACATTATGCACTCCTTACATTTCGACCAGTAGATCTAGTCAATCTACCACTACACCAACTCTTTCTACAACTTCATACGATTCTACATAACGGGGACTCAATTTTCCTTTCTTGCCAAAACGTACGACTTCCTTGATAGGTGAGATCTTAACGTATATTGTGATACCTTATATTTTAGTATATTTTAATTGAAGAATTATTTTAATTAATTTAAATATTGGTTGTCTTACTTTAAATTTATCAGATTTCTCGTTAGTTTATTTTCATATTTTTTTAAGTTATGAAATTTATTTTAATATGCTTTCTTAATAATAATTATCATTTTGCTTTTAAATTGCTCTTTAATTTAGATTAATTTGTTTGTGGGCTTTAAAATTATTATTGTTGGATTTTATTATTATTTTATTTAAGCTATTCATTGTGTTTAAATTATTTTATTTAAATTATTGTTTTGAAATAATTTTTGTTGGATTAGTTCGAGACCCACAATGAAAAGATTGGATCTCATTTTTTTCACTTCCCTTTTCTTTTTCCCTTTTTTTCTTTTTCCCTTTTTTTCTTTTTCCCTTTTCTCTTTTTCTTCTTTCTTTTTCTCTTTTTCTTCCCCTGCTCTTCTTCCTCCCGCGCGACACCCCCTCCCTCCCCTCTCTCTTCCGGTCCGATTCTTCTCTGTCCCCCTGCGCTGCCGTGCGCCTCCCATTACCGACATTGCCCCTCCCATCCTCTTCCCCTAAGCCAGCGACCACCCCACTCCAATTTCATCTCCTCTCTCGCCAGCGTTTGTCCCCACGTGCCACTCTATGCCACGGCCTTCTTTGTGTTCCAACACCACCGTCGCTCCACCACCGGCCACCATCTTTTCACCACATCACCCCCAACCTCATGTTGCACACACTTGAGCACTTATCGTTGGGATGTGTGACCCATGTTGTTATCATCCGGACGTCACAATTGTCGCGTTTCTATACGTAGGAGTCGGGGCGTCACATATTTCCAGTCACCTATAGCGAATTCCAGAGTTCTTCTTTTATCGGTGTAACTTTTCTGTTGACTTTGGACCGCTTTCATCCTTTCTGGATCAGTGCTACTTCAGTGCTACTTGCTTTCGCACCTCCTGTAAATATTCAGGCCCTAAAATCCTCCTTTCTCAAACTTGGTCCCAATACAAAGGGCATCTACATTTTCTTCCATACAACACTTCGTAAGGCGCCATCTGTATCGTGGTTTGAAAACGGTAAATTGACTTTCCCAATTGCCACTTAGTTCTAACACACATGCACACAACATATCTTCTAACGTCTTAATGGTACTGTTTGCTTAAAAATATATCTGTAAGTATACAAAATTGTAACAAGTAGTAAAGTGTTTTTACAGAAAATAGATGTCGAACCCACATGAAATAATTATGCTATTGAGTATTGAAATTGACTAAATTAATTACTAGTTGGAAAACTGAAATTTGAAGAATGGATTACCTAAATTAAACTGAAGAAAATAGTATTAAAATTAAGATTTTAAAGATAATAAAAATAGATCTAGAGCGTTTGATTTCACCTAGCAAATCTCACACAATTTATTCTTCCTTATTATAGAATTCTAATTATCCCAAGTTGATGATAATAATCCCTTAACTCTTCAATATTTTCTCTCGAACAATACCAAAAATATCTCCAGCTAATAACTCCATATCTCTGTGAATTTAACTAATTGGAGACTCATTAAGTTTTTTGGATTTTTCTTGAAAATCATACTAATTGAGGTAAAGTATCTCTACTTTCGCTCAACTAATGGTACTTAATCTTAGAGATCTAATCACAAATCACCTCTCAGTCTCATTGCGATTCAATAGATCGAACAATAGTTGGCTAGAAAATTGCAAGCATTAAGAACAAGGAATAAACATTCACTTATGAAAATATTGAAAATAAAATAGCTTAGAGTATAAATTGTGTGTTCAATGCTAAACTACATCAAAGCTCTAAAAAATAAAATTAGTTCATAATGAAATTAAAAAGAAAAACAATAAAACTGGTGTTCTTCGTTGGAGTCAGTTGATTAAACATGCAGCTCTGGCCTCTACTCCTTCAGATCTGCTTCCTTGAAAGAAACTTAAAGAACACAAACTTTGGAATACTTTTACTCTAAAACTTAGACTCAACTCCTCTATTCATCACACACAACGGGATTAAATAGATGTCAAAACTTAAATCTAGAAACAAGATATAAATGCGGCTACAATCTAGCCTAAAGAACTAGAAAATAGTTTCTATAGATAAATGTTAACATAAAAGACATTATCCTAATAATAACAGGATTATCTAAAATGGAAGATTCAGTGATATACAGCTTGAATTGCAAAGCTCGGGAGGATTTGGTTGCCAACATATTGATTGCGGAACTCGGATTTGGTGGTCAATAGTAGATTGATACCAGTCGAGATGAATTATCCCACCGGGTAGATGATGAGTGCGCTGAATAAAATTTATTTCCTTGCCTACCGAGTGGAAAGACTCCTGATCGGAAAAATAGAACTCTCTCGCCAACTTATTGAGCGGTTAAATTGCACATCTTTTGTCTCGTTGTTGCCCATGATGTCGTTTATGTTGGACTTTTAAGTTGAACATTTATACTATTCACCCCATCTAGCTACCCGGGGCCTTGTCGCCAAGTCTTCTCGCCTAGGTCTTCACACCAAGTCTTGGCACCTAGTTTGGTCGCGCCTTCTGGTCACAAGTCTCCTCCCCCAAATCTCCTTTTTTGTACCAAAATGCCCTCATTTAGCACTAAATCTTCTCATTCCTTCAAATTCAAGAAAATAAAGAAAACTATGTAAAAAAAAAATAAAATCAATAGAATTAAAGAAAAACTGTCACTTTTCATAAATAAACGAATGATAAAAATCACATAAAAATAACACTTACTAGGTACGTTTAGTCTGTCCGTCTGTCTATGGATGATATGTACTACTAAACCTCAAATTCATGCCTAACATCTTTTGTACACTCTACCAAAATCATGAAGTGAATCACATATCTCAGTCTGATACTATGGACTTTGGTACTCCATACAATCGAACAACTTCTTTAACATAAATCCGAGATAGCTTATCCAAAGAGTCTATATTAGCTATGGATAGAAAATGTGCGCTCTTCGTAAGCCAGTTGATTATAACCCAAATTGAATTCTTCCCTAAAGACATTCTCGGCAAACCTATCACAAAATCCATAGACACATCCTCCCATTTCCACTCTGGGATCAGCGATGGTTGTAATTCTCCAACTGGCCTTTGATGTTCTGCCTTCACTAATTAGCAAACTGAACATTTTGTAACGAATTCTGCTACATCATTCTTGATTCCTTCCCACAAAAATTGACTTTTCATATACTTATACATCTTTGTACTACCAGGATGAGCAGTGTAAGGAGTACAATCAGCTTCCCTTAAGATTTTCTCCTTCAGTTCTGGGATATCAAGAACTACTTTCCTACCATTGTAACACAACATTCCATCCTTTCCAATCGTAAAATGTTGCGGTCCTTTAGATCTTGAAATCTTTTATCGAAGCTTCTCCAGCTTCTCATCCTTACTCTGTCCTTCTATGATCTCCTCCTCAATTAACGGTACAATCTCCTGTACTATTGTTAACATAACATCTCTTGGTAGTTTTCTGATCAATAGATTCCTCATTCTTGCCAATATAGATAGCATGTCAGCCTGAGTCTTGTGACTAAGGGCATCTACCACTACATTAGCCTTTCTAGGGTGATATTTATCTCACACTGAAAATCAATTATTGACTCAACCTACTTTCTCTGTCTCATATTCAAGTTCTTTTGACTAAACCAAGCACTTGAGACTTTTATTATCTGTATATACCTCGCACTTCTCTCCATATAAGTAATGTCTCCAAATCTTCAACACAAACATTACTGTAACTAATTCCAAGTCGCACATAAAATAATTCTGCTCATGGTCCTTAAGCTGTCGCAAAGCATAGGCAACTACTCATTCTTCCTGCATCAAAATGCATCCTAATCCCATCTTAGAGGCATCACTGTATACCACATAAGGCTTGTGCGGTTTAGGTAAAGCCAGTACCGGTATTGTGGTTAACCTCCTTTTTAGTTGTTAAAAACGTCTTTCGCATTCTTCGCTCCAAACAAACTTGGCATTCTTCCTAGTCAATTTCATTATTGGACTCGAGAGTTTGGAAAATCCTTCAACGAATCTTCGGTAGTAACCTGCCAAATCAAGGAAACTACATATCTCATGGACATTAGTCGGTCTCTGCCATTCTATCACAGCCTCTATCTTAGTTGGATCTACTGCAACTCCTTCCCTAGAAATGACATGATCCAAAAATTTCACTTCTTGGAGCCAAAACTCGCACTTGCTAAGCTTGGTGTAAAGTCGGTGCTTTTGCAAAATCTCCAATACTATCCTTAAGTGTTCTCTGTGCTCCTCATCACTTTGAGAATATACCAATAAATCATCTATGAATACTACCACAAAACTATCCAAATACTGCCTAAAGATTCGATTCATCAAATCCATGAATGCTGCTGGGGCATTCGTCAATCCAAAAGGCATTACTATGAACTCAAAATGTCCATAACAAGTTTGAAACGCAGTCTTAGGTATATCCTAATCCTTGATCTTAAGTTGGTGATAACTCGATCACATATCTATCTTTGAAAACACTGACGCTCCTTGTAATTGATCCAATAAGTCATCTACCCATGGTAGTGGATACTTGTTCTTAATGGTCACCTTATTCAGATTTCGGTAATCGATACACATTCTTAATGTTCAATCCTTCTTCTTCACAAATAGTACTGGCACTCCCCAAGGAGAGGAATTGGGGCGAATAAAACCCTTCTCAAGGAGTTCTTCAATCTGCACCTTCAACTCCTTTAATTATGTCGGGGCCACTTAGTAGGGTGCCTTGTGTACTGGAGATGTTCCTAGCTCTAGCTCAATCACAAACTTTGTTTCTCAATCTGGGGATAATCCAGGCAAATCATCAGCAAACACTTCAGGAAAATCTTCTATCACCGGAGTCCCTTAACTCCTTTAAGCTCCTCTGTTGGACTAATCATAACTTCGAGATAAGCGGCAGCTCTTCTCATCATACTCTTCTTAACTCGTTCTGCCATTACCGCTAACGGAGTTAATCTAATCACTTTTCCCATGTAACAAATTTTATCCTTTGATGGTAAATCAAAAACTACATCCCTCCTTCAACAATCTATCTTAGCATAGTGCCTTGATAGCCAACCCATTCCTAAAATGAAATCGAACTCCATTAGATGGAAAATGATTAGGTCAACAGTTAAGGATAAACCCACGACTTCCAATGGACAATTCTTAACTACAAGCATACATCTAACAGTCTTCTCATCTAGAATAGCTATTAGGACTATTCTAGACATATCCAACTCACATCTTTGCACACAATCATAAGACACAAAAGATTGTGATGCTCCAGAGTCAAATAGAGCACATGCCATGTGCTGCATCAATTTAACCTTAACTAAAAGGGTACATAAGGTTACTCAAAGATTCTCTACAAATACAAGCTACCAATTAGAGTAGGGTCGAGAATATTACCAATGATTACTCCGGCATCAGTTGCCTCATTAGCTTCCAAATCCACCTCTCCTAGAGTGATAGTGTCAACTTTGGCCTTCACAGGGGTCTTTCCTTTGCCTCCAGGTGTCGTTGTTCCTCCAGGCGTATTTTGTGGACAATCTTGAATCATATGGCTGGTCTGACCACATCTAAAACATGCTCTCGTGGCAAATCAACATTTACCGCTATGCCTTCGTCTGCATCTTCGGCATGGTGGGGGTGTAATCAGTATTGCACTCTCGACTACTTTCCCCTTTCCTTTATCCAGAGAAATTAGACTTCTCTGTTCCACTTCCACTATTGATGCAACGTTTACCAATTCTTGGAAGTTCTCTATCTACAAACATGCGACCTGATTCTGAATCCTTGATTGCAATCCATCTTGAAACTTCCTAGCTTGCATGTTCAATGTTCCAATCAAATGAGAGGTAAATCTTCCCAATTCTATAAATCAAGCTGCGTACTGCTCTACCGTCGTATTTCCTTGCATTAAATTCACAAATTCCAACGCTTTCTGCTGCTTGGCCGTCTCTAGAAAGAAACAACTATCAAATTCCTTCTTAAATCGCTCCCAAGTGAGAGTAGCCACATCTCCCAACTCTCGTGCCAACAGCTATCTCTTCGTATCCCACCATATTCCAGCTTCTCCTTGAAGCAAGTGTCTAGTATATTGGACTTTTGCTCTTCTGTACACCCACTAATATTAAAGGTCCTATCCAAGTCAATAAGCCACCTGTTGGCTCTCAGGGCTCCTTCTGTGCCTACTGAATTCGGGTATCTATACACCAAGAATATCTCAAATGGACATCATCAGCTATCTCCTCTAGGTGGTTCTTGCTTAACTTTCTGACCTTGTTCTATCGGGTTCCACACCACTTCTGTCATTTGGGGAATAGCCTCCGCTATTGCTTATCCTCCTTCTGGTGGAGGGTTTCTAGCCTCCTGATCTCATGATCTTGGAGAAACAACCTTGCTCGGGCACCAACGGTCATTTTCCTCCTAAAATGCATAAAACCAACACTCGTCAGCTTCATCTCTTAGAGGAACTTTTTCTTCTACACTTCACAATCGTAGTCTAAGCTGCATACTTGCATCCAAGCGTGCTTCCTTAAAGATTCAAACCTATAGCTATAAGATTAGAAACCTATAACTATAAGATTTTATACCTAATTTCAGGTACCATGTATCCCTAGGACAACTTTTGGCTTTACCCAGAAACGTAATTACTCTCATACTACTACTCTATGACACCCTCGACCCCAGCTTGATATTTGACGGTGACTGAAGCGTTAGGATATGTAATACAAGGCTACATACCCCTTGTACATGACAAATAAGATGCAATGCACCTATAAATCTAGCAGTATGCAATAATTCGCAGCAAAAAATTCTTTTAACTAAATAGAGACGGTGGTAATATAATAATCATGGTACTGAATGTAAGCATTCCAAAAGTTGAAATTCCATTCGACTACTCCAAAATAGATAATGGTTTCAAAAAGATTCCTAGAACACGGAACCATCAAAAAACTATTTTCACAAAAAACCTTAAGTCATTTCCTTTTCTACTACTATTTCTATAATCCTTTTGTGTTTCCTCCAAAAGTATTTCTTTAATCCTGCTTCTTTCTCTTCTCCAAAAACTGGGCCTTGTCCCAATTCTGTAACCTCTTCGTCTCTTCAATGAGTTGCAATGACTCAAAAATGAGCCGATCGACATTCTCTATCATATCCAATAAATAGGGCTTTGTTGAGCTCTCATTGGTCTTGAGCACCTCCTCGATGATCGGGGGTACCCTCCTCTTGCGTTTGGTCATGTTCGTCCAAACCTGTAACAACTTCTACCATTCCGGGTGGGGGAATGATAGTGAAAACTACTACAGTGAGATTTTAAGAAATCTCAGCAAGTAAACAGTCAACATATAGTAGATATCATAGGCATATAAAAATAAACCATAAATAAATGCATGGACATGTACTTTGACGTAAAAACTTTGACATATGCAACATAGACTTTTTCATAAAACATCTTTTTATCTTTTAGATTTCTTAACACATATTCATATTATTTGAGCTCGGGTACTTGTTCTTGTCGTAACATATCAAGCCATCCTTATCATTTCATAACATATCATGTCATTCTTATTATTTCATAACATTTTAATATTGTGATCATATCACATCGTAACATATCATGGCATAACATAACATATCATGGCATATCATAATATATCATGGCATGTCATATCGTATCATAACATGGAGCTTAAATATCTTGTTCATTTCATAATTCACATGGTCGAATACCTCATGGCTCCCCTAAGCACTGTGTGTTTCCCGCTAGTTACTGCATCAACCAACGATCCACTTGATCAAGGTGACTACGTCATAACATAAACATATTCTTTTACAGCAGTTTGTTTATTTTGTATGCACCGTATAACACCCACCAATTTTAGGTGCAACCTCACTCTGGTATCCTCTCCATAAGGAGACATTCAACGCCCGTCAACAGTACTTCATCTACCTAGGGGTTTCCACTCGACTTCAAACACTCCAGAGTGAACAGAGAGTTCCACTAGAAAATTTTCCCATCCTAACATTTGGAGTCATGATTAAACATACTTTGACCTTTTTTCTTTTTGAAAACATAGACTCATATTCATGAGATATGGATACATGATGCTCCACTTTATCATACTCATGCAACATGTGAAAATCGAAACACATATAGCCCAATTAGCAGCATAAATCTCACAATATGGCCTGAAAATATTAGAATATGCAATTATATGACAAATACATGTAACCATAGTCAAATCATACTTGCCAAAACACAAAACAAATTCGTATACCCTTGGTATAACCTTGCCTGATTCATACAAGTCCTCCAAACATGGATTTTCATCATCACAACACACATACTCATGCTTCTATACATTCATATATCAAAACAAGCATGCATAGCACTTATATATGTCAAAACCAAAACCTCAACATGGCATATTCGAAATATGCTTCAATAAACCATCATGAAAACATAGCATCTCATTCTTTCATCAAAACTGAGCATACATATAACAAGATAACAAGATTCAAGCAATGATAAGTAAACAAGAGTTCACGAAATATATACAAGTGTTATCAAGGGTAAGTTAGAACTTTACTTAAAAAAATTCATTGTATAAAATAGCAAAATCTGAAAAACATATATTAAGACATATTAGAAGATGAAAAAAGAAACCCTAATCTCAAAATAAGGGTGAGTATGAGTGTCTATGGTTTTTGAAAGTGCTTTCTCATGACCCTAGAATTCGACACCCTCAAAAGATAAAACCCTAGCCTTGCTTCCAAGTGGTGGCTGTGGCCTTCATTCACTCTATACTTCATGTTTATGTGCTTAAGATAAGAAGAATATTTCAGGTTCTTCCTTTCCTTGAAGAAAAAAAATTTCTAAAGTGAAAGTGTGTGTTCATGTGGAAAACCCTAGTACCGAAACTTTGATGATGTTGTTTTTCCTCTTGGCCGTGCATGTATGCGCAAGAAATACTGGGATGGTTCTTACCTGCTTGTACTTCCCTTCCTCTTGAATGGTGTAGGAGAAATCCTTTATGATTCTCGAAATAGTGGAGAGAATGCTGGCATTTAGTTGGTGAGAAAATATGAGAAAGTGTGAGAACTAGAGACAAAAGTAGTGGTGGCCTAAATTCCTTATAAGAAAAGTTGAGAACTTGTGCAAAAGCCCTCCTTGATTTTTAGCTATTCCCTTATATAGGAGTCCCCCTTCTTTCTTGAAATACCAAAGGTCTTGTGCATGGGTGCCACTTCGCTTCTTGGCCAAAGAGTCTCTTCCTCTTCCCTATGATGGGATTGCATTGGAAAACTAAAAGTCCATTCTTACAAGTGGTGTGTGGCTCCTCAAAACCAAAACCTTCTCTTGCCTCACCTTCCAATTTTGCCCTTCCTCACTTGTGTAGGTTCAATATACTTGGTGGTAAAAAGGTAAAACTCAAAACCTTAAATCATCCTTGAAACTAGACATGTGTGCATGGTTGGCATGTTGAGTGTGTGTTCCTTGTGTTCGCTGAAACCCTAGCTCTTTCCAAGGTGATCTTTGGCCTTCCCAAGGTGTCCCTTGAGTTTCCCCATGCTAATGTCGTCGCTCTCCTCTCTCTCTTGCTCTTCCAAAATTCTTCTAGAACATGCCTTTCTCTCATCCTAAGTAAGATCTTTTGGAACTCCAAAAGTCTCTCTTCATGCTTGACAAGTGTCAACTACATAAATAGGGCCTTGCATGTGGGCGTGTAAGCCCAAATCTGATGACCTCATCATTTGTCTCTTCCATTTACTCCTTCTATAACCTTATGCATGCTGGACAAGTGTCACACTTACTATTTTCTTAGGTTTCAAATTATGAGTTTCTAGAAAAGAACAAAAATGCTCATCTTATGCCATGCGCCACGTCTACCAAGCTTAAAAATCAACTTTGGGCTTCCAAACCCTAATTCCATCCTAGTTGGCCGAAATCCACATGGGCCTTTGTGGGATTTTTCCTCTTCTTTCTCTTGTGGGCTCTCTAAGTCTAGAACTCTAAGGTCTAAAATAGAGCATACCTTAAGGCTTTCCTCTAACACCTAGCATTTATCCAATAACTAAAATAGTATCGAATAAAAATATGAATGGGGAATTGGCAAAGTTCAAGTTGTCACAATGTTCTACTTATGTTAAGCCTTTGTTTTTATGTGTTAGATTAATGGATTTGAAATTTGTATTTTTTTACATACTTTCCTCAAGGTTTATAGCCTAAGTATGCTACTAAGAATTTTAATTAAACTAGCAAACTTACTTTGGGAATTTGTGAGTTGTCGAGGGCTATACTTACTGTTTATGCTATGTTTTCACTTTTCTTCAACTCTAGTATTGTTTATTTATGTAGTTGAGATTGTGGTTAAGTGAGGGATATTTAAGAGCATGAATGTTCTAAAGCTCCTAGCTGTCAATGAAAGTGCTGAAAATTCTGCAATGCATTCTGTTTTGGGACTTGCAACAATCCATTTCATCCCTATTGTTCCTTTGCATCCCTTGCTCAACCAAAGATAATTGTTTGTATGAACAACCATTGAAAACAAGGGACAAAAACCGGTGGTCTTGTGAGTTTTATGTGACTCCCCCAAATTTCGCTTGGGATCAAACGGACATTTGAAGCATCAAGACATGCAACACAAGGTTACCTACCCCGTTCATGACATATAAGATGCAATGTTCCTAACATGCATCTAGCATTATGCAATATTCGCTGCAGATAATTTATTTATTTTTTCGTTAGCAATACTATGCACCAAACTGAAATATCCCAAATATTTAAAATGTACTTCATACATAATGACATATTAAACAACTTAGATCACAACACTAGTCCAAAATAGTTGCGATCAAAAAAGTGCTGGAGATTGAACTCCACAAATACAAGTAGTAATCTGAGATAACTACTGTACCATGTAATAGCCCGCTGGAAATTCATTGGTGGAATTTCTATTGACTTTAGAAATCTCATGAAAACACTATAAGCTTTCACGAATCGACCAATTGTGCAGGTTTTAGTCTATCAATATAGTCAGTATTATCACTCACTATGGTGCTAGAAATATTAGTTAAATTATTTGAGATAGTTAGAAGTGTCAGAATGTTTTATGGTCTACGCCATTAGACTCAGTTGATTATTTACAATTTTATGGCGTATTAATCCATTTTCATAATTTCGGACGAAACACCTGTTTGAAACTGTGATTTTATTTTTAGGTGTACTTCGAGGGTGAATTTCGGTAAACGATTTTCACTATAGGTTAATATGAATATTTAGGATTTTTTCAGTACTAAGTTTATTATGCATTTTTTGGAGTGAATAGTAACCTCGATAAGCGCACCAAGTGTAGTGTTTTCGAAATCACAGTGTGGAATGTCCAAATTAGGTTTGAGAAGTTTTATTTGGACACTTGGCAAGATCTTAGCCACACTTAATGAATAATATTAGAAACTTGGTACAAAGAGGAACCATGACTTGGATTATGACGGAATCAAAATGTGAGATCATGCCACTTAAGCGAAATCCTATTCTTTTTCATCTAATCAACCAATTTTGTGCCAGATCAAAGAGAGTTTCAACCCTAGTGAAACCCTAAATGGTTAGAATCTAATTGAAACCCCAAAACCTTGGTTGAAACCAAAACCCTAAACGGTTTCCCCAAACCCTAAAGTTTGCCTCCAAACCCTTTTTAATCCAATTTCTAGCATTGTGTTTAATCACTTAATTAAATCACTTCCACTTGCTATTAATTTCTCAAAATTCTTGTTATGAAATCATTATCCAACCTTTTAAACCTTGAAATTTTGATTGGGCCAAGAAAAATTGGTTTTGAGCTTGATAGCACCTCAAACCCTAACCAAACCCCCTTTAAACCCTAAATTGAAGCCCACTTGGTTGAGGCCCACGAATTTGGCCACCTTGGAAAATTTTCTTGAAGAAGTTTCCTCCCCCACATGGCAGACCATCCACTGCCATTGGTTACACCCAATAGTGCCTTGATGTGAAGGAGAAATCCACCCCATCAACCCCCATATCTCACAGCTGCTGCAGGTAGTCTTTTCCCCTCTTTATTCTCCACTTTACGTCACATAGCCACCTCCAATCAAGGGTCATTTAAGCCTATAACTTCACCTTCTAGAAGTCTAGAGTCGTGCAAGGCACCCTTCCTTTCATTTCATCACTTCTTCATCCTGCTCTTAGAGAGAAACTCAAAAGAGCTCTCTCAGGCAGATCTCTATGTCTTTTTGTGTGGAGCTTTTCAACCCTTTGGAAGTATTTTCACATGCTAATTCCTCATAAAAGTTGTTCGTATTTGAGTCTAGTTTCCGTGGCTATATTATTTGTCTCTTTCCATGCTCATTTAATCAGTCAAAAGTGTTTTTAACCATGGAAAGGTCATTCTGGGCGTGAAACTATAGAGTATGTTATGTTTTGGAGTTTTTGACCAAGCTAATGGACATATCTTGGTCTGAAAAGTTTATGTAGTGTTTTTAGCATGTGTTTATGAATGTTCATTGAGGTTTTATTGCATGACTAAAGCTTTTGATGATAGATTTCCTTAGATCTAGAAACGTGAAAACTGGAAGTGGAAAAACAATTTCTGTTTTGGGAAAGTTTGAATATTTCATGGGTTAATCTTACTCCAAAGGCTTTGATATTTTTATGCGATGATTCTAAGTCTCTTATTTGTATTATAGGATGTTAGTTTGAAGATATTTAGTATTAGTTCCAAATATATTATTTTTCTATGTAAGAGGATTTTAGTTAAGCCTAAGATTTGATGTTGTTAAGTTAGATCCATGTTTTATTGAGTTTTAGCCATGTGATTTTAAGTTTTATAGTTGGATCTTCTTTAGGACACATTTTCAAACCATGTGATGTTTTAGTTTGAAGATCACATGTCTTTAAGCCATGGATCAAGAGATTTATCAAAGCTAGTTTAGAGAAAAGTTTCTGTTTTTGAACTAACTGTAAAACCAAAAATTTCAAGTGTTGTTTTGTGATTTTTGATGACTTTTATTTGATGATTTAAAGTATGGTTTATCTTAGGATGATGTTGTGAATATGTTATAAGTAAGATTTGCTTTTTTTGAAATTTTTGGAGATGTTTTTATTAAGGTTAAAATTTGTGATTTAAGGGTTTACTTTTATTAAAACGTTTAAATCTTTTTACAAAAGGTTTAGTGTTGATGATTAGCTTTTTCTCAATGGATATTTTACTTGTGTTTTAAACTTAGGATGGAAAGATATTTATTGCAAAAATTTGGTTTGATCTTGAGTTTTTAAAATTTGAAGGAATTACAACAAATCAAGGGTAATATAGCCTATGTAAGTTTCAGACCTATAGAGTTTTAATAATTGTGTATGGTTTTAAATTTTTCTGAGTTGATATTTGAGTTTAGGACAAAATTTATATGAGGAATATAAATTTTGATAATTTTTGAAATTAGGATGTGAAATCTTTAAGTTAGGGGTAAAATAATCATTTTCCCACATGTAGAGGGTAAAATGGTAATTTTACTATAAATTGTCTCTTTTCACATTTCAAACTTTTAGAATACCCTCTTACAGTTCCACGTGTTTTTCGCTTTATTCTCATAGAACGCGACGATCGAGGTAAGTTAACTCTTAACTTACTATCAGTTTACTGTGTATATGTGATGGGAAAGAAAACTATAGTTTATGTTTTTATGTTGTTATATATGCCATGCCTTGCCATGTCATTACATGTTTATCTGTTACATAAATTATTCTGTCAAGAAATACTTATCTATTACATAATATATTCTGTCACATTATGTATGCCATCTGTTACATGTGTGTCATATCACGTAATATTTACTGTCACATGTTATGCCATGTTACAAAATATTATCTGTTACACGTATGTCATGTTATGAAATGTTGTCTATTGCACTCATGTCCTAAAGTATGTCATGTCAGTCATCTTACGTTCATGTCACGTTACGCTACGTCAGGACTTCTGTCTTTTCATATTCATGTCATCTTGTCTCGTCAGTCTTGTTAAGTTATTCATGTCAATCATGACCCTAAGCACTAGGATGAGGTAATATCCTAGTGGAATTCCTTTGTTCACGCTAGAGTGTTTAAATAGGTGTGAAATTTCCTGAGTTGATGAAGTACAGTCAACAGGTTGCGAATAGGGCCTAACTAGCTAGTCACCAGAGCGCGCCAGGCACTAGCGCCGATGGAGCCATACTTTATTTTACGTGTGTTCACAGCAAGTGTGACACAAACAATTCCTGGGGCTATAACAACTGTGGAATATGAAGTATGGGGCCACAACAACTATGGAACATACACTACGTGAGACACAGCAATTGTGACACGTAAAATACGTGGGCCACAACAACTGTGGAGTACGTATTAACGCACTCACAACTGGTATAGATACATGTGTTGTGATGCGATAACCGGCAGGAACACATGGCTCAAGGGGACCCGTGTAGCACCCGTATGGTCAGTTAAATGATTAAGTCTATTGAATAAGATTCCAAATTCATGTATTTCACGTTCAAGTCATGTTTCACGTAATGTTATGTTCAAGTTTACGTTCATATCAAGTTTCAAGTTTATGTCACGTTCATGCTATGTTTCAAGTCTATGTTATGTTTCAAGTTCACGTTCATGTCAGGTTATGTTCACATTCATGTTACATTCAAGTTCACATTCATGTTATGTCATGTTCACGTTCACGTCATGTTTCAAGTTCACGTTTATGTTATATTATGCTCAGGTTCATGTTATTTTCAAGTTCATGTTCAAATTATGTATGTTCACGTTCATACTATGTTTCAAATCTATGTTATGTTTCAGATTCACGTTCATACTATGTTGCTAGTCCATGTTGTGTTTTAAGTTTACGTACATGCTATGTCATGTCAAGCTAAGTTTCAGTTTCAGTTTCAGTTCAAGTTATGTCAGCTCATGCCATGTTCTGTCAAGTCACATTATGCTTATTATTTCACACCATGTTCTGACAAGTTATGTTATGTTATTATTGATTTTGATTATACATTCATAATTTTACTGCCATGCATGCACCATTAACTTGTGAGGAAGTTTCCTGTTAACTTGCTGAGATTTGTAATCAAATCTCATTGTGGTAGTCCCAACTACCATTCCCCCCGAATGGTAGGCGATGTGTCAGGATCAGAGCAGGGAGCAAAAATTGGCAGACTGGAGAAGGTTGACTAGACGCAACACGGAGTTTGCAGCCTCTATAGTTAGGTCTTTGGATAGTATTCTGGCTTTGTTAGTCGAGTTGCGCGAGTTACTCAACGAATTAGCCCATTAGTGTATTTTGGCAATGTAATTATGGAGTCAGGTGTCCGTTGTTTTGAGATTATAGTCTTCTGAAAACCGTACTGTAATCGTGGATGTTTATTTTGTTAAGTATGCATGGATTATGTTTTAATTATTTGGGATATTATAAGTTTGATGCATAGTATTGTTAAGTATTACTTAATGCTAGATGCATGTTAGGAATATTGCATCTTGTATGTCATGAACGGGGACAGGTAACCTTGTGTTGCACGTCTCGACGCTTTGGATATCTGTCCGATCCCAAGCTGAATTTAGGTGCATCACATACTATCATCTACGTCACACCGTCTCTTAGTCAACCTTTTCCAGTTGGTCGATTCTTGGTTCTCCTTCAGATCTTGTAACAAGATCTACCATTCGGGGGGAATGGAAGTTGGGACTACCATAGTGAGACTTAATTACAAATCTCAGCAAGTTAACAAAAAAATTTTCACACAAGTTAATGATGCATGCATGGTAGTAAAGGCATAAATGCATAATCAAAATCATAAGTAATCATATCATATCTTGACAAACAACATAGCATAGCTAACATAACTTGAACTAAAGTATGAACTAAACTTGACTTATTTAAACTGAACTGGACTTAAACTGAGACTTGACTTGACAAGAAATTGATCTGAAACTTGACTTAACATGAACTTAAACTGACTTAAACTTAACTTGACATGAACTTGAACTTGAATTTTGAAACTTAACTTTGCATGAACTTGAACTTGAAGTCTGAAACTTAACATTGCATGAACTTGAACTGATTTCTTTACTTAACATGAACTTGAA
Organism: Pterocarya stenoptera; assembly: GCA_003123785.1. Classification (NCBI taxonomy): domain Eukaryota; kingdom Viridiplantae; phylum Streptophyta; class Magnoliopsida; order Fagales; family Juglandaceae; genus Pterocarya; species Pterocarya stenoptera. The sequence goes on from QEOT01003098.1 coordinate 197,667, forward strand.
TTCTGACAATCAAAATGATTCCGCCAGTCGTTTCGTCAGGAATAGTGAACAATCAGAATGATTCCGCCCAACATATTCCTTCAGAGATACTCAGACAATCAGAATGATTCCATCATGAGTCTTTTAAATCACGTAACGCAAAGATCAAAATGATTACACCAGGAAGACTTAGTAATACTCTAACAATCAGAATAATTATGCCAGGAGTATCTGCATAACTGAACTTGAACTAAATTCTATACTTAACATGAACTTGAATTCTGACAATCAAAATGATTCTACCAGTCGTTTCATCAGAAATAGTGAACAATCAGAATGATTCCGCCCAACATATTCCATCAGAGATACTCAGACAATCAGAATGCTTCCATAATGAGTATTTTAAATCACGTACCCTAGCAATCAAAATGATTACACCAGGAGTGCCTAGTAATACTCTGACAATCAGAATGATTACGCCAGGAGTATCTTAAATCAAGTACCTTAGCAATCAAAATGATTACACCAAGAGTACCTAGTAATACTCTGACAATCAGAATGATTATTCCAAGAGTATCTGCATAACTGAACTTGAACTGAATTTTGACAATCAAAATCACAACATTCTAACATGTATATAAGATACTAAGAATTCTCAAATAAAAATATCAAAGCCATTGGATTAGGATTAAACTATAAAAGATTTAAACTTTCTCAAAACAAAAACTGTTTTTCCTCTTCCAGTTTCTAAGTTTCTAGATCTAAGAAAATTTTTCACTAAAACTTTTAATCATGCAAATAATCCTCAAAAAATAATAATATACATATGTAAACATTACTCCATAAACATTCAGACCAAGATCTATCCATTAGCTTGGTCAAAGACTCTAAATTACAACACACTCTCCAGTTTATTGCCCAGATTAACTTTTCTAGAGTTTGAACAAAGTTTTATTAATCAAATGACCTCCAAATGGAAAAACTAAGATATCCACATAAATTAGACTCAAAATGGAACAACTTTAATGAAGGAGACTTTGTGAAAAAACGCTTAAAAAATCTCCGAATAAGGTGTTCAACAGAGACCAGAAAAATTACCCGAAAGAGTCTTTTGTGTTCTATCAAGGAAAAGTATAAAGGAGAACTGCTTTTCATGGGAAGTGGACAGGAGAGCCTCTTACACAAGTTATGGAAAGTGATAGGACTGGAATTGAGTTTGAATGTTGGCCTTTTCTTCCCATTAAAATAAACAAAAATCAGCCTAAGATCTTTTCTTAAAATGGAGTGCAAAAATGAAAGAGTGAGGTGGCCCTTTAGATTTTTTTTTCAAAACCTCCTAGGCCCTCTTTTAGAAAGATCTGGTCATCCAAGTCGGGATGCAAAACTTAGCCAAGAAGCAATACCAATGAGATCAAATTCGTGGGCCTTAAAGGGCCTAAACCAAATGAGCCTCAATTTTGGGGTTTAAAGAGGGTTTGGGTTGCTATCAAGCCCAAATCTAAAATCAGTTGACCCAATCAATTTTTCAAGATTAGCAAGGGTGGATAATAATGTTCTAACACAAATTGAAGGATTAATAGTATATGGAAGTATTTTAATCAAGCGATTAAACACAATACTAGAAACTGATTCATTTAGGTTTTGGAGGTCAACTTAGTGGTTTGGATAAAATCGTTTAGAATTTAGATTTCAACCATACTTTTGAGTTCTCAGTTGGATTCCAACCATATAGGATTTCACTAGGGTGGAAATCCTCTTTGGTTTGACACAATTTGATTGATAGGATGGAATAAAGTTTTTGCTTAGGTGGCATGATCTCACACATTGATTCCTTCAAATCCATCAAACATTTCTCATGGTGCCAAGTGTCTAATATTATTCACTAAGTGTAGTTAAGATCTTGCCAAGTGTCTAAATAAAACTTCTCTAATCTAATTTAGACATTTCATACTATGATTTTGAAACACTGCAATTGGTGCGCTTACTGAGGTTATTATTCACTACGGAAAAGTGAATTATAAGCTTAGTACTAAAAAATCCTATATATTCATATTAACGTACAGTGAAAACCGTTTACCTAAATTCAACCTCGAAGTGCCCCTAAAAATAATTTCATAGTTTCAAACAAGCGTTTCGTCCGAAAATATGAAAATTGACATATTATGCCATAAAATCCTAAATAATCAACTGAGTCTAATGGCGCAGACCATAACAAATTCTGAAACTTATAACCATCTTAAATAAATAGAATTGCACTTCTAGCACCATAGTGAGTGATAACACAAACTATGTTGACATACTAAAACCTATGAGGTTGGTCGATTCATGAAAAATTATGGAGTTTTCACAAGGTTCTTAAAGCCAATAGAAATTTCACCTTTGAATTTCTAGCGGACTGTTACATTTTAGGTCTTTGTTTTAATTGGTTTCCTCATGTTATTAAAAAAGGGTCAAATGTCGTCTTTGATGAAAATTCTAGATTTGTGATGCTCCCTTATTCCCTTCCATTTTTCTAAATAAATTTCTACCATTTGTACATTCCTAACCCATGATTCCCATCTATCCTTCATGTAGAAAACACAATGGCCTTTAATGAACAACAAGCATGCTATTAGTCACTTTCATGAGTTTCTTAAAAATGCTTGAAATAAGGATTTTAATGTTTTGGCTTAGTGACATGTATGGTGGGACATTGAATGGGTTGAGGTTGTTTTTTGTGGTTGATATTCCCTAAGTGAAGAGAAGTTAAGAAAAGTACTTTAATTCATTCTTAGAATTAAAGTAAGCATGCAATTAGGGGTCTCGGTTATTGAAGCTTAGAGTGAAATGGATATTGATATGCTCATTCCATTTCATTGAATAGGAATTTTTCAAGTTCAAAGGGAACCAAGAGTGTAGCTCGCAGGTAAGTAGCTACGACCATGCTTCTCATATGGCAATTTCTTCTACTAAATGCTTTCTTTATGCAAATGCTTCTTGTGATGAAAAGTTAAATGTATATAATGTATAAGCCTTATTGGTAGCCCATGTTAAGCATCCTATAAATTATAAATGTGTGTATGTGTATGATGTAAAGCATGTGCATCCAAGGCTTAGATCATGAGAATTATCATCCACATGTTTTCTTAAAAACTAGTGATTTTCCTTAATATGAAGTATGACATGAAATGCATTCTGATGAAAGCAAAATGCATACTGCATTGGATAAAGAAAGAGGATGAAAAATGCTATGAATGGAAAAAGGAAAGAAAGAAAATGGAGGTTTTTGTATGAAATCATGTAAATGGCCAATGACGGAATGAAATGGTATCCAAGGAAAGGGGCAGATTGTAATGCCAGATTGGTCCCATTTGTAGTGCACCTAATGGTGCCATCCTGACTAAGGGATTTCCTAACCTGTGGCCATGGGCGGAGATCAGGTCTAAAAGACTGCTATCCCTAACACACAAGATATAATAGTGTGTACTGGTCAAAGGAAAGTGAAAACTGAATTTGAATGTTTATTTAAATGTTTTAAGCTTGTTATTTTGATAGACATGTTATTTATGGACTTTGAAAAATGATAGAAATGGGGAAGGTGCCTTTTCATAATTTTTAGTTCGCGATACAGGTCTCCTTTTATAAATTGTTGGCATGTTATAAAAAAAAAATCAAAACACAAGATGAAAAGTAGTAACTAGGAGTTAGAATGGATGGTAAAGGATCTAGACCTCTAGGGTTAGGAAAATATGATTCAAAAAAAATAGGGTGATGATTGTCAATTATTTTATCCAGTGTGAATTGCCATTTAGAATTGTAGAGCATTAGACATTTATTGAACTCTTGGGTACTTGAGCCCTAGATGATCCTTGTCATCCCAAACCACCTTGCAAAAGATTGTATAAGTTTATACAATGAAGAAGAGCAAAGATTGAAGTTGAGCGGTAAAAGAGTTTGTTTGACCACAGATATATGGACATCGGTGCAAAAAAAGAATTATATGTGTATTACGTATCATTTTATTGATCGAGGTTGGGTCTTGAACAAGAAAATCATAATGTTTTGTCATATTCCTTGGATGTTAGAGTCCAGTATGATGGATTGAGAGATTAACTGCCTTTGTACAATCACTATAGATAATGCCCCCTCTAATGATGTTGCTATTGATTATCTGAGGAGGAGTGGAATAGATAAGGACTTCACAATTTTGGGGGGCGAGTTTTGTAACACCTTGCTCCTTCCTTCCTTCTTCTGACGTAAGCCATTACGTGAGATGCGATAGCCTGTCAGCTCCTCCCCTCTAGTGTCTAAGAGCTCCGTTAAGCGTGCCAGATCCCGATGGCGTGTTTTTAAAGATACTACGTAATTTCTAAAGTTATCTTTGTGTTTTAAAGTTGTGAATTTTAAATGGAATATTCTCATCGTTATTTAACTAAATAATATTTTAAATAACTAAATTATATTATCTTTGAAGAGCTCCAAAAATATTATAATTGTAGCAATTATTTTATATAAATGATTCCAGTTATTTAAAATATTATATGATCTAAATAATGATGGAATCTTTAATTAATCTAATAGTTTTATTTTTTCAAATATTTTAAGTAAGACTTTATCAATTTATAAATGATAAGGGAATATTATTTTAAATGATATTCTATCTTTATTCCTCTCAATGCTTTTAATTAAATAAACGTCTACGTGTTTTCAAATCAGTATTTAAGGGTCATCCTAGACCATTTTATAGACTCCCCGAAATTGGATTTTAGTATAAAACCCCAACCCTCTCTCTCTTCTCCCTCACTTTTCCCTCCCCTTTCTCTCTCCTCCCTCTCTCGTCCGAATGCTCCTCAGCCCAGCCCGGTGCTGCCGTGCGCCGATGAGTCTCATCGCCCACCCCACCGGCATCGCCTCCCTCCGGTGAGTCTCCCAGCACCGGCCTTGCTCCCTCACACTCGCCCCTCCTCTCCCACGGTGATGCATAGCCCGAATGGGCTTAGTGCTCCATGCACCGCCGTGCGCTGTTCTCCAGTGCCACCACTCCCACGGCAGCCTCCCCTACCACCGACCGGTCCCCTCCAGCGGCCTCAGCCCCTCCCATGCAGCCATCTCCCTCCACCATGCACGAGCACAGCAAAACCATGCACAGGTTCACTATGCAACCTCCTAGCGCCGCCGTGCGCGGCCATCTTAGCCACCGGACACCACCATGAGACTCCTCAGGTCTCCCCCTTCGTCCTCCCATGAACCCACGGCTAGTAGGCCTCTCCTCCACCTCCCGGTGTTCCCACGGACGCCACACAGGTTTAGCCTCTCCTGCCGCCGTACGCCGTCACCCACGATGAGTGACCACCCTCTCCAGCATCCTCAGGCCACCACGAAGCTAACCGAACCATCCTCGGCCCCGATCTGCCACCCACAGCCCCACACTCTCTCTCAATCTCCCATGTCACCTATCCCGCTCACAGTGCACGGCAGCCCCTCTTCCACCACCACTGAGCCTCCATGGCTCCTCCGACAATTTTCCTTAGCCAAGCCTTAGGCCCAAACCACCACTTTACGTCGTGGGTAAACACTGCACTTGATGGACAATCACTGCACGTGACTGACTGCCACTGTACACGACGAGATCTACCACGATACGCTCCCTTTCTAGCACCATCAAGGCCACCTTAGGCCCTTCCAAGACCACACCTAGCTATCCAAACGCTTAAACAACCACTGTAAGCGGTGTAGCCACCCTGTACGTTCCTTCGGCGTTATCGATTGTGACGGCTAGCAAGCGACACACGGGTTATCCAATCGATGGTATAAATCTATATCCCTCACTATTTATATTAGATGTTAGATGCTATCTAGTTGACTAGGTTATGGACTGTGTTGCTAGTATTATAGGGTTTGTTGTGTAGTGGTGATGTGACGTGTTGTGGTGAAGTGTTGGGCGTAGTTGGGAAGTGTGTTGTGTAGTGTTGTGGACTGTACTATGAAGTGTGGTGGTAGTGTATGTATGGTTGTAATGGCATGGGCTAGTGCCGTGTAAGGAGTACACGTGGAGTATACTCCGTGTAGTAAGATGAGGCACCGTATAGCGTGTATGCCATAGCGGTGACGTGGCATAGTGCCGTGAATGGAGTACATGTGGAGTGTACTCCATTGTAGTGGAGTGATGCACCATATGGCGTGTGTGCCATAGTGATGATGTGGCGTAGTCCTATGAAGGGAGTACATGAGGAGTGTACTCCATGAGGTACAGAGATACACCGTATGGCGTGTCGCGAAGATAAGGATGATTGCGTAGTTGACGGAAAGAGTTTGATGTATGGTGTCAGGAACTGTGGAACAGTGTCCCGAAATGTGAGATATGGCCTGTAGTCCAAGGCGACGAGTGTCGCCATGTGATTGGCTTATGGCCAGAATTAAGTGCGAAGTGGCTACAAAAGTATCAGAGTAGCGCAGCGAAAGCATGATTGTGCAACGTCATGAAGTGACGTGGTTAATCATGAAGCTATGCTGTGATGGGTTAGGATGTATGTGAGGTGATGTAACAGGGTCATGGTATAGCTTGGAATTTAGTCTCGAGCTAAGTGGCGTGACGTAAGGTATGTTCATGAACAGAGTCCCATTGTGTCAAGTGTTGGGATGAACTGTCATGAGGCACGGCTAGCATGAAGAGTCGTGCTAGCCGGGTTATGAAAAGGTTGGTAACGGAGTATGTCATTTGCCAAACGAGTCCGTGACCAATGTATTAAATGATGGTATTAGGTGATAAAGAAGTAAGGTACGTGTGTTATTTGGTTAAACGCACGTGCCGGACGGATTCCCCTTATGTAATGGGTAATCTATCTTAAGCATGGTTACACGGTGCTTAAGCCTCAGAGTGGCTTGGAACCGTGTGATGTTAATGGATGATCATGAGAAGTAGAGTGAGCTAAGATACAAGAGGGTAATGATGAGGGTACTATCTGAGAATGGGATGCATGACTTAGTTAATCTATGTCATGCGTCGGAATGTGGTTAATAAGAAGAAAGGGACAAAGATCCTAGTGTCTTAATCCTAAGATGAATTCACCCTAGCGAGTAAGTACTCGAAGTAGAACGTCAAGGTTGAAGGAAGTAGAGATCATAATGGATCTCCAAGAGTTTTACCATAGTAAGGAACATGAAAGGGTACGTGATAGAAGGAAAGTGTTCTAAGTAAAGCATAGTTCTATTTCTAGTTCAGCTATTTATGCACTAGATAGAGAATGACGTAAGGTTATGTATGCATGTAGGTTGCCATTTGACAGGCGCATGAATGGACCGCATGGTATGAAAGTAGCATGGAGTCCAGGTAAGTGTTACGTTCATACTCTTCTAGAGTTTTCTAAAGTATGTAAGAAAAAGAAAGATGAACGCTTTTCTTTCATGAAAGATGCTTTACGAAAGGGACACAAAAGATGTTTTTAAAGAAAGCATGCTAAGTATTGAAAAGTATACGTATGTACAGCCCCTCTCTGAAAGCCCCTTTTTACGCACCCAAAAGTATTAATTGTATACATGTGACTGGATGACTATATGACATAACTATTGTACGTATTTTCTAAAGAAAAGAAAGGAAGTTTCGAGACCCGTGCCCCGAGCTTCAGACCGATGTTCTAAGAGACGCAAAGAAAGTGTTTTAAAAGATCCCTGAGAACTGATGTTTTAAATGCCCCCACGAACTGATGTTTTAAACGATGCCATGAAAGATGATGTTTAAGTCATGCTTTTAAACAAAAAGAATGTTTTTTCATGAAAAGATGTTTTTCCCATGAAAGCATGAAAAGAAAAGAAAATAAAAGAAATGAATGCTCATGCCCATACAAATGAATGAATGAAAGTCTCAGCTATTTAGAGCTGACATGAATGAATGAAAGAAAGAATGAAATGTGACATAAAATGAATGTATGAAACTATGTAACGGCCATATGAATGAATGGAAAGGGGTACCCAATGAATGAATGGGCGGATTATAATGCCGGGCTGTAGTATCTGGTAGTGCACCCAGTGCTGCACCTTAATGGAAAGGGATTCCAACCCGTGGCCACGGGAGAATCCATCGGCCCAAAAGGCTGCTAACCCCAGCACGCGGGGGGTAACAACATGCACCGGCCTATGAAAGTGAAAGAAAAGTAATGTATGAATGCATCGCATCTTTAAGAAATGAAGGCACTGACGGGGGAATGTTTTAAAGAAAAGAAAAGCATGTTTAAAGAAGAAAGCCCCGTCAGTGATGTTTTTAAGGAAAGCATGTATGCATGTATGTATAGTATGTATGAATGCATGAATGCATGAATGAAAACCTACGTTGCTATATTTTAGATATGAAGTAATGCTTACTGAGTATTCGACTCATTTTAGTTTTTATGTGTGTCCCTCCCCCCACAGGAAGCTAAATGGGCAGTAGGCCTAGGAGGGACACAGCCAAAGGGAAAGAGCACGGAGGTCTAGTCATGAAGGTTTTAAATGTACGAAAATGCCTTTTTATTTTAAAGATTTATATTTTCCACTCTACACCTCTTTTATTATAAAAGCATATTTTTATTTCATAACGTAGAGTCTTGCACCCTGGGAAGGACTGTAAAAAGTTTTAAATAGGACGGTAATTCCCGTCGTCTTTTCTAAAATATTTTGCAAAAAGGTCCACCCCAAGGACGGGCGTTACAAGTTTATACACATGCGATGTGTTGTACATATTTTAAGCCTTATTGTATGTGATGGTTTAAAAGATATAAATGATGCAGTGAACAATATTAGAGATGCAACAAGATTTATGTAATCTTCACCGTCAATGCTTGATATGTTTTAAAATATGTGTAAACCAGCTGAACATTGAGCGTTAAAAAATGGTGTCTAGATGTTTTTACTAGATGGAACTCAACATACCTAATGCTGAGTGTTGCTAAAAATATGAATTTGTTTTTGTACTAATGAGAGTGAGGGATTTACAGCTTTTGATACCTACATATGAGGATTGGCAAAGGACCTAAATTTTTATTAAATTTCTAAATGATTTTTATGATGTCACCTTAATCTTCGGCTCATTGTATATGACCTCAAATATACTATTTCAGCAACTTTGTACAATTGAATACACTTTGAACAAGATGTGTCAGAATGAGGATGGTGTGTTGATAAGCATGCGTCTAATATGAAGCTTAAGTTTGATAAATATTGGCGAAGCATGGATAGGATAGACATGATTGTTTAGGTAGTTTTTGTCCTTGGCCCTCGATATAAGGATACATCCTTGGTATATTGGTTCAAAAGGTATAAAGGGGATGAAAGCAGATACAGAATTGAGGTCAAAGTGAGATTGCTCATAAATTCTTTGATTGAGCAATACCACAAGTTTCATAGGCTAAATAGTAGAGGCTAATCAAATGTGGCCCATAGAATATTGATACAACTCTAGAGCAATATTTTGAGAAGAAAAATATTTCAGTATTTGGCTTGGAGGTGGGTAGGTATATATTTTTCAGATAGGATTGACCCAAAAACACCTGAATTTGAGATTTTGACTTAGTGAAAGAGGAGCTCATTTAGATTTCACATCCTCTTATGAGGAATGCACGTGTTGTATTGACCATTCCTATTTCCACTGTTACATCCGAGTCTACATTTAGCACGATGGACGTGTATTGGATCCATAACAAAGCTCATTAGCACTAGAGATTGTACAAGCATTAATTTGCATTCAAAATTAGTTGAGTCATAAACCAATTAATATTGGGGAGGTGAGAGAGTATGTAGAAGACTTTGACATCAAATGTAAATATTTTTATTTATTAATTTTGATTTTTTTATTACTAATTTATCCATTTAACTTAATCTCTACAATTTTCCTTCTTAAGATAATCCTCCTCCTTAGCTTCAGCAACTTAAGCATTTTTAGACTTTGCTAGTAGTTCATCCATATGTACAACTTGTTCTCCAATGTAATTTTTCTAAACTTTGTAAGATTGTTGTTGGATAATTGTTGCTTTACAGATTTATTTTATATGTATTATGGATATCTGTTATCAATGTCTAATGATTTATCTTCTATACGAATTTTTCTACAGATTTATCTTCTGCCAAATTAGCTAGATCAAGAAAGAAAATTCCTGAGTGTGGAGAAGTTTTGTGGTGAAGCTAAAGGTACTTCAAGTGTTGGCTTGATTCCAGATGGAATCAAACCTCGGGAAGGATTTCGATCCACATGATATACAAGGATTAAAGGGAAATATCATAAATCAAGTTAGAAACCAGCTTTCTGCTGAGATAGGTGGTAGTTAAGAAAGATCTTAATAGCCAACGAAAGTTGTTTCAGGATATTTTGGATTTTTTTGAGGTACTTTACAAACATTGATGCCTTAATGCAGTTAGGACTTGGGAACTAACTATTTTCGTACTTATTATATCAGTGTATATAGTTATTGTCCTGACACTACAAGAAATCAGACTTTTTCCAGCACTCAAAATCGTCACAAATACCCCTAATAAACTCTGCAATTGATTATTTTCGGCGATTTCTAATTCGCTGCATGTTTGACGAAATTAAAGTGATATTTCTGATCAATTTCAGCGATAGTCAAAAATCATCACAAAAACTCATATTTCCGGCAATTTTTACCGTCGAAAATGTCAAAGAAATCGACGGAAATAGCCTTTTTACTTACTCCCAAATCGTGGCAAAAGTCAATTGTAGCAATATAAAGCGTCGCAAAAGATTAATAAATTGCCGCAATCTCTCTCTATTTTCCCAGCAAATTTCAATTATCGTCGCGATTTTATATTTCCAGCAGGTTATTTTCGCTGGAAAAACTATTTTGAGGCGATTCTTGCTCGCTGCAAATATTTAAAATCGACGCAAAAATTATTTTCGGCAAAATTTACTCCCCGCAAAAGAGTTTCCANCAGGTGGTAGTTAAGAAAGATCTTAATAGCCAACGAAAGTTGTTTCAGGATATTTTGGATTTTTTTGAGGTACTTTACAAACATTGATGCCTTAATGCAGTTAGGACTTGGGAACTAACTATTTTCGTACTTATTATATCAGTGTATATAGTTATTGTCCTGACACTACAAGAAATCAGACTTTTTCCAGCACTCAAAATCGTCACAAATACCCCTAATAAACTCTGCAATTGATTATTTTCGGCGATTTCTAATTCGCTGCATGTTTGACGAAATTAAAGTGATATTTCTGATCAATTTCAGCGATAGTCAAAAATCATCACAAAAACTCATATTTCCGGCAATTTTTACCGTCGAAAATGTCAAAGAAATCGACGGAAATAGCCTTTTTACTTACTCCCAAATCGTGGCAAAAGTCAATTGTAGCAATATAAAGCGTCGCAAAAGATTAATAAATTGCCGCAATCTCTCTCTATTTTCCCAGCAAATTTCAATTATCGTCGCGATTTTATATTTCCAGCAGGTTATTTTCGCTGGAAAAACTATTTTGAGGCGATTCTTGCTCGCTGCAAATATTTAAAATCGACGCAAAAATTATTTTCGGCAAAATTTACTCCCCGCAAAAGAGTTTCCAAAAAACAAAATGCACATAAATAGAGGTGAACTATACCCAAACTATACTTCATACTAGAGACCCTTATATATAATATATGTATATATAACAGTAAGGTATAATTAATTCACCTAAATAGTGTAGCAAATAGAAAAACTATATCCAAGCATTCATGATACATTTGCGGATAAATAAATAAATTAATTAATTCATCCAATACATTTGCACTGCTCATAGAGTCAAATAACAATACCATAGACAGATGCTAGGCAGCTATAAGTCGAACACAAGCCGAAAAGACCCACTTGGAGTGGAGATTCATGTCATTAACCAGCCATATATATTTTCAGATATACTATATATCATTCTAGAAGTATCTAGATGTGGTGAAGCTATGCATTATTCTTGGCAAATGAGGGTGTGCTTGCAATCA
>QEOT01003098.1:220838-267286 GCA_003123785.1 Pterocarya stenoptera
TATATATAAAGTTTCGTAAAAGAAATGTGAGACTCTATAGTTATTAAAATATTATTTGGTCAAGGGAGAAAATGTGTTTGGTGACCTAAGAATTGGATGGCAATTGAAGTTGGTGTTAATTTCCTTGTAAACTAAGCTATTAAAACTGACATGAGGCTGATCATTATTTAATTATTTATTTATTGAGAAATTTGGATTTTGACTTTTGAGACTCTTATTGATACGTAAAAATTAATACAAAGAACTGAGGATAATAGATCAGTCGAAAAAATATGATAGAGACCGGAGATAACTTTGGCGTATTTTATGTTTAAATTATATATCTTGATTTCTTTAAAGCATGCAGGACCATTAATTACAACAATTAATATGTCGCCATGCATGCAGAGCCCCAAAATATTTTAAAGTTTAAAATTTTAATTTTTATAATAAATTTTATATTATATAATAACTTCTATAATAAATTTTATATTTTTTACAATTTACCCCCTTAAGCTCTAGTTTTTTCTGGTACCACCCTGAAACAAATTGTACTTCTAGAGAAGCTCTTCTTTTTTTTTTTTCTAATCTACTCCTAGAGAAGTTGCTAGGTAGTTGATCATGCACGTACGTTGGCATATTAATTAGATGTTATACTTTATCATGTAGTCAAAAGATTAAGCAATCGCTACAGTAATTTTTGACTCTCGACGTGAAAATCCTTATTCAAAGTTTGACAAAATACAAAAAAATAAATAATGAATAATAATAATAATAATATATAACGAGGTAGGTAGGAACCTAATAGAATTCTTACTCTGAGCTCATTAATTTGACTGTCATCGTTTTAGCATTGATAAGAACGCCGGCTCGATTACTCTCTTCCACCTAATCTATCTAGCTATTTGTTCAGGTTGCTGACACAATTTCCTCATTTAATCTTATATCAATTATTATAATTTTTTTAAATTTTTATATAAAACTATAACAAACAATTCAATTTTTTTAAATCTTAAAATAAAAATAATATTAAAAAATATATTCTAACAATATTTTATTCAACTACTATTTAAAACATCTCATCTCATCTGAATTATGTGTCCAAACCCAACTTAGAGTTGGTTGGATACAAAAATATTTCATTTTACTATTATAATTTTTTTTAATTTTCATATAAAATATAATAAATAATTCAATTCTTTTCAATCTTAAAATAATAATAATATTCTAATGATATTTTATTCAATTCATTTAAAATCACATATTTCATCTCACTATTTAAACTCACTAGCCATATTGTTTAACTGTAACTAGAGATGGTTAAATATATATATATATATATATATTGAATGTGCCATATTTTAGCAATAAATAAGATGAGAAGCTTTGGACAAGAGTTTAATTTTTTTTAAGAAATATTAATTATATAAATCGGCCCTCAAATTACTATCGTCCATTGTACAATGTGACCTCTCGACTCTTGAGTATCATTTTTTACCCTTAACATTGCAAATTGAAACATAATTTACCACTTGCATTTTCAAAACAAAAAAATTATTTATAATGAATTATTTTATGAAAATGACTATTTACAATAAAAATAAACTCATTTTAATAGAAATAATCATTTTCATTACAAATAATTCACAGATATAAGCATATACTCAATGCAAAGTTCTTTATATTGTTGCAATCTAATTTAAATTCGACAAAGTCTGAAATTTTTCTTTTTGCTCTTGATTTCCATCTCCACCTAATTCAATTAGGATACTCTTCTCCATATTCTTCCCCATCTAAATCATTCTATCACTCGGCAACGAAGGACTCAACATCATCTTCAAAATTAAGCTTCATGACTGAGAAAATTGGAGTATAATTTCTCCAAATCCCGCCACTTTATAATTTCTTGATTAATGAGAGATTTCTTGCAATTTTACAAACACAATCTCACGGGTGGAAGGAAAAAAACGTAAGGGAACCTCAGCGGTAGAATTCAAAGGAGAAATTACCTAATTTTGAATTGGAGTAGGCAGCCGTTTTTCATCAACAACGTCCGCACATACCCACCTGCCCACTTACACCCTTCTCCCAAATCCCTCTCCAAGCATAAGAAAACTTTCTTCCAATGCTTTACTCAATGAAGCATTGAGAATCTAATAAAACTGGGAATTGGGTAGTCAGGATCAACTTCCAGCCCTGCTTTGCTAAGAAATATATATCCAGATTAAAATCATGAAGGCTTCTACAACCTAAACCTATGGTCAAGAGTTGGGGCACATCGTTAAAGCCCTTTATATATGGAAGAATAACGATGCACATTGCAGAGTTCAATATTTTGGTGTTTTCTTTCGCTCCAAAACCTCTTTTAATTTTTTTTGTAGGTTTACAAAATTCCATGCAATTTTAGTGCCGTCATTCTCATATCTCATCCCTTTCATAAAGGTAGGGGTGTCAATTCGTCTTTTCGGGATCGTGTTCGTGTCAAGTTATGAATATTCGACTATATGGATAAAATCAAACCCAACTCGTTAATTTTACAACACAATTGCTTTTTAGTGACTGTTGTCAATTTGTGACAGTCCACAAACAGTCACTAAAAATGCTTTTCTGTGACAGTTTCTGAAAACCGTCACTAAAGGTAGATGAGATTTTTTTTACGTTCCAACGTATGGGAAAATTACGTTCAAACGTTACATATACGTTTAAACATGTGGCTACTTACGTTCGAACATGAAATGTTTTGGCGCCAACGTTCGAACGTTAATTGTAAATTTAAATTAAATATGACTTTAATTTAAAATTTATGTACTTTTTATAATGCATAATTTGTGTACAAGTCTAAAAAATTGACTTGTATATATTTATATATACACAATTTGTAAAATATAATTACATATTTATATATAAAAATATATTTATGTTTATGTATATTTGAAGTGCAGTGATTTAGTATTAAAGTCTAAAAATATAACATTAAAGAAGAGTGAGAATTGAAATTAAAAAACCATAGAGATATTAAATAATATTGTTCCTTACAAAAATTAAAAATAAAATACAAAATATAATAGAAGTACGTAAATAACACTCAGATGATAGCGTTGTTGCACATAACTTTCAATGTGCAGATAGTTCCCCAACCTCTACTGAGGAAGACCATCTCTTAAGTTCCTCTGCTCCTATATGAGCTCGTCGAACTCATTAAGTAGGGCCTTTCGCTCTACTATAATAGTATGAGTTTCGATCTAAGTAATGTCCTGAGTGGCTCCTTCCCTCTCTCGTTTCCTGGTATGCAAAGGATGAGTCATATACTGAAAATAAAAAAAGAAAAAAAATTATGAGTATTATTAATACATCTTTTGTTATAATTTTAAACTGTTTTGCATGAACGTTCTAATAAAAAAAAAACATACGTTAGAACGTTAAGATAAAATGTTCGGACGTGTATATTTTATGCTCGCACGTAACATACATTTCGTTCGAACGTAGAATGTATAATATATTTCATTATTTTACGTTCAAACGTAATGCATATACGTTCGGATATTTGGCTATACGTTCGAATGTATGTGTTTACGTGCGAACGTAAAGGATAAACGTCAAATTGTTGAAAGCTTAAATAAATTTAAAAGCATTACGTTCGAACGTTAAATCCTATACGTTTGGACGTGGATTTAACGTTTGAACGTGAAAGGAAACGTTGGAACGTGAGAAATAAAACGTTGAAGTCCATCGTTGAACATTTCTTGATTGATTTTTCAAAATATATTAATAATATATTATTTTATTAATATATGTTATATATTATAATGTATACTATAACATATAGCATACTATATCTAATATTATATTATAATATATAGTATATTATATTGTGAAATACATTATAGCCAAATGTCATTCACTATATATTATATTTTCATTTAAAGTATTATGCTATCACAATGTGTATATATATATAGTATATGTACTTATATAATATATATTATATATAGGTTGTTGTTAGTTTTATTAATTATAGCCAAATGTCTATCACTATATATTATGTTTCCGCTTAGAGTATTATGCTATCATAGTATATATATATAGTGTATGTACTTATATATATATAATATATATACTATATATATAAGTTGTGTTAGTTTTATTAATTATAACCAAATGTCTATCACTATATATTATGTTTCTATTTAAAGTATTATGCTGTCATAATATATATATAGTGTATGTACTTATATATAATATATATATACTATATATATAAAGGTCGTTGTTAGTTTTATTAATTATAACCAAATGTCTATCACTATATATTATGTTTCCATTTAAAGTATTATGCTATCATAATATATATATATAGTGTATGTACCTATATATATAAGTGTATGTACTAATATATATAGTGTATGCTCTAATATATATTTAAATATTTAAAAAAAACTACTATAATAATACTTAAAATCACTTCCTTAATTATTATGTTGCGGATAAAATCAAAAATAAAAAAATGTTGTTGATAGTATTATATATATAACATGAATATTAAGTATAAGTATATATAAGTATATTATATTATATATTTTGTTATATGATATATCTCATTTTTCCTTATAAATGTATTGAGTTATTAGAAGTGAGACTTTAATGCCGGTGAACCTCTAGTGATGAATATATTGCTGGGAAAGTTCATTCTAGCAATTTATAAGGTTTTTTCTAGTGAAATTAATCAATGGATTAGAATGATTCCCCTTGTAGTGATGTTATATATACTGTTATTTAGTGTATATAATATATTATGCAACTATAATATATAATAGTAATTATGAATATGTTATATAATATATATACTAGATTATTTTTTATTTCCAACTACTAATAATCAAGTTATATTTACGTTCTAACGTGTATTATTTACGTTCGAACATTGCAAAATATGGGCGGAAAATTTCCCGCTCAATTTTATCGTTCGAACGTTAAATCCTATACATTCGAACGTATGAAAATTGTTGACGGGAAATTTCCCGCTCAATTATCATCTTCTGTGCTAAGCATTAACGTTTGAATGTGAATGCTGAAAATTTAGAAGGCTGAAAGTAACGTTTGAACGTATAAATTAAACGTTCGAACGTGAATGCTGAAAATTTGAAAGGCTGAAAGTAACATTCGAACGTATAAATTAAACGTTCGAACGTGACTGCTGAAAATTTGGAAGGCTGAAAGTAATGTTCGAAAGTATAAATTAAACGTTTGAACGTGAATGTTAAAAATTTGAAAATAACGTTCGAACGTATAAATTAAACGTTCAAACATTAATTCAAATGAAATGTTTTTTACATGAAAACATGCACGGGAGGAAGCAGAATCATTTTTGCTTCCCCCGTGCACGAAATAAAGAGAGCAAGAGAGAGAAAGAGGGGGAATGGTGAGCGAGGGTTAGAGAGATAAAGAGTTCAAGTGAGAGAGTGTTAGAGTGAGAAAAAGTTCAAGTGAGAGAGGGTTAGAGTGAGAGAGAGTATTGTTATCGTTAGAAAGAGTTAGAATGAGAGATCACATCTAAATTGTTTAAGAGAGTGATTATTGAGGGTTAGGATTTTGAAACTATTTTGATAAGGAAAAACCATTTTTTTCATTATTTGCAATTTTATGATATTTCTCTTATGTTTTTAATATATATATATGTCTCTAACAAATTAGTATTTTTTTTTAAGGGGGTGGTTGTTTTGGCAAATTGAAAGTTTATCATTTGTAAGAGGATATTAAAAAGTGATAGGTATATTTCTAAACTTTAGTTATGTATCTTTATGGCTTGAGTTTGAGAAATATTGTGAAAATTGATAATATAGATTAGAAATATCATGATTATTTTATCGTTAGAAAGGGTTAGAATGAGAGATCACATCTAAATTGTTTAAGAGAGTGATTATTGAGGGTTAGGATTTTGAAACTATTTTGGTAAGGAAAAACCATTTTTTTTCATTATTTGCAATTTTATGATATTTCTCTTATGTTTTTAATATATATGTATATGTCTCTAACAAATTAGTATTTTTTTTTTAAGGGGGTGGTTGTTTTGGCAAATTGAAAGTTTATCATTTGTAAGAGGATATTAAAAAGTGCTAGGTATATTTCTAAACTTTAGTTATCTATCTTTATGGCTTGAGTTTGAGAAATATTATGAAAATTGATAATATAGATTAGAAATATCATGATTATTGTAAATATTTTGTGAGTTTATGGTATTTATTGAGAAATTAATATGTTTAGAAATATTGTTGTGGAAATATTGTTATGTTTAGATAAATATTGTGGAAATATTGTGATAATGCTGTGATATAGATTTAAAATATTGTGATTATTGTTTATTAAGTATATTTATATTTTGTGATTTTATGGTGTTTATTGATGGGCATTAATATGTTTAGAAACATTGTTGTGAGAATATTGTTATGTTTAGATAATTTTGTTGTGAAAATATTATAATAATCTTGTGATATCGGTTGCGAAATATTGTGATTATTTTTTATTAATTATATTTATATTTTGTGAGTTTATGGTGTTTATTGATGAGCATTAATATGTTTAGAAATATTGTTGTGAGAATATTGTTATGTTTAGATAACTTTGTTCTGAAAATATTATGAAAATGTTGTGATATGGATTATGAAATATTGTGATTATTGTTTATTAAGTGTATTTATACTTTGTGAGTTTATGGTATTTGTTGATGAGTATTAATATGTTTAGAAATATTGTTGTCGGAATATTGTAAAAATGTTGTGCTATGGATTATAAATGTTGTGATTATTGCTTATGAATTTTGTGAATATTTTATGAGTTTATGGTGTTTATTGATAAATTAATATATTTAGAAATATATTAATATGATGAATTAATAGAGTTCAAGTCTCTGTTAGCGCGACAATTTCATTTAGAGACGCGTTCGCAAACCTAACAAAGAGAGCAGGAGCAAAGAAGTCGCAGTGAAGTCTAAGAGCAAGTACAACAGGAGATGATGATGCAAATGGAGCGTGTTATGTCATTGCAACGAAAACGAGGTGGGCGAAAAAAAATGTATTATCTCAATTTTATTCATGTATATAACTTTGAGTATTTTATTTTAAATTTTTATAACACATTATTAGTTGTAAAATATTTATGGTATGCAATATGATACAATTGGTATGTTTTTTAATTTTATGAAATTAGTATTTCTGATCTGTAAGTTCGAATGTAAACAAAAAATGTTTGAACATTATTTCACAATTGAACAAATGTTTGAACGTAACTACACAAAATTACTACATAACGTTAGAACGTACTTGTAAACATTGGAACGTACTCACCCCCGAACAAACAAACGTTTTTAACATTTGAACAAACGTTCGAACGTTATACTCGTTACGTTCGAACATTGTTCCATTAACGTTCGAACAAAAATTTGAACGTTTAATGCAGTTAACGTTCAGACGTAAATATGATACGTTCGAACAATAATCAATGAACGTCAACTTCCATCATTTGAATGTCAACTGCTCGGATTGGCGTTCGGACGTAACTATTTACGTTCAAATGTTACTTTCTGTGACAGTTTTGAACCGTCACAAAAAATAGAACGTTCGAACGTTCTTCCGAACGAAACACCTCCAACCGTCACTAAAAGTATTTTTAGTGACGGTTCAACAGTAAAGCATCACCAAATATTTTCTGTGACTCACATTAGGTGACGGTAGTGGTGATGGTTTCAAACCGTCACCAAATGTCATTAGTGACGGTTTGGTTATCTTTTGTGACGGTTTCTTCTATCACAAAAGACTATTTGTGTTGTAGCTATCTAAATATGTCAAACTTTCAAATCCTAACCCAACCCATTTAAATAACGACTTGTGTTGTATCACCCTTTTTGACCCATTATTTAATAATTAATTAGAAATAGATCAACATAACATGACTCATTTAAATTCATTTAATGTAAATGATCAGTTGAACTAACACATATAATCCATTTAACCTGATTAACATAATTTCATGTAAAAGTTAAAACCTATATTTGTTAATAACCACACTATCTTAAAAAAATATAAGACTACCTACTAACAAAAAATATCATTATTTTTCAAATTTTAACATATAATAAAATCAATATTACAAACCTTACAAAATAACAAATATGAGTATATGTCCAAAATTATAATCCCAACAATAAAAACATAAATATATTGAGAAATATCAATATTAGTACAACTCAACAATAATATAATAATGCTTTTGAAATAAAACCTAAACTGGTCAAAACAGGTTGATTTCATGAGGTGTTGATCCATTATTGACCTGTTTAAGAGTCAACCCATTTTGACCTGAACCCATTAACATTAAGTCCAAACCCACTAATTTCGTATCGTGTTCGTGTTACATTCACAGTTTGTGTCACATTTTACCACCCCTACATAAAGGGTTGAGTTCCTATTAAAAAATACTAACTTTTGGCCACATAAGTACAAAACGCAAAAACATCTAGCTCAAAAACTTCTCAACTACTCATCTCAATATAATTAACCTTTCAATTAAAATAACATTATAAATAAAAACAAGTACCTAACATGAATAAAATAAAATAAAGAAAATTGTTCACGTCAAGCTCCTTGCAGAGACCCCTAAACCATTGATTCAAAAGCTATAAGATTGTTAGATATTAATTTCCTTAAACTTTTAATCTTCAGGATTATAGCATTCCAACATGCTTCGAAATCCGAAGTCCACGGCAGCCTATTCTATCGATACTACTCATCTATCAGTATTTAATAACTTAACACCATACCCATATATAGTACCAAGGTACTTTAATCCAACTTATAGATTGCCCCACCCATGACTTGAACTCGTGTTATGATCCATGCTCTAATACGAACTGTTAAAGACTCAACCATTGATCCAAAAGTTCTAGAACTTTTGGATACTAGTTTGATTAAACCTTTAACCCTTAGGATCATCACATAGCATGGTAGGTTTGTTATGGCCAAATTTTTCTAAAAGAGTAATTCATCAACTTTCTCTCACATCTCAACGTCTGAATTACGGTTTTGAATGTGTGGCAGTCCTAAAACCTTCACCAAAAATGATTTTCTGTGATGGTTTAAGGAAACCGTCACTGAAGGTGGATAAATGGTTATATGTTTGAACTATAATAGTGTTTCGTTCGAATGTAACTCAGACAATGTCGTTTTTGAATGAGTAAATGTGAACATATAAAATTTTACACTTGAACGTATCACGTACGTTCCAACATTAAGCCTGCTTACATGCGAAAGTGTAAATTATTCGTTCGAACGTGTAGACTACTCATTCGAATATTTTGTTATACAGTTCAAACAGTTTAGTTTAAGTTCGAACGATAGCTGTTAATGTTTGAACGTGAATTATTTTAAAATTAAACATGAAATTTCAAATTAAGAAACATGAAATACAAAAACACTAGATATATTAAATGATATTTCTCATTACATAAAGACTACAAAAAGAAATATTTATATAAAATACGATAAATGTGCAACAAAGCTTAGTACGAGGTGTTTAAAAATGAATGAATTTCTCAGACATTGTGTTGTCCTCTTTGTTTAGGATGTCTAAACGATGGCTAACCTCGGAGACACCGCCTTATTGACGAGATCTGTCGGATGTGCACAATAATATCTGAGACCATCACATTGAGCTAAGTAAGGTGAGCATCAAGCCAAGCAAGGCGAGCATCCCCTGTAGATATACCCATCGGTTGCTAACTAGTACTCCCACTATAGAGAGTAACACCGGCCCCAAACTAGGTCTGTGGAACAAGATTTGGTGTAGGCCCAGGTTCACGCTATGCACACCTATTTCCTTGTCCAATGCTCCGATAATGTGAGGTTGTATCTAAGGAGTTCATTTGCTCAGTCAACCACTCTGCCGCTTAGGTTGCCACTCTCCGCTCCAGTAATAGCTGAGTAATAATCACCCCATATGGTAGGTTGTCAATGGAGATGATGCTCACTTTGGAATGGATTCTCTCAAATATTCGTAGTGGCAAGTTGATGGGCTCTCCACTGGCCACTCATTGGAGGAACTGTGCACGAGTCTGACTGAAGGCGACCTTATGTGCCACAAGATCCACATTTGTTGCAACTATGACATGCAACAGCCAGCAGCAATGTTTGGGAGAACATGCTCTTCTTGTCGAACGGTGTGCGGTATCTCTCAGTGAGAATGAAGAAATCCTCATCGCGGTCATCATCCTGAGGCTAATCACTCCCCTCGCCCTCCAGTCGGTCTATGTCTATGGCCATCGACTCGATTGGGCCAATAGATGATCCATATATGCCTACATCCGGTGCGTCCTTAGGCTGATCATCCATTATAGTCAATGCCTCATATATGCGACGAATCCAGAGTAACTCGGCAATAACATCAGTCGATACCTCGAACTAAACACTGCGTACAATTATGGTGTGAGTAGCTGCATCCTAAAGCATGGATGACATCTCCATGTAGTACTTGCGGACCATGGAGGGGTATATCCCCTCCCTCAGTGCACAAATGTTAGTCCAACCTCTAGAAATAAAGACGAACCTCAAACTCTTGTCCTCCCATGTCAGCTCGTCAAACTCGTTGATCAACACTTCGTGGTGGCCTTAACAATTCTACAGCCTATTCGAAAAGTGTCTTGGGTTAATTCCTTCCTTACCCCCTTTTCCTAGTTGTCAAAAGACGAGACATATCCTACAGAAAGAAAAACATGAGCAGACATATATCTAAAGGTAAACAAATTAAAATTGTTCTAAAGTACGCTCAAATGTTTGGAACTTAATGTTCGAACATAAAAGGAAAACATTCGAATGTGTAGGTAATCACGTTCGAACTATTGCATTTTTAAGTTTGAACATTAAGAGTCAAGAGACCCACGAAACATTACATTCAAACATTTCATGTGTATACGTTCGAACGTGAAAGTACATTCGAACGTATACCTAAATTCAAACTATTTTGATTCTACATTCGAACGTTAGGACTCAAACGTCCCACGAAATGTTACATTTGAACATTTGATCTATACAATTTGAACATATAACTAAATGTTCGAACTATAGAAATTTTACGTTCAAACGTTAGGAGTCAAACATCCAAGGAGACATTACATTCGAACGTAAGTCAACATACGTTCGAAGTACAACTAACACTGTTCTTGAATTTCGAACGTTGTTCTTAAGTAGAACGTTCAAATGTTGACAATGGCACGTTTGAACCAAATGGCTGAGTCTTTCTGATTTCCTCAAATAGGATATTACTCTTGTAATGGCCACCGTAGAAAATATACTGAGTGTAGACTATCTACGGTTGCCATTTGGCCATTGGCCACCCATGGTGGCTGGAAAATCAAGTTACACATTCATGCCCAAATGGATTTCGGTATGAACTGAAACCCCCTAAAAACATTAAAAACACAATAAAAGGGAGAGAGATAGACACTAACATTTTTCGTGACGATTGTGGTCGTGATTGACGGTGGCGTTGGACAGAATCGATAGATGAGTGCAACAATTTGAATTTTTGATGTGGGTGGAAATGCCGTTTGACATTCGGACGCACTACTTATATACACATAATATTTGAATGGTACATTATTTTCCGTACCATTCGAACATTTGATTGAACCGTTCAAACGTAAAATGAATGAACTCCTTTAACTTTATATAAAATGCAATTATTTTTTTAGGTTCCAATTTATGCATCAATTTATAATTGGTCTTTAATTTGTCATATTCATTCTTTTATGTTTGTGGTAACATAATATATATATATAGAGAGAGAGAGAGAGAGAGAGAGAGATTATATATAGTAATATATATAGTATAGTAATACTATATAATACTAATACAAAGTAATATATAGTAATATGGATATCTATACTATATAACTATAGGGTAATATATATATTAGATATATAAGGTAATCTATATTAATAATAGCTTAAGAATAATAACAATATGCTGTATAACCAACCATATGCATGAAAGCAAGCAGTACATGCGGTATAACCGACCATATGCATGAATAAATATAAAATATAGAAAAAAATATATGATAAAATTGACTTCATTAAAAACATGATACTTACAAAGAGATTAATTCTCAAAAGGATTGAACATGAAGGAAGGTTTACAAAAAATAGATTTTAGGAAGTGAGAGGGATGACTCGTTCGAAAATGAGCAGCCTAAAGGCTATTCCAAGTGTACGAGCATGTCGCGTAGTAATTAGAAATAAATTCCTAAATCGTCTCCATAGGGAAAGTGCTAAAAATAAACTCGTGATAATTGAAAAAATATATACAATGAGAAAAAAAAAAGTGATGATATGTACAATGAATGGAGAAGTGCAATGAAAAAGAAAATTTTACTAGTCGTGAACCAGATTCATGTTTGTTGGTTTTGAGTGGGTGATGAAAAGTAAGAATTTAAAGTGCAAGACAGTGAATTGAAATTGCTGAAAATTAAATGACTGAAATTTAAAAGAACAAGAAAATTAAATGACATAAAAGTAAATTGCAGAAATTAAATTACAGAAATTAAAAGTGCAGGAAAAGTAAATGACAATAATTTAAAGTGCAGAAATTAAATAACATAAATTTAAAATGACAAAAATTAAAAGTGTAGGAAAATAAATGACATAAATTTAAATGATGGAAATTAAAAAGTGCGGAAAAAATAAAAGACAGTAATTTAAATGAACAATAATTTAAAATGCAAGAAATAATTCATCATAAATTTTAAATTGAAATAAAATAAAAAAATAAAATTAAAAGTGGAGGCTACAGATGGAGGAAAGCTTGGTAACAACAGTTGGTCCATTAGGCTCTCAACTGCGTTACCGGACTCCCTCTTTCACCTGCGCTTTCTCCAAAACTGAAGAAAAATGAAACAGGCTAAGTTACACTACTCCTACTCCTACTCCTACTCCTAAAATCTACCGAGTTTCTCCGTCTGTTTACAAGCTCTTATATAGGCATCAAAAACACTGAAAACTGGTATTGTTTGGTATCCCATATCCGTGACATTGTCCCCACTAAGATAGATATTCCATTTGTCGCTGGCCCTTGCGTCTTTCTTGTTTCCCACGTGCAGAAGATAAACAACTTTCAGCCTCTTCCCAGTTCATTTATTCTTTCTTTTTGCTGTGCATCCGTGTGTTCATCGTTGCTGTCCGACGCTTTCCTTCTTTTCTTTTATTTTCTTTCTGCTGCAGTGCCCTTGCATGCGTCTGTCTCTCTCTCCAACATTGTTGTGTCTGTCACCCAGCTAGCCTCAGAATGGAGAAGTCTAAGAGAGAATATGGAAGTGGAGCCGTGGGCATCACGGTGGCGTGGTGGAGCTTGGGACGGCTTGAAGGAATGGCTGTCGCAGTAGGTGGAGTGGAGCAGAGGGTGGCTGGGCCGTGCACGCTGAACAATGGAGGTTGATCTCCGGCATCTTCTGTTGCGGCGTGGAGGCTGAAGACATGGCTCACAGTGGTTGGTCTTGGCTGCAGCTGAACGCCGTAGAGAGACGGTTCAATACTTGACGAGGCTGGGCAGAGATGCACGGTGGTCGTTTCCTGGACGTGGAGGAGCGGTGCATGGATAGTGCGGTGGAGTTACGGGACTGGTTGAGCGCTATGCATGGATGAAGCTGGCATTGTCAAAGGTTGCAGAAGACCCACAAGGACCTATCATTTTTGTCTATGGATAAAATGACAAGTCGTTTAGCAGACCAAAGTTTTTAATCCCAGTGGAAAAACGACAATTATGCCCTTTTAATCATTTTTCCATCTAAAACCAATGATAAAATAATAAAACAATTAAAAATATATTGGTTTTGAATGTATAAAATATGCAATAATGCAGCTCAATCACACCCCCCAACTAGCATTTTACTAGTCTCTGAGCAAAATAGTAAAAATTAATTGAGATGAATATTGCATAAAGCTCGAAATCCATTCAAAAGCAATCAAACACAATAATAAATTCTTACAAAATGCGACACGTGACTATCAACTCCCAGGGGCTATATTCACCAAGATTGTTTCAACAATCTTTCATTAACAATTGGGGAAAATATCTCAAACCTCAGATATGTGTGTGTAGCTAAACGATTGTGTGTTCTTCATTACTAATCGGGATTTATCTCAGGATTTTTCAACTGTAAGATTAATCATTTCTGATTTAACTACCTCAAAGCCTAAGGAACTAGTATTTTTCACGCCAACTCTATTTAAAGGTTGAACATTCAACCCCCAAAGTTTGGGTAACTGTTTCTATCCCTTTACTTAGGAAAGCTCACTGCTTCATCCTTTATTATTCTTTTCTTTTTCTTTTTCCTTTTTTTCAAACGGATTCGAATCAGTGGGGAATCGAATCCAGGACCGTGCACCTAACCCACACATTCCCAAGTTCGCCCTTACCATTGAGGCAGATCCATGCTTTTTCCTTTTTTTTTTCTTTTTTTTTTCAAAAGGCTCGGTAGTCCTGTAGTTTACTTCTCTTGTGTAAAATCAATGAATAGTAATGAAGAACACTATGAGTGTAAGCATGTGCAAAATATCGTTTGAGATTTTTCCTTCATTATATATAAATCATGCCAAGTCTATCTCAATAAATATAGCATCCTGGTGTTTCAAGTCGTACATCAAGCAAAATATGATGCATCAAGAATTATGTTCTATGCTCAGGGTTGAAAATAAATCTTCATAAAATAATTCCGCTCAACTACACCACCAAGATGCTCAAATTGATAGAAATGGAGTGTGTCAATGATGTGTATAACAGTGCATATCGCATTAAGGCAAAATATTGTTTATCACGTGCACACACGTTATCTCTTTTTTTTTTTTTTGAAACAAAAACAGAAAATAAATGACTCATTCAAAAGCGGGTTTTCTAAGACTCAATATCCCTAAAGAAATACCGCCAAACAAATGGGATAACAGGCAAGATAACTACTTTGCCAAAGTGGACACTTGCGATCATTGTGCAATTGTGTATCGGTATCACTTCATCATGCCAGGAAATCCTGGACGCTGACATGGTTTTTTTTTTTTAATGAAAATAAAGATAAAAACCATGAGCTTAAATTTAAGCAACTTTCCCCGACAACGGTGCCAAAAACTTGACTCATTCAAAAATGAGCAGCCCAAAGACTATCCCAAGTGCAGGAGCATGTTGCGTAGTAATTAGAAATAAATTCCTAGATCGTCTCCACAGGAAGAGTGCTAAAAATAAACTCGTGAAAATTGGTAGAAATATATACAATGAGAAAATAAAAATAAAAAGTGATGATATGTACAATGAATGGAGAATTGCAATGAAAAAGAAAATTTTACTGGTCGTGAACTAGATTCATGTTTGTTGGTTTTGAGTGGGCGATGAAAAGTAAGAATTTAAAGTGCAAGACAGTGAATTGAAATTGCTGAAAATTAAATGATTGAAATTTAAAAGAGCAAGAAAATTAAATGACATAAAAGTAAATTGCAGAAATTAAATACAGAAATTAAAAGTGCATGAAAAGTAAATGACAATAATTTAAAGTGCAGAAATTAAATAACATAAATTTAAAATGACAGAAATTAAAAGTGTAGGAAAATAAATGACATAAATTTAAATGACGGAAATTAAAAAGTGCGGGAAAAATAAAAGACAGTAATTTAAATGAACAATAATTTAAAATGCGAGAAATAATTCATCATAAATTTTAAATTGAAATAAAATAAAAAATAAAATTAAAAGTGGAGGCTACAGATGGAGGAAAGCTCGGTAACAACAACTGGTCCATTAGGCTCTCAACTGCGTTACCGGACTCCCTCTCTTTCACCTGCGCTTTCTCCAAAACTGAAGAAATACAAAACAGGCTAAGTTACACTACTCCTACTCCTACTCCTAAAATCTACCGAGTTTCTCTGTCCGTTTACAAGCTCTTATATGGGCATAAAAAACACTGAAAACCGGTACTGTTTGGTATCCCATGTCCGTGACCTTGTCCCCACTAAGATAGATATTCCGTTTGTCGCTGGCCCTTACCTCTATTTTGTTTCCCACGTGCAGAAGATAAACAACTTTCGGCCTCTTTCCAGTTCATTTATTCTTTCTTTTTATTTTCTTTCTGCTGTGCATCCGTGTGTTCATTGTTGTTGTTCGACGCTTTCCTTCTTTTCTTTTGTTTTCTTTCTGCTGCAGTGCCCTTGCATGCGTCCATCTCTCTCTCCAACGTTGTTGTGTCCGTCACCCAGCTAGCCTCGGAATGGAGAAGTCTAAGAGAGAATATGGAAGTGGAGTCGTGGGCATCACAGTGGCGTGGTGGAGCTTGGCACGGCTCGAAGGAATGGCTGTCGTTGTAGGTGGAGCTGAGTAGAGGGTGGCTGGGCCGTGCATGCTGGACAGTGGAGGTTGATCTCCGGCATCTTCTGTTACGGCGTGGAGGCTGAAGACATGGCTCACGGTGGTTGGTCTTGGCTGCAGCTGAACGTCGTAGAGAGACGGTTCAGTACTTGACGAGGCTGGGCAGAGATGCACGGTGGTCGTTTCCTGGACGTGGAGGAGCGGTGCATGGACAGTGTGGTGGAGTTACGGGACTGGTTAAGCGCTGTGCATGGATGAAGCTGGCATTGTCGAAGGTTGAAGAAGACACACAAGGACCTGTCATTTTTGTCTATGGATAAAACGACACATCGTTTAGCAGACTGAAGTTTTTAATCCCAGTGGAAAAACAACAAGTGCGTTTTTCACTGCAGGAAAAACGACATGTTTAGAGAATCTATAAGAAAAAAAATTAAAAATAAAATTAAAATTAAAATTAAAATTAAAATTAAATAAATTAAATTAAAATAAAACTTAGACAAGCAAAAATAAATAATAATCAAAGAAACAAAAAAATAAAATTAGACAAAAGATGGAAAATAAAATATTAAAAGTGTGTTATGCAAGTGAATAAATATTGCCCAATTAAATCACAAGCTATAAAATTAAGCATAAATTATACTTTTAATCAATTTAAATCATAACTTGGATTTATGCCCTTTTAATCATTTTTCCATCTAAAACCAATGATAAAATAATAAAACAATTAAAAATATATTGGTTTTGAATGTATAAAATATGCAATAATGCAGCTCAATCAAGGGACAAGAGAATAGAAGGCTTCAGATGAAAGTTTCTGAATGCCTCCCTTTCCTTTACAAACTCCTTTTATAGACACTCAAATAGTAATTCCTAATAATACATGCCTAACATCTTATCTCCCTGCGTAAACTATCAATAAGTGTAGTTCAAGAAATATAAAAAGTAGTTTGTCTTCTAGTAGACAACAATCTTGACATTGAATAGTTACTCTTGTCTTGGCTTTGAACAATACACAATAGTCTGATAATGAACGAAGTTGTTTGTCTTTATTCTTTGAAGAGATAATACTTCTTACAGTTTTCATCTATCGTGTTGAATAATTGAGAAAGCAATAATTTTCTGGGATCACATAATCTGAGGGTCATATTCTGCAAATTCCAGATAAAATGGGTCTTAAGAATCCATCAGATTTACTGGATGGTAGGATGAGTTGCCTTGAGAATGAGAGGCATGTTGAACTGGTGATAATGTGGGATGTTGTAATGGAGATAATCTAACTGGATGATGTTCATCTTCTTCATCATCATTGTCTGGATACTTATGACATTGCTTCAGCTAATTTTTTCAAGTCCTTCTCACTTCCTAAAATCTATCTTTTGTAAAACTTCCTTCATGTATGTTGCTTCCAATCCTTCTGAGTATTAATCTTCTTGTAAGTATCATGTTTTTAATAAAGTCAATTTTATCATATATCTTTTCTATCTTTTATATTTATTCATGCATATGGTCGTTATACCGCTTGTACTGCTTGCTTTCATGCATATGGTTGGTGATACCAGCCTATTATTATTATTCTTAAGCTATTATTAATATAGATTACTTAATATATCTTATATATATTACTTGGGATACGTCTTTGGTATCATGCATATGGTTGGTTATACCGCCTATTGCTATTATTCTTAAGCTATTATTAATATAGATTACCTTATATATCTAATATATATTACCTGAGATACGTCTTTGGTATCAGAGCCATTGGCTATTATATTGGTATTTATTTATCTGATTGTTGTTTATTGTTTATGATATCTATTGTTTTTATGGAATATTATTTTGCTCATAGTGCTGGTTGTAGAGCTTTATATGATATAAGATGTATAGATTATAATACACGACTTGAATTAAAAGTAATGATGGATAATATAAAAGATCTTAAGAGAAAACAACAATTAATGAAACAAGATTATTCATTAATGATGACTAAATATCATGTATTTCAAAGAAGACAAGTGATAATAGAGAAATGAGAAAATCATTGCGAATTTTTAAGAAAAGAAATTAAAAGTATAAGACGCCATTTGAGTATCATTGCTTTTAAAAAAAAAATCACTGATACAGATTTTTAACAAAGATAACCTATAGAAAAAAGAAAATGAAATATATTGGGAGGCTTGTGTTGGTAAGCTATGAAAAATCCGTTGGTCAACTCATTCATGCTAGAAAGCTTTAAGGGTGGTCCCGGTAGTATTCCCTAAAGTTCTTAATCTGTTTATTTCTCTTTGAATATAGGAAGTCTTTGCTTTAAAAACTTGACTCAATGAATTCTTTATTTAAATCCAACGAATCCACCACTAGTATTCCCATAGAACCTGATAACATCAACCAAGAAGATTATAGAATAATAGATATAGAAAGAAATTTACAAGATTGGACAACTCCTAAAGTTCCAAAAAATCAAATATACAAACATTCCACTTTTCTTATAAATTATCATTTATTACTAATTATACTATTAAAACAGTAGAAAAAACCATTAGTTTAAATATTGATTATGAATCATTACAATTATTAATAAAAAAAAGCTATTAAATATCAAAAGAACAGAAATATTCTTTCATACATATTGGATTAGTACAAGTGGCTATAAAATCACTCAATAGAAGCGGATTAAATACCTCAATATTACTCTATCTAAGAGATGGGAGACACTATAATTTTCATAATTCATTACTTGGCATGGTAGAATCAAGCTTGTTCCAAGGTCCAGTTTATTTTAATTTTTATCCTAATTATTCTATTTCATTATTTGATACTAATATCCTACATGCTTTAATATTAAATATTAAAAAAAACGGTTATCATATGATGAAAGGATCACATCATTTAACAGTAGTATATAGAATCTATTATAAAATGATGAAAACAACATTAGAGCCACAAGCTCTTATTACTAGTCCAAAATGATATACATTATTATTACAATCTAGTACACAAAATTCTAGTGTACAAAGTTCTAAACAAATTAATTGGAATCAAATTACTCTCCCTAATGAATGGCAATTAGAAAATATCACTCCATTACCTAAAATAGAAAATAATTCTAATGATGATCTAGAATTCATAGATAAAAAAATAGATGGAACCATTCAAATTGTTTTTCAACCTTTTAAAAGAACTTTATCACACTCACGTTATTCTTCTCTAGCACCTTCTAGTTATCATACACTCAAATCTATTCTTACTTCAATTTCTCAGAATAGATCTCAAAATTTTGACACCAGATCCCAAAATCTAGACACTCAAATCTAAAGAATTATTCCTACAAATATTATTGATACACCAATATATATTGTTAATAATCTTGATATAGAATCCACCTCTCATAATCCCGAACAAGTAAAAAAACCTTCTTCTCCAACATATTTACAAATAGTTGGAGATGATGCCCAAATATATACTCTGAGTAAAGAAGAATTTAAAATTAATGAAGAATATCTCAAACAAGATTATATGAAAGAAGAAAACAATCAGAAAAGATTATATTCAAGAAAAATATTATGAGCACTTAGAAGGAATACAAATTAATATACATTTCTTTACATGGTTTCAAATTTATAAATCAAACCAATTATCAACCATAAACATGACTACTAATCAATGGATTAAGGAAGAAAATAATCAAATCATTTATGAAGAATACCCCACTTTCAAAGCCATTAAGTACAATCAAAGAAGTACTCAAATATTAGCTTCACCAATAAAAAAATATAATATTACAACAGAAAGTAAAAATACTGATAATATAATCCAACAAAACAATTATACGATTTTATATCAAAAAACCATGATTAAACAACTAGAGAGAATTGTAACCCAATTATCTCCTATTCCCCATGAAATCTCATCTCATCTAAAAACTATTTCTTCTAAAAAAAATGATTTATTAGAACAAATCTGTAATAAATTAGAAAAATTATTACTAATATCGAATCAACTTCAAAACAACCTCATATTAATGTATCAATTTTGCTACAGGGACCAGCCGTTGGGTACCTTTTGGGAAATCAGTAGCCACGTCAGCCGATATTATTATAAAAAATAAATAAAATAAAAAAACAAAACAAAATGGATTTCAGAAACAGAAATCAAACCCAGCGCCAAAATTGATCCCCCATTGCAGAAGAAGCAAGGCATTTTGTGCCGTCGAACCCCATCGCAGAAGATTTTTGAGGACCATTCCTCATATTCCTCATATTTTACATCTATCATTGTTGGGTGCCGTTGAAGAAATAAGCCCCGACGTTGTCTCTATTTTTCTCGTTGTGCAGCCTGGAATAAGTTTGTCCATTCAATGTTGTTTGGAATCATGGTATTTCAAAGCTAGAGTCAGAGGAATGAATGTGCTTCTTTAAGCTAATTGCAACTAGAGTCAGAGGCTTCAAAGATGAGCAAAGTCTCTGCAAACTATCCACCTTCATAGCTTCCACAATTACACTGCACATAAAGCTGAACGTTAAGAAATGGACTCCCAAAAGAGTAACGCATTCAGTGAAAACAATTATAGATAACAAACATCGCCAAAGCTGGCAACCATGGCTTCTTCAACCCAGGAACATGCACTGCACCATCCTCCAATATTCCCCTCTCATAGCCATTATTCTCCACTATATTACTCCTTGAAGTTTCCACCCCATCTGACAACATATTTATAGTTTTATCGAGAAAATACAATTACTAAAAAATCTCACAGAAGCAACAAAGCTTCAAGTTTTGCACAAAAAACAAATGTCTGATATTTTGAGAAATTTTGGATCTGGGTAGTGTATGATAGATCTGGTTGATCAGTCTAGGAAAGATCTGAATTAAAATTTTATGTAATATGTAAGGTCATGTATATATATGCATATATCGTATATTGCGAAGATGAAGAAATGGGGCATGGCTTGGTCGAAAAATAGCGAAGATGAAGAAGATGAGAAGAAGATGCAACCCAATAGATGAGAAGTCCCTATCTTCGTGTTTCGTCCGAATCTGTTCTGTGGGTATACGAAAGGGAGTGCTGCATTTCATATGAGAAGAAGCAGATGAGAAGAAGATGCCAAAAAAAAAAAATCAAAACAGAAGATGAGAAGAAGAAGATGAGAGGTACCTGATCTTCACGGGGTACAACAAGAAGAAGATGAGAAGAAGAAGATGAGGGTGCGAGTAGAGATTTTCTTAATGTATTAAATAAGACAGACTCGTATGTATTATCTGATTTTGAAATTAGTAATATTGAAAATCAATTTAAAATTTAGATTTAGAAATAAATAAAATTAGAGGAGATCATGTTAATCGTTTTTTGGCTAGGGATTCTAAACATCATGTTTCTATTACTAGTAATTGATATCCTAGGCCTACTCCACTAGATATGCAATTCAAAGAAAGAGAACATATAATAAGATCTGCTTTTGCACCGGATGTATTATATGAATGGAATATAAATCGATTATCTGAGTATAAAATATTAAATCATTTCCAAGAAATGATTATGGTCGCTAATGTTTATAAAAGTAATAGAAAAATTGATCATCAAATAGCTCATATTATTGTTACAGGTTTTACTGGTCAATTAAAAGGTTGGTGGGATCATTATCTTTCACATGAACAAAGAATAAAAATATTAACAAAATATAAACAGGATGAAAATATGCTAATGATTAAAACAGAAGATGGTCAACCATTAGAAGATATTGTTAATACTTTAATATTTGTATTAACCAAACATTTTGTTGGCGATCTTATTCAATTTAAAGAAAGAACTAGTAATTTGTTAATTAATTTAAAATATCCTTAATTATTTTATTTTCGGTGGTATAAAGATATATTTCTAACTAAAGTTATGATCAGAAATGACTGTTAACAACCATACTGGAAGGAAAAATTTAAGTCGGACTTTCATATTACTTCGCTCAAAAGGTACGAGAATTATTAGTAAAACCATATAGTAATATTGATTTTTTTAATCTCACATAAGGTAATAAAATAACTACTATTAATATAACTGGTTTTAATCATGTGTAATGATCTAAGTTTAAAAAAGTAAATGGATAAAGAAAAGAAATTTGCTAAGAAAGAATTAGGTACATTTTGTGAATAGTTTGATTATACTCTATTATTAGCTCTTTCAAGAAGACACAAAAAAAAAATATAATTCCTATAAACAGCCTTTATGCTTAGCCGCTCTCGTCCAGACCCTCCCTTTAAAAAAAAAACCCTACCGTCCGATCATAGCTAGGGGGAAGGAAAGCTTCGGCTTCCTCATCCCTTTTTCTCTCCTCCCTCTCTACCGGTATCCAACGGTTTCTTTTGTTTTTTTGTGTTGTTTTTTAGGTTTCAGCTGAATAAAGGGGAGGTAGTCGATCCAAGCTCCTCCGGTGGATCTTTTCTGACACGCGTTCACCGGGAGAACCCTCGCCCACTGATCTTACAGCCTCCCGCTTTGGGCGCATTTGGAGCGGTGCATCACCCCCACGCTCGGATTATAGAGAGCGCGTGGCATATACAAGCCACCGCATATCACACCTCGTCGGAACCATATGCGGCAGCTCAAGTCCAGTACACCGACGCTGTCTCGACCGGCTACTTGGCTTCTTCCAAGAACTTTCACGCACCA
The DNA here is from genome assembly GCA_003123785.1 of Pterocarya stenoptera. Lineage (NCBI taxonomy): Eukaryota > Viridiplantae > Streptophyta > Magnoliopsida > Fagales > Juglandaceae > Pterocarya > Pterocarya stenoptera. The sequence goes on from QEOT01003098.1 coordinate 243,864, forward strand.
CCACCAATCCTGTTTTGCTATGCTTTTCCGAGTCTGTTACTTTGTTTAGTAGTTGTTTGTAGTGTTGTTTTGTCTACAGTGTTGTTTTTGTTAGATGCTTGTTTTAAGCATTAATAAATAGAAATAGGCTAGTGGACGGTGTCCAAAGCAGTTGATAGGCTCGTTCTTCCTTTGGAAGGAGACGGTGTGATAGGACTCCTCCTTATAGGGAGGACGGAAGAGGATAGAACTTCTCTTCTTTTGAAGAGAAGTCGTTTAGTTCTGTTTTTACAGAGTGTTATTCTCTCAAACAAACTTAGTTTGTTTAGAGAGAGTATACAGAAGTTAAGACAAAATCCATCATAAATAAATTTATGTATGGGGGTGCTATAGAGCAGATGCGAAGGTTGACTTGTAGTCTGGGTTTTTTCCTGTATTGATAAGTCACATATGTAACTTCGAGATTCATTAATGAAATGAAGTCTATTTCCATAAAAAATAAAAAAATAAAAAAATAAATAAAAACACAAACAAGAAAAAAGAATTTATAAAAATTATTCTAACAAAAAATGAAAATATAAAAGACCTTATAAAAAGACAAAAGATAAACAAATATATAATAAACCAATAAAAAATACAAAAAAGAATAATAATAAGAAAAAATAAATTGTTTGTTATAAATGTGAAAAAATTGGACATTATAAATCAAAATGTAAGGTCAAACAACAAATTAATGAATTAGATATACCTGAAATATTAAAAGAAAAATTATTAAATATCTTTATAATACATTCAAGTGAAGAAGGGGAAAACTCTTCAGAAGGAGAAGAAATCTATCAATTAAAAGAATCCAGCTTTTTAGAACAATCTTTTGATAGTGAATCAGAAGAAGATGAGGTATATGTCTGTAATTGCATAGATAAGAATAATTCTATTTTATAAAACTATTAATGTACTCTCAAAATAAGAAGATATTATATTAGAATTAATTGACAAAATTAATTATCCACACAAAAGTAAAAATTATTGGGTAAAACTAAAAGATACTTTTACTAATCAACACACTTCAGTAACCTCTTCAGCACCCTATAATTTTTTCAGAAATAGTAGGAAGATTTAAAACAGAAAAACAAAAAGTTACATTACAAGATCTACAACAAGAAATTAATGAAATAAAACAAGAGGTTAGAAATTTGAACACATCTAATCTTAGATTAGAGGTTTCAAATGAACAATTAATACAAGATATTATATTGTTAAAAATAGATAAAAACATAAATACTTCTCATGATAAAGAACAAGAAAATTGTTCAACAATAGTTATTAAAAATGAAACAGATAATTTTATTAATATCCTTGATAGGATAAATTTTCAGAAATTATATACTGAAGTAACAGTATCTATTAACTAAGAATTTCCTTTTACTACAATTGCCTTATTAGACACAGGGACAGATTAAATTGTATACAAGAGGAATTAATACCTTCCAAATATTTTGAAAAAATAAAAGAAACATTATCCCAAGCTAATGGAACAAAATTAAACATAAATTATAAATTATCTAATGCACATATTTGTAATAATGGACATTACTACCTCTTGAGCCCACTCCGGTTCTCCTAGTCTTACTTCGGCAACCTCGGCCCTGACAATTGAGATTCCCATCACTCTGCTTATCACTTCCCATGGCAGGGCAAACTCTTCCATTCCCAAGGCTATCTGTGCCAGTTTGTCCGCTACATTGTTATCTTCCCTTGGTATTTTCTCTACTCTAAAATAAAAAAAAAAATCGATTTCGTTTCTCCCATACTAGCTGCAAGTACTAAACTTCTCTCCTCTCGCCTTGTATTCTCCCAATACTTGGTTAACTACCACTTGGGAGTCTGCTCTTACCTTGACCTCGGTGGTTTCCAATGCCTCTGCTCTTACCTTAACTAGCAACGCTTGTTACTCGACTTCGTTGTCGATGGTTCTAAAAGCGAGTTTTGCCATGTAATAGTGTTCTAGTCCAGAGTTGTTTACAATGTGGACCCAACTCCCCCGCCAACACAATAGGATAAGCCATCGACGAAGACCTACCAGGGCTTCTCAACCAGAGTGGTCAACACTTTTTCAAGAAATTTGGTAAACTCAACGATAAAGTCTGCTAATGCCTGGACCTTCATATCCTTGATTGCTTGAATTTTCTCCGCATTGGCCTCTATCCCTCTCTCAGACACTATGAAACCCAGAAATTTCCCCCAAGTCAACACTAAAGGCACACTTGGCTGGGTTTAGCTTCATTTTGTATTGGCACAATACAAGGAAGGCTTCCTTCAAATCCTTTAGGTGTTGGGACAGCTCTTTGCTTTTAACTAGCAGGCCATCGATGTATACCTCCATGCTGTATCTGATATGTTTTTTAAACATTCGATTCATGAGCCTTTGGCATGTCGCACAGGGCATTCTTTTGCCCAAAAGAAACAAATTGGTAGCAGTATAATCCTTAATCTATTATGAACGAGGTCTTCTCTTCATTCGTCATGTTATTCGGATGTAACCTAAGTAGGCGTCCATTAAACTTAGAATGCTTGCCCTGTCATCGAAGAGAAGACCTGGTTCATAACATTCATCGGTCGTGTTCATTCGGATTTAGTTGTAACCTAAGTAGGCATCCATTAAACTTAGAATGCCTTGCCTTGTAGTCGAATTAACGATCAAGTCGATGCGTGACAGGGGGAAGCTATCCTTTGGACAGGTTCTCTTCAATGCTTCTCGAATTTTGAGTTGGAGTTTGGTTTCAATTTGTGTTGTAGCTTCCAGTCATTATGGGTGTAGTGTCACTAGCTCTAGTGGCTCGTTTTCCTCTGCTTGTTGCAGGTTTTCTTCATCCCATGCTTCTATGTCATAATTGAGGAGGATTGGCGGTGGGGGTGGGCCTCATCCTGACCCTGCTTTGGGGTTCCTCCCCAATGGAGATGCTCATCGGGTTCCCACGCCTTGGTTGTTTGGGGTTCTATCTATCGTGTATGCTTCCTTGTATCTTGCCCTTCGAGCATGCGCTTTTCTACTAGATGTGGAGGCCCCTCCTCCAGCGAACCCTCCTACTGTCATGTGAATCTCACCCAAGGATATGTCACTGCAGTTTGGGTTCTGGTGTGGAGCATCTCAGTCATCTTCCCCTTTTTTTGGCCGCCGTTTAGGACTCTTGCTTCAACGAGCATTTTGATCTCACTCTATTCTTCGCCTAGACACCTGCTTCACGGGCTTCGAATGTTTTGCAATCAGTCATTCCAACTCTCCACTTCCTTGATTTTGTAGCAGTCTTCTGTCCAATGACTGTACGATTGGTGGTAGGTGCAAAAATGGAGTCCTCTCCTCACCTAATCATTTCCCTCCTAGTCTCGTGACTATCCTTCTAATAGTATATATAGATTGTTGTGAACGAATCTTGGACCACGTTCCTAATGGGGTGCATGCCCTTCTCTTTTTTGTCATGTTGGTTTCACCCAGACTTCTCCGAGGCTCTTCTCTTACTTGTTCTCTGAGGGTCTTCACCCGCTTCCTTCATCTCCGCTTTCCATGGTACAATTAAGGCTTGAAGCGTGTATTCAGCATTGACAAAGTCATCGGCCCTGTCCTTGTACTCTCTCAATGTCGATGGGGTCCTCTGTGTTGACTCTGCCATGAATGGGCTTCGAGGCCATACACACTCCAAAAGGGCTGCCAGTGTTATTTTCTCTTCCGATCATCAGTGGTTAATTGTTCTTTGTTGAACCGAGTGAGGTTTTCCTTCAAGCTCTCTTCCTCCTTTTGCTTGATGGTTAGAAGTTATGTTGCGGGTCGGCTTCGCCTCTTGCTAGCCATGAATTGTGTTAGGAATAGTTTGGCCAACTCTTCAAAACTGTCAATCGACACCGGCTGCAATGCTCCGAACCAATCTCTTGCCATGCCTTTCAACGTCAACAAGAAAACTCAACATGCTATCTCTCCGGGAAACCCGTGAAGGGTCATGTGCGCTTTAAAATTTTCCATGCGGTCGACTAAATCTCAAAAATAGTTGTATAGCTCTATCTGCAGTACCTTGAGTTTTGGCAGGAGCGGCATAGCCATCACCTCAGTGTTGTATAGTAAATCCATGCAGTTAAGCAGTTGGTCGACCAAGGACGACCCCCATCTTTTTGGACATCTCTTCATATTTATCGACGAGACTACACAACTCGTCGTGTAACTTCTTCTTCTCTGCCTCCTCGGCATTTACTCCACTAGCACTGTGCTCCTCCCCATCTGGTTGTTCACTATAGCTTAGCACATTATCCTTGTCACAACAGGGAGCTTTTCGCCTCAGGTTCTCATTTCCTCACTTGAGAGCCTCTGTCACCGTACTCATCTTTTTTAATTGCTCTTCCATCTCCAAAAGTCGTGCCTCCATATTTGTGGAAGCAGTTTCCAAGTCACAGGTCGTCTAGGAGCGTGTCGTAGTAGGCATGTCAAAAACACGTTAAGATGTCACAAGAAGTTGACTGTTGATCCCACAGATGGTGCCACTAGTCTAGACATGTTTCACCTCCTGCTGACCTCGAGCGTTAACCTATGACAAGGAAAGATAATGGCCCAATGTACCTGATGCACCTCCGATGCCTAAGTTAGAAATATATGTAGGTTGCATTGCAAATCAGGGAAAAGACTACCTCAGATTACCAGCACTAGTTCTTTATATAGACGCAGACTCTTACCAATAAGGATCAATTAACAACGTAATTTCTTCCCTTGATCTCGGAGCTTCGATTATCAAATCTAGAGATTTGAATACAGAAGGAATGAGTTATATTACTTAGGCAGATATCTCGTTGTTTCCTTAGCCGGAGGCACCTCCAACTATTAGCGACGGTTACCGTATTGAACCGGCTATTAATCCTATTATGAATGATTTTGTCCATCGTATTGCCAATTCTGATTGGAGATTTATGCTCCCATGCCTTGGGGTGGGTTGTAACAACTTCGCGTCTATACTTATTCACGTCACCAAATCGTGGGATCGGTCCATAGCAATGTTGTTGTCAAGCTGCTCGTATTCTTCCTAAGGTACTTCAATCATCGCATCTCCTTTTATAAATAAACTCTCTCTTCCCTTTTGTCACCTCACTCACTCCTGCTTGCTCATTTTCCTCATTGTCTGTGCTCTCAGTTGAAACCCTAACTGTCCTCCTTCATATCACTTGTTTGTGTCAATGGCCCACTTGAACGTTTCTTGCTTCCTTCTCATGAATCTCCTCCTCCCCCTCTATCGGGGTCCTCGACGGCACCAGAGTTTTCTTCTGTCCATGACGTGCCTTATTACGAAGGTTTTGATTGGTATTTTGTCCTCACTAATGCAAGAATTTCTTCCATGTATTTTGATAGCATAAAGACTAGTATCTCTCTTATACCAATTTATAACACACCTCACAAATTAGAATAGTGAAACACTAATTTGCTCTCTTCAAGAGGAGCTCCTTCAAGAAAATGAGAGAAAGATAGAGAAGTTTCTTTTAACATTCTAGAATAATTTACATAGAGCCCCTAGCTCCCTTACATATAGCATGCAGACTTCAACAGGACTGACCTACATATGGACCTAGACTAAAAGCACACTAAACAACCATATTCAATTGGAACTACTATTCTAAAGGGCCCAAGCCCATTAACCCTCTACCAATAAAATCCAATTAAAACAATAGGAGCCCAACAACTAATAAAAATAACTAACTAAACATAAGATCCCCCATGGCCCAACAACATATCAACTCTAACTACCTAAGTCACGGGGGCTTATACACTTTCTTAGGGTGTGACAAGGAGAGATTGCCCGGGGACAGACATGCAGGTTGAATCCTCATGGCAATATCTTCTTAGCGAACGTTTGTGGGTCAGTCATCCAACTCTTTCACAACTGCCTTCGTGGCAGCAATAAAAGTAATATTTTATTTTAGGGACATGTTCTTTTAAGTTTTGTTTAACTGAATTAAAAAATAATATTTTATTACTAGTGTAAAAGTTGTGCAACCATAATATTTGTACCTTTTGGTGGCTGGGGCAGTATATGTTTCAGGTTGATTATTTATGTTGTAACTGAATGTTGAGTTTTGTTCTGTTGGATTGATATGGTTGAGGATCTTGATTAGGTGGTATAACTTGCTGTATGTGTTGCGTTCTGGTGATGCTTAAAGAGTTGGTAGGTGATGCCGCAATTTTCCTTTGCAGCTGTGCATGCTCTTGTAAAGTGCATCTTGCCCCTAGTTTTTCTGCACAAGTCTCCCCTGATGTCAAAGCTTTTTGGATGTCCACAAAATTTATGCAACCACAGATATTCCATAGTCATATTCTCGTGCTCTCTGCCACCAAATATATTTTACCATATTGTCTCAATCAAATTTAGAACCACAGCTACAACACATTTCCTGTGCATAGTGGGATCCAGAACTTAACTTAATCATATCTTTTCTGAGATTGCTAGATACTCATTGCTAGGAAATGGAGCATCTAAGCCATCCACTAGGTTTCAGATGGCTGCAATCCCCCCAAAATAAGCCATAAAAATCCCACTTGATTGCAGGCTCAAGAACTTGATTCTGCTTCATCTGTTAACATATATAACAAATGTCAAACAGCTAAAACATAAGAAATAAAACTCGAATCCTGAGCAGTACTAACTTAATATAACATATGCTACAGATTGAAATTTGAAACCTAAATGCCTTGCATGTATCTTGTCGATAAAAAGGACGGGACTCTAAATTTCGATTTCCCTGACAGAATAATCCAAGGGAAAAAAGGGGTAAAGACGTTACTCTCTACCATTGTGAAATAATCTGTGTAAGCAACATGAACATATGACCGGTAATTACAGGCCAAAACAACTGCTGAGCAATCTGAGAACAGCTGCTTATGCCTTCGCTTGACATCCCCCCTGCGGATGTGAGACTGGAAATGCTTCCATTGTTCACATTCAGGCTGCATCACAAAGGTTCACATATATTACAATCAAGAAAACCAAAAGACATTTACGATATTGCAGTAAATATTGGAATTATGGCTATAATCAATAACTTAGGCGGAACAATGTGTTTCATCACCCCTGTTTTATAAGGGTAAATTTATGTAGGCCATGACCTTAGGATACAGTGTAGCTAATGATGGGAAGGTGTAAAGCCCAAATCGAGCCCATAAAGCCCATTTCATCAGATTGGGAGCAAATCTACCCATATCGTGAGAAATCTGGAAAATATGAACCAAAAATGGACCACAATGGAAAAAGGATCCATTATCACATGTTCTACTCAACAGCCCAGAAGATCCTCCAGACGTGTCCGCAACATGTGCTGAAATATCGGAGAAACAGATGTTGATATTGGCCCATAGAAGAAACTGCACTTCCCAAGTAAAAGGACTTTTGGCTAATTAACGAAGCTATTCTTACTTTCTGAGAATCCTCCTTCCCAAGAACTAACTTGATCGTTGGAGAGTCCACCCACCGGGACCCTTCCAGCAAGGGTTATTTCCACTCTGAATTGTGATTGCAGGTGTGCAGATTTTGTGCTGCAGCACTCAACATCAACATTTGGCGCCGTTTGTGGGATCTCTACTTCTTGTAAATTTGTTGAAGATGCCCACTACCCAACCTATCACTCGTTCTCTTAGTGTGACAGAAAAGGAGATCCCCCGATCTCTTAACACTCAGTCCAGCAAATAGCTACATTGGAATATCACGTTTGGTTGACAATAGCAGATATCCTCCTTCAGCAGATAAAGAAACTCTAACTCAGCTCTGAGTTAAAGGACCACAACACAGGGATCAAAGGAATCCTCATGTGGAGGATGAACAAGTGGGGAAGCGATAGTGCAGCTAGAGTGCAAGAACGAGAGGAAAAACAATCCTCCTGACATACTACAAGAGTTCTGTTGATGTAAAAGTATGTGTTGGCATATCCTTGTGGGAAAATAAAAAACTAGTCTATTTGAGTTGTAATTTTCTAGTTTAAAGCATGAGGACAGTTTGCTCGAAGAAACCGCGAAGAAAATGGCCAAAGAGTGACTTCGCTCGACATGTGCTCAAAAGTTGTTCAAGTGAAACTCACCCAGTGAGTTTGCTCCACTTTACACTCGTTATTGGCTCGAGCAAGACTCTACATAGAGAGTTCACTCGACAAGTCACTCAACCAAAAATAGGCAGCCAGTTCACTCAATGCCAGGGCATGTTTGCTCAATCGAACATTAGTGGGTTCCATAAATTAAGTTCGATTTGGACTCCTTAAGTGCCCCACATTAACTCTTATAGTTTAACAAGCACAATTTCTAGGTCTAAGTGCGAGGCCCCAGCGGCTGAACTCATCATATTCTTGAGAGAAAAATCTAGGGAGATCCACTGTATATTCAAGACACTTTATCGCCTGATAAACAGACCTTCATCCCTTCATGTTCATGTTGGTTTCTTAGTAAGTCCATCGGTGTGGACGAGTTTGTCGGCCAGAGGGACTTTCAGAGCTGCAGAGGTAGAGAGACCGAGTACGTAGTCATGGTGAAACTATAGAAAAGCTGAAGGCTCAAAGCTAGCAAGGAGCAAACATCAAGTGGCTACTTGTGGAAAAGCTATAGAAAGGACGGAAATTCGAAATTTCCAAGATGTAGAGATTGAGAGGGTTATTCATGGTGTTGCAAGCCAAATTTTGATACTTTGAGGATTTGTAAATGTTTCTAAATTGGTAATAACAAACTAATTTCTGTATGGTTTTTTATGTGGTAACTTCCATCGGAGTGGTTTCAAATTTTGAAGATGTTCTTGAGATGTGTTTCCACTTTATTGCCAAAATTTCTCTGTGGTGATTTTTCTTGCTTTGGTTGATATAGTATTGTTAATTTGAATAGCCGAACTGAAAATGTTTACTCAGTCAGAAGGCACCTATCACTTGGTATCAAATCTATTGATTTTTCAATTGGTATCAGAACAAGTTCACTCTGCTAGGATTCAATTCCCAAGTGTAATATTGCACTAGGCAATTAAAATGGATAGATCCCAACCTCTTTCGTCAACTCCCTATTTTGATGGCAACAACTATTCCTATTGCAAAGTTCAAAGGAGAGCTATTCTAAAGTCAATGGATGAACAGGTGTGGCCCTCTTTTTTGCCACCATGTGAGTTGCTGATAGTGAAGACTACAAAGGCCACCTCCTATGTAGGCAAGTCATTCTTTAGACTAAGGAAAATTACATTGAATTTGAACCCAAAGAAGGCAATAATGGCAATGGAAGTGCCAGGGTGCAAGAGGGACCTACAAAGGCTCACTACACAGGTGGCGGCACTCAACCAATTCATCTCAAGATCTACAGACCAGTTCCTCCCTTTCTTCAAAGTATTACAAAAGGCCTTTGAATGGAATGTGTGTGAGAAAGCTTTCCAGCCGTTGAAAGGATATTTGATGAATCCACATTTACTAAGTCAAATTAAGAACGGAGAAGTCCTTTGCAATCTCTCCATCAGCTGTGAGTTCGGCACTCATTAGAGAGTAAAACAGGAAAGAAAGGCCAGTGTACTATACAAGCCAAGAGTTGAAAGGAGCCGAGGAGAGGTATTCAGAGATGGAAAAATTAGCTTTTGCATTGGTAGTGGCTGCAAGGAAGCTCAGGCCTTACTTCCAAGCGGATACCGTGCAAGTTCTTACCGATCAGCCCACAGAAGCTGTTGCTGAGCCCAGACATCTCTGGCTGACTTATCAACTGGTCAGCAGAGTCTCATATTGAATACACAGCTCTTCTAGGAGTAAATTAACTCCTCTAGTTGATGGAAACGTGGTGTAAAGAAATATAGCGTATCTGGATGGCCCCTGGTTTTAAAATGAAAGGGATACACGCTGAAAGCAGAGTTAATTTGTTGTGTGCTGTGAATGGCAGAAAGAAAAACGAAGCAATAGTTTTTTTCGTTATTCAACCAGTTTAAAAGTAATCACTCAGTTCTTTCTTAATACAATTAAGAATCCCGATGCAACTGCGACTAATCCTAAGCAAATACTCCAAATTCTAAACAAAACCAACTACGCAATCACTAAAGAGCCTAGAATTGACTTGAGCTTATAATTCTTTTCCAACTTGACTTACGCAGCATCACTCTCAGATCTGACCGTGCAGTGTCCTAATGGCTTTCTATAAAAATTCATCATGTTTCATAGAAAATATGAATAAGAATCTGACTCTTTTCCTTTCATAAAGAAGTAAATGATTTTTTAATTATGAATACAATGCCAGTTCCTTAAATTCGTCCGGGGGCCATGTCCCAGTTCAAACATTAAACATTAAATCGTCATACATTCAGAATTAAATAGATGAAACTAGATTCTGAACACATACCTGGAAGGGAATTTGCATTTATCATGACCTGCAATAAAAAGATTGAAAATGTTAACCAATACAAAATCCTACAATGATTGAGAATAAACAAGAAAGGGTCCAAATTCCTCAGATCCAAAAACCCAGAAAACCCGAAATTTAACTTGCTTTAAAGAGATCCAAACTAAACAAGGTTAACGAAAAAAATTAATGGGGTTACTAAAATCAGATCGAATTACACTCCAAACAAACTCGGACGGAAAAAATTATAGTAACAAACATAAAAGGCTTAAAATAAGATAAAAATAAGAAAAGAAAGATTTTGTTTTTGGCACTCACTGGGGTTCAAAGAAGTGAGGGCGGCAGTGTTATCAAAGAAGCAACCGTCGTCGGCCATGCCGTGCTTCAAGTAGTAGTCATTGAAGGCAAAGGAGGCGGTAGCCTGGATGTCGTGGGGGTCGTAGCATGGACCGCCATTCTGGATTGGACCGCAGTCAGCGGCGCCGGGCCCGCATGCCCAGTCCAGGGCCGTCTGCAAAGCTGCATCCTCCGCGTTGTTCTTGGCCACGCACCACAGCTCCGTGCCAACGACACCGTTCTGGGCCCTCGAAACTGTTCTCTGATTCGGGATGGAGGCACGGGAGAGAGGGAAATCGAGTAGGGTCAGCAAAAGCAAGAGAGAGAAGAACCCAAAGGTTTTTGTCATTTTCTTTCTGAAAGAGAGTGATTTGGGTACGAAGAGAGAGAGAGAGAGAGAGATGAAAATGAGATGTTGCCGTTTGGAGTTTTTGAGGTTCTGAGTTGTGGTGACAGACGAAAAATGTGACCGTTACTGTGACTTTTGGGAGGGAGGATGGAATGGAATTGACGAACCAATGGAAACAGAGATGTGGGAGATGGTGAGTGTGAAACACACTAATTATGCTACTCCCAGTGAGATCTGTCTATTGGTTTTTTGTCTTGTAGCCGTTACCATCTTTAATTACCGACTTTAACAGCTACTCTGTTTTGACTCCAACTCAGTGACTTTGTCTGAGTGGTCAGTCGAAGTCGGAGCAAGGAGCGTCGCTGGACGGACTCCGACTCATACTTTATATTTAATGTTGTATTTAATCGTTAAGTTGAGTTAAATTGAACTGAATTTTTTATGAATAATAATAAGTTAAAATAGTTGAATGAGTTTTGTTGGATATACTTAAAATGAGTTTGTGTATTTAGATGTTAAGATGAATTTAGATATATTTATAAAAAGTTGTAAAATAAATAGATCTCATCATTAGTTTTTACCACTCATCTGACATATTAAAAAGTCAGCCGGTGTCAACTGCTCAAAAGAGCAAAAACATTTCCCGTGGGGTCCACTTGCAGCCAACCAGATGGAGTATAAAGTAAGGGTAAAATGGACAAAATCTTGCTTTTATTGCAGCCATCACTTTGACAGTTTGGGCGGCATCTATGACATTTGGCAGGTGCATTAAATCAATCTATAGTATAAACTTACTTAACTCAGTCTTGGATGCAACTCAAGTTGTTTGGATGGTAGAAGAAGTCTAAAAGTGAACTACACTAAGTTCGATTGAGTAACCAAACAGAGCCTTAGATTGATTTCAATTTTAACATCTGGATCCAGCTCCAATATTATACATATTTTTATAAAAATAATATGTATTTATCTATATATTAATCATATATGCTAGTATAATTATATAACTAGAACTTATATAGTTCAATTCAATAATATACTAGTATCAGCTCATTATTAGAAATAAGATTTTAAGAAATAAAATCATATGCCTCATATTCAAGTTCTAAATTTGATCTAAGTATTAAACCTAAGATCACATGGTAAAAATTCATAAAAANGGCCATAAAATGTTTGGTTTAATAGAATAGTGTTTGGCTTAGGTGGCGTGATCACAATGCTTGAGTTTCCTTTCATTCCTTCACAATTTCTATCTCAAGGCTCCTCTTAGTGTCAAGGGTCATACACTATTCACCAAGTGTGGTTAAGATCTTACCAAGTGTCCAAATAAAAAATTCTCTAGAGTAATTTGGACAATCTACACAATGATTTGAAAATCAATTGAATTGGGTGCCACATGGCTCTATCACGGATGTTACTATTTACTCTAAAAAATGCGAAGATAAACATTATACAATAAAAATCCTAAATAATTATACGAACATAGTGGTGCAATTCGTTTCACAAAATTTGATTCCTAAGTGCTCTGAATAAATGAAAAAACATTTCTGAGCAACTTTCATCCACAAAATGAAAAACGTATTATTATACTGTAAAATTCTAAATATTCATCTAAGATTAAGGATGTACGCTGTTTCTCAATCTCATACTCCTAAGTGCCTTGAATAAATAAAAATGTACTTTTATCACTATAACGGGTAAGAAACTGACTATACTGACAGACTAAAACCTAAGCAATCACTAGATTTGTGAAATCATTCCAGGACTTCACGACACTCCTAAGGTCTAAAAAAATTCATTCACTAAATTTTTGGGGGACTATTACAAAACACTCGATTGTGTCACTAACCAATCAATGAACCTCATTAAAAAAATGCATAGTTAAATTTTGTGTTGTTGTATACCAACATCCAAGTGGTGACACCAAGCAAGACAATGCATAAATTTTCTACTATTTCAATTTCGAAATTGTTTTAACAAACTGTATACTTACATTCTCACTTGGCCTTTTAACAAACATATGTCAAAGCTGTCAACAAGAAGAAAACCATCTGGTAAACGCTAAGCTATTCTAGAGTTGACTTCACTAGAAGACGATATTATAGATGAAAATGTCAAGGTCAGTTATGAGAGACCTCTAGGTAAGAAAGTTGAGAAAGAAAATGAGAGAAAGAGGAAGGGCATAAAAGCTTCAGCCAGTGAATTTAATGATGTCTTAAGTCGCATGGGTGATGATAGAACCATATGCATGAATGGAGAGAAGATAAACGGTAAGCAAGGAAAAAATGATATATGTGAATTACTACACCTTAAGAAGAGGAAGATCGAGATGAAAATTATGAAATTAAATCTTGCTAGCATTGCAATGCAACAAGAGTGTTCCTAAACTATTCAAATGGAAAATTTTTAGACTTCAAGGAAAAGGTCTTCATCTCCATCTCAGACTTTTTGGTGGTGTGTAGTTGTTTGTCAACTTATTTGGACTGTTGTTAAAGTTTTATTGTTGTTATGGAACACATTTTTTACTGTTTCAGTGGCTAGACAACATATGCTGTAAATAAATCTGAAGTTGGACAATGTTTTATGTGGATGGGTAGCAACTATTGTTACATATTTTTTTTGTAATTCATGAAGTTGGACAGCTCTTTGTAATTCATGAAGTTGGGTAGTTATGATTTATAATTTCTGAAATAGGTAAGCTTTTTGTCCAAATTAATGATCTTGCTTTTGTAATGCTTGGTGGTTATTTTCTTAATGAATTGTCCAAGTTATCGTTTTGGCTTCTTGTATATGAAACTAGGAAGATTTTTTGTATAAATTTATGTTTGAATGCAAGAAAGTTGGTGGATGGTTTGGTAGATTTGTAGAGTTTGGTGAATACAATTTTATGAACTAGTTGTTTGGATTTTCTGGTGAACTGAGGAGGCCAATTTGACTGTTTGGTGAGTGCTTATAAAATGATTACAACATGGATTGTTTGTAAATTGTATATGAAAATTTAAATGCTTGTTCTGATTGTAGTATTTCCATTCAGTTTGGTGAGTGCTTGTTCTAATTGAATGATACTGGGGGTAAATATACCAAGCCTAAGACACACATCGAAGCCCAGTCTATGATAAAGTATTCATCAGGAAGCAAAAGGAAAAAATGAGGGGACAAGATAAGGCAAAGCAACAGAGCTCAGGAAAAGAGAGGTCAAACAAGCAAAGGGTGAGGTAACATAAATTTGTCATTTCTCACCACTCTCAAAGGTCTCTATAAAAGGGAATCTGATTAGATGAGAATGGGGGATTCAAAGGGGATGACTAGGAGACTCCTGCAAGAAGACAGAGAGATATTTTTCAACCTCATCAGGCGAAATGCCATTTTATCTTCTCTAGGCTATAGAGGTCCCCCTATTGTATATGGAGGTACGAGAGACCACGAGAGATTGTAAAATATTTCTATTATAGTAGATTTTTCCTCTAAACGACTTATTGACGTAGGCCCTGTGTTGAACCACATAAATCTGTGTGTCTCTTTCTCCATTTATAGTTATAGTATTCTCCTTCTATTTAATGTTATGGATATACGTACGGGTGTCGTACCGACACCCTAAACCAATATTGTGGGTTTTAGACTACTCCAATCACCCGGGTCACCACCGTGGGCCAGAGATGGCTCTTTCTCCCAATCCGGCATGTTGAGCTATTTTAAGCATTAACAACATCTACACAGGAAGAGGGAGAAAGAGGATTTCCTGGCTTCTGAAGTCATCTTCAAATAAGCAGATAAGATTCCCCTTCTTCTTTTCATCTATTATTTTTATCTAATTATTGTGTACAACACTATTAAAAAAAATGGGCAAGAGAACCTTTCCCCGTCCATGCAGTTAAGAGCACTATGCACTGTGCACAGTGCATAAAACACATGTGCCCAATGTTTCACACCCGAAAAGAAAGCTTCTCACGCCATGCAATTAAATGCAATGTACACTTAACTGCACAACGCATGCAAAACTTGCAAATGCATCGTCTGTGTAGTTAAATGCATAGTGCGTGTAGTTAAATGCATAGTGCATGTAGCACATGCAATTGCACCTGCTATGTACGACCACATACAGTGCCATGCACATGCAGTGGCGTGATGGGTGCACGTAACCGTGCACCCAAGAGCTAAGCTCGGTGGACATAAAGCTCAGACATAAAGTCCAGCCGCCACGTCTAGGCGTCCAAACAAAGTTGGTGGGAGCTTTCCCACCAACTCATCATCGGTTCCTCAAGCTCTCCTCCTCATGCATGGAGCCTTCCTCGCTATGACCAAGTAAGGTCCCTCCAGACCATCAGTGCTCCTCCTCATGCACGGAGCTTTCCTTGCCTTGTTCCTTCGGACCACCGACCGTAGTTTATGTCGCCAATGGGTTTCCACAAAGATGAAAAGCCTGGTGGCAACTCACTACCATCCCACTGCAATCATACCAGACGTAAAGCCCACTGGCAGGAGCTTAGAAACCACCAAGGAAGGTCTCTTTCACTCCCCGAAGCTCTACTAGCTGGGGGTTATGCTCGGTGACGTCTTAGTGAGGCAGCCACCACCTTCTGCATGGGATATGCATTGACTAGCGGGTAACCCACCGACCACCAGGGCTTTCCACCCCCATACCAAGCAACTATCCTGCCATGCTTGGACAAGCACCAAGCCCGCCACCATATCCAATAGCTCAGGAGTCTCCACCAGCCAGCCATCCCACCATGGTTATGGTCACGCAATTGGAGCATCGTTCCGCAACCACCCCTCCATGGTTATGGCTAGGTGAGTAATGAACATAGGGCCAACGGGAACTAACTGTTCATGGTGGGCAAGACATGCAGCACCTCATGACAGGCAATGTTCCATCTCGAACAACGATTCCTCAACCACAACTCTCTTTCCCTGGACACCCATAGTGGGCATCACCTCACTAGTCCACCCACGACGGGTAGCATATTGCCATGCATTGCTCAACCACCACCTACCACTTGACCTCAGTGGTTTGCTCGACCACCACCTTCCTCGAACACGAGTTCCTCGGTTCAATAGCTTGCTTAGCCAGTACTTCCTCAGGCACATTTTACTCGCCACAACAAGTTGTTCGGCCACAAGTGAGTTCCTCGAGCAATAAGGATTGCTCGCCGCCTTTGCCCATCATGGTGAACTTTCTCGCCCATAGCATGTAACTCTCCCATAGTGCTGTTGGACTTGACTGACAATCATGGGCGATGGACACATTGGTCCTACCTAAAAATGGACCATAAAGCTCATCTACCGCATTCAACAAAACACCAAGACAAGTAAGGTTATGTGATAGTGAATTTCGCACAGTGGCAAAACTTGATAGTAATATATACATATAAATATATATATATGTTTGAGCTACTTGATTTGGAATTGTACAAGCCTTAAGAGTGAACGAACAAAAAATTACATTGAGATAGACAATCTGCATCGCTACAAAAAAGTTCAAAAATGGAAAAACTTCCCCATGCAAATATCATTTAGTAGCAAAAAGTCTGAGTCAAGGATGAGTCAAAAGAAACAACTAACTTGGCCCTTGTTTGCTTTTCTCAAACCTACTATTTAAATTTTATTTACACTAACGAATTTGGTTTTTTGGATCTCTCACCACAAAATGCCTAATGGTTCAGCGAAAGTCCCAATGGCTACATGCCTTGGGAACGTACTTCAATGGAAATCACTTGCATGACGTGAAATACTTGCTACAAAGCCCATCTTGGACACCACTCAGACATCTTAATTTGTTCCCATCAGAATAGACCCCTCGGTATTGTGGGCATCTTGGATCTTCGTCATCTCATTCTTCACCACACTCTAGCAAACGTCTCATGTTTGCAAATCTCGAACTTATGATTTTGGTTATCTACGCTAATTGGTTTGGATTTTTGGCAATATTGGGCTCCACCTCCTAGTACTACAGTGCAATCGAACCCCAATTCCTACCACAGCAGCGGGGTTGAGCTCTGTCTCTTGCCACAACAGCGTGATTGAGTCCTGCCTCCCAATCATATTCAACACTCATATTATGCAAGATAATGCATATATACATAATTCACTTTAGTACTTCATAGTGGAAGTACCTAGTAAGTCCACACACAATTGCAAATCAGCTTGAAGTACTCCAAATGCACTCTCCACATCTTTTCTTGTTGACTCTTGGGCGGCAGCACAATATTTCTCTTATTTCCTTGTGGAATAAGAGTTGTTTTTACTAATGTTGTCCAAAAATGATATATATCATCGGCAAAATAATATCACATTTTTATACTCATAACCATTGATTAAGTAGTTGCACAAAAGATCGTGATCTTGGGCAAGTGTAGTAAACACAAAAGATCGATCTATTACGCTGATGTCATTATGAGACCCAAGTAAACAAAACAAAATGTGTCATATCCAAAGACCGTAAGACACAACGACCTCCAAAATAATAGTTGGTTCATTTACATGATTGGAGTACATATCTTTCCAAGTACTATAACAATTTTTTCATTTTCAGTGCATACAATCAATGCTCCCAACATTCTTGGAAATCCATGTCGTTGTCCAACATCTAGTAATTTTGCTATATCGCTATTGTCTAGAAACCTCAAGTACTTATTAGAAAAAGTTGCAATGATTGCCTTAACAAATTTTTTAATACTCAGTCGTGTGGTACTTTCTCTAATCCTCAAATATTTGCCCTTAAGATCTGCTGTTAGTCCATAATGGAAGACCATCCTCAAATTGCTAGTTGCTACAATCATCTTTTGAATGGACGACAATCCAAGCCTTCCACTCACTTCTCTTTCCACTACATAATGGATGCGTAAAAATAAATCATTGATCCATTCAAAACCTCATTCTAACAATATTGAGAGAATATATTGGTAGTTGAGCAAAATAATTATGGAAAAGGCGTTGATGGTCTTCCAATAGATCACATCGGATGAACATATGACGTTGAGTAGGACGACAACGTGAACTAGATGCTCTCTCGGTAGCCATTCGTTCTTATTCTATCGACATTGCTATAATCATATCGAATTCATTATTAGAATAATCTTCATATACAATAGGATCAATATTCCAAGATGGATCTATAGAGAATTGAGAATGGTGAAATTTCAAGAATTGAAAGAAGAAAGATTGGAAATCTCTTTGGTTTCAAATGAGTGGGAAGTAGTTAGAGCATTTGATCTATTTATAAAATTCTAATGAGTCTATTAGCCACAATAAATAATATATATATATATATGAGTAGTTGGATAAAAGAAAGTTTGGCATAAGAAGTAGTGAAAATAAAATTGAAGATATGATTACTGGATAAAATAAATAATATTTTACTTAAACTATTTTCAATACAATGAGAAAAAAGAAAGGTTTCGGCAGATAAAATAATCATAAAAAAATTCTAGTTTGGATTCAAATATGAGTTGAGATGGTTTTAGATTAGTTGAATAAAATATTGTTAGAATATTATTTTTTAATATTAATATTATTTTAAAATTTGAAAAAATTAAATTATTTATTATATTTTGTGTGAAATTTTAGAAAAATTGTAATGATGAGATAAGATGAATTGAAATGAGTTTCCAATCGAAATCGGGGCTTATCTTGCTATAGTACACGCCATATTTGTTAGTCCCTCTGTGTTATTGTAACTCAAAAGTTAATTGGATTTATGATACTCAATCCGATGTGCTCCAATTTTAAGTCTGTAAGTGACATTAACAATTTTAGGGGCTGGCATTTGATTAAGGGAGTACCAATGCCCATATAGCTTACAGCTAAAGTTTACAATTATAAATGGACTTAGAAAAGTTTTTATGCTTTTTTTCTTTTAAACATAAGAAGAAACATCGATTTTTTGTTGTAATGGTTTTGTAACTTTGTAAGTCAACCAGTTGAGAGTGAGTCAACTAGTTGAGAGTGAGTCTAGTTATTTACTTTTTAAATTTTTTTTTAATTATTTTTTAAGATTCTTAATACGTGATTACAAGGCTTTATCGATAGGTTTGGAAGTTTCATTCCACATAAAATTCTCATCTCATTTCAACTCATCATTAAATATTTTTCAAATTTCTATACAAAATATAATAAACAATTCCACTTTTTCAAATATTAATTCAACTTTTTCAAATCCCAAAACAATAATAATATTAAAACATAATATTTTAAACTTTCAAGCAAAACACAAAATTCTCATCTCACCCCCAAACCTATCAGAGCTAGTTTAGTTACACAAAATCAAATTATCTAATCTCATCTTATTTTCTCTCATCTCATCATTATAATTTTTTTAAATTTTTATATAAAATATAATAAACAATTTAATATTTTCAAAATAAAAATTATATTATAATAATATTTTATTCAATTTTCAATAAAACATCTCATCTCATCTGAATTACGAAACCAAACGAAGGCTTAGTTACGAGTCATACTATTTAGAGGCTTGCTAATAGACGCCAATGTTCGATGCAGTTCCCGGTAGACAATTTTGTGTGGCTTTTCTTTTTTACATTTAAAAAAACACACACAAAATGTCTATTAGTCACTTTATACGTTGGGCAACGGCAACGACAATCCCACATTGCTTAAGAATGACTATTGTATTGCTTTTATCTCTTATATAAAGGTTGACCTTAGAGGTCAAGACAATCCAAAATTTAACTCTAATGAGTTTAAGTTTTTTTTATATTTATAAATTTTAATTTATTATTTAAATTATATTATAATTTTAGTCTAAAAATTTTTTTTTTAGATACAATGTGTTGCCTAGGCTGGGGGCGGGGCATATGGGATTTTTTCCCCTGCCCCTGCCTCCCAAGGGTAGAGGGCAGGGGAAAAATCCCAACCCTCGGCATGCGGGGCCCGACCCGCACAGGTATCACCCCTAGGGCAACCTATCATTATTGTACAGTTTATTAAGTAACACTATCCATTAAAAAACCTAACAAGAAATTGACACAAATATTACATTGTAGAGTTACTAAAAGGAAATGATAGAAGAACTAAAAACTTTATAGTTAGTAAAAACTACGTCATCCCATTTAAAAGGGGAATTTGGTTAGTAACACTTCACTTTGCCCCATTTCATATTTGTCTCACAACTTAATTTTTATGAGTAATGTTTTGATGTACCTAATTTTTATGAGTAATGTTTTGATGTACCACAGGGTCTCCTCAGACAATTGGGGGATGGATTTCTAACCTACACTAACACAAATTCAAAGGAAGGCTCAGGGGTGGCCTGGGGACTGATGAGTAAGCAAAAGTACATCTAAATATCCTATTATTGAATTAAAATGCTAAAATATAAATAGAAATAATAAGATATAATTTATATTATTGAATTTAATATCTCTTCATATGAGATATATTTGAGCATGATTTTATGATATTTTAAATCTCAAATATTGCACTATTGGTTGGTGAGAGATAATTTACAATTGAGCTTTAGACTTGACATTTTTGAAACTTTGCTATTCGGTTTTTACATTTGCTTTTATTTTGATGGCAGCCGCATGGAGTAAAATGCATAGCAACATATATATAAGTGAATGAATCAACATACAATATTAATATGAACCCGTGGCCTTGGTTCCCATCAAATACAGCTCTTATTTAAATTAAAGGATTGTGCTATCGACCCAGCACTCAGTAGTTTTTGGGCTTTATCCCTCTCAAAATACATGTACACGGCTTGGCTTTAGAAAATGGAATGAAACACGGATATGAAGGAGCAGATTTGTTTGGAGTTTCTAGTTTAGACACAAGGTAGAGATTTTGAAGGGGAAGCTGAAGGCAACACGTGGGATGAAGAGTTTGAATTGATTTTGACTTCCTTTCTGGGTTTGAGACATAAGAAGGGATGAGTTTTGAATTTACTTTGACTTGGTCATCCTTTTTACTTTTGGGGGAGATGTAAGAAAGTGAGGGAGAGTTTTGAATTTACTTTGACTTGGTCTTCCTTTTTGCTTTGGGGGGAGACGTAAGGAGAGAGGAGTTAGATGTTTTTAGCTTGGCCTGGGTGGACGCTCACACATAGATCCAAAATAAAATAAAAAGTTCTGATGACTGCCGTTTGCTCTATTTTTTCCTTGAGATTTTTGTTGTCCATTATATTTACGGATAACTAAATTCTCAAATAGGGCTAGAGATGAACTTTCACATTATATGATATTTTTTATTTATTTTTTATTTATGTATTTGATTTTCAATTACTAAAACTTTTTTGTTTTATCATTCTCAATTCATTGTTGATATTTCCTTCTCCAAATAATCATAGAATTTATTCTGTTTATGGATTAAGTCATGATTCTCTATTGAATGATTTAGCTCTTTGATTATGTTTGGATTTATTTATCTATATTGATTTAATTTTTTACTGCAATATCGCTTCCTAAGTATATTGTCGTCGTTGGATTTTCTCAATAGTGATAATAATTTACATATTTTAAAAGTGGTGAATGATCTTTTAAAAGGGTTACATTTAGTTTAATCTTGACTTATAAATTTATACCTTTCGATTGAGAATTTTGAAAATTGAGTTACCAATTGAGTTATTCAATGAATAAAAAATAACTAAAATATTAGATTTGTGCAAGGGATTCCCGACACTTTACTGTTTGTCAAATTTGAGTACTTTTCTGTTAGTCACTTTGTTTCACTTTAACTTGCATTTAAAAATTAATTTTTGTTCTCCACTAATCATTTAATATTTTTCTTTAGTTTCTTTGAACCTTCTACTATTCTTTTAATTTTTCTCTCTGTGGAATCGACACCCCAAAACTGTGCTACAACTACCGCGTTATTCTTTGAGCGTAATCAGGAACCCTCTGATGCTTAAGTCATTTTTTTTATTAGAATTATTATAGAAGATTATTGCGTGAGTTAGCATGTACCTAGTGGTCTGCTTTTATACTGGTCATGGGGGATATCTCACACCTATCATCAGTGTGTAGTCCCATCATCCACATGCTCTAGCCGCCTTAGGTATTTAAAGCGACGTAGCGTACCAGAGAAGGGTAATTAATGCAACATGGATCTCTAACAAACTTGTCGGCGACCTCTCAACCTGCATAGGCGACGTCAACCTTTTCCACTCTCTGGATACAGGTGATGGTTACTTCTCCTGCACATCTTCAAGCTTAACTCATGAGTACATAGGGCGTGCCCGAGACACCCACTCTGATGTTGTGTATAAAAGGAAGGTTATTATTGCGTCAAGGGCCTCTAACAGTTTTTGCCAGTGACCTCTCGGCCTACATTGGCATCACCCACCTTCGTCAACTCTTTGTTGGAGCTTCATCATTTTCCTCGATTCCCCTTTTTATCATTTCAAGGGTCTCTTGGTCAGGCCAGCTTGATCCTTGGGCCATAAGATGAGCTTCTTGTTTCTCATGGGGTTTTGGGCCAAGTAGATCTTTGGGTTGAGAGATGGATTCTTGTTTCCTGTTAGGCTCAACCCGTTAGGCAGTAGGGGTTTTCGTCCCCTCCAAGTAACCCTAGGCTATGATAAACTTAAAATCTAGTCCTTCATTATTAGTTAACTATGTTGCTTTGACTTATTGGAAAGAGAATTATACTCCTAGGCCGGTCATTTACTCCAACACCACACACTGTGACTTGGCGAATCCGGTCTGATCGCCACATCACGGTTTTACACCCATCTCACGTTTGAGTACAACCCTTTCACCCTCCATCGCTCATCTAAGTAACCTAGAGCCCTTTTTCTAATTCGTCTCTCACTTCCCTCCCAAATCTACTTGATCTGTCTCTCATTTCCCTCTCGTTTGAGTATCCTTGAGCCCTCTCTCCTTGTCTCACTTTCGTAACCCTCTGTCCCTCCATTTGGTGTAGTTGAAGATTTGACTCCATTTGCTTCTCTTAGTTTTTCTTCAATTTTCTCCCATAAAAGTTTGAAGCTAAGACTAAAGAAAAAACAAAACTAGTCTAGTTTTTGAAGATTTCTATGACCTTTCTAACGAAATCAAACAAAAAGCTTACGAAATAGAAAAACTCCCATAAACCACAACCAAGAACAAAGTTCCAGCGCATTTAGTTCCTAACAAAAATTACTTCCTATTAGAGACTAAATTGACTAGGTCAAACCCTCTGGAAACTTATCACTAAGGGAAGAGATAAAGTCAAGAGATAAGGTAGGAAAGAGATAAGGCAAAGAAGTTGGCTCAAACTCCTAAAATTAAAAGATATCACAAGTCAAGTTATACTATCACTCCAAGGTAATAACCTCTATATAAGAAGTAGCTCCTCCACAAATCTTACAGTTTCTCTATAGGCTCTCTCCATGCACTTTCCACCAACTCTCTTGAGACTAAATATTCTCATTATATTAAGCAATATGTGAAGCCATGAGACATT
>QEOT01003098.1:267357-277915 GCA_003123785.1 Pterocarya stenoptera
GAGAAGGGTAATTAATGCAACATGGATCTCTAACAAACTTGTCGGCGACCTCTCAACCTGCATAGGCGACGTCAACCTTTTCCACTCTCTGGATACAGGTGATGGTTACTTCTCCTGCACATCTTCAAGCTTAACTCATGAGTACATAGGGCGTGCCCGAGACACCCACTCTGATGTTGTGTATAAAAGGAAGGTTATTATTGCGTCAAGGGCCTCTAACAGTTTTTGCCAGTGACCTCTCGGCCTACATTGGCATCACCCACCTTCGTCAACTCTTTGTTGGAGCTTCATCATTTTCCTCGATTCCCCTTTTTATCATTTCAAGGGTCTCTTGGTCAGGCCAGCTTGATCCTTGGGCCATAAGATGAGCTTCTTGTTTCTCATGGGGTTTTGGGCCAAGTAGATCTTTGGGTTGAGAGATGGATTCTTGTTTCCTGTTAGGCTCAACCCGTTAGGCAGTAGGGGTTTTCGTCCCCTCCAAGTAACCCTAGGCTATGATAAACTTAAAATCTAGTCCTTCATTATTAGTTAACTATGTTGCTTTGACTTATTGGAAAGAGAATTATACTCCTAGGCCGGTCATTTACTCCAACACCACACACTGTGACTTGGCGAATCCGGTCTGATCGCCACATCACGGTTTTACACCCATCTCACGTTTGAGTACAACCCTTTCACCCTCCATCGCTCATCTAAGTAACCTAGAGCCCTTTTTCTAATTCGTCTCTCACTTCCCTCCCAAATCTACTTGATCTGTCTCTCATTTCCCTCTCGTTTGAGTATCCTTGAGCCCTCTCTCCTTGTCTCACTTTCGTAACCCTCTGTCCCTCCATTTGGTGTAGTTGAAGATTTGACTCCATTTGCTTCTCTTAGTTTTTCTTCAATTTTCTCCCATAAAAGTTTGAAGCTAAGACTAAAGAAAAAACAAAACTAGTCTAGTTTTTGAAGATTTCTATGACCTTTCTAACGAAATCAAACAAAAAGCTTACGAAATAGAAAAACTCCCATAAACCACAACCAAGAACAAAGTTCCAGCGCATTTAGTTCCTAACAAAAATTACTTCCTATTAGAGACTAAATTGACTAGGTCAAACCCTCTGGAAACTTATCACTAAGGGAAGAGATAAAGTCAAGAGATAAGGTAGGAAAGAGATAAGGCAAAGAAGTTGGCTCAAACTCCTAAAATTAAAAGATATCACAAGTCAAGTTATACTATCACTCCAAGGTAATAACCTCTATATAAGAAGTAGCTCCTCCACAAATCTTACAGTTTCTCTATAGGCTCTCTCCATGCACTTTCCACCAACTCTCTTGAGACTAAATATTCTCATTATATTAAGCAATATGTGAAGCCATGAGACATTGTAAAATCATTACCTGATATAGTGGATTTCACCCCTAACAACCAATGGACGTAAACTTTTATGTCAAACCACGTAAATTCTTGTGTCTCCCTTTATTTACTTTTATTCGCTTATTTATTATTTATGTTATGCATGAACGTGATGAGCACCGTATCAAAGCCCGAATCACCAATATGGGTCGGGGATGACTCTTTCTTCATTTCCAGTTTGTTATGCAATTTTTTACATTAACAGTTGGCACCCTTTATGGGATCACCGAGTACAGAAATATATGCACCTTACAAACGATAAACATTCACATACAATCACTACGCAAACGTTCTTACAAATAAAACTTCACAAAGGCCCATCCTCGAAGGCCCTTACTACAAATTTTACAATTTCTTCTTAAGGACCACTCATGGAGAACTCCATTGCATAACAGTGAAAAACTACTAGCTACCATAATTTTTTTTTTCTGCAAGTTACCTCCACCACGGTTGACTCGAAGATTCTCAAGGCCTTCCTGATAAACAAGTTGACCTTAAGAATCGAGGGCATTTGTTAGGAACTAAATTGACTAGGTCAAATCCTCTAGAAACCTTTCACTAAGGGAAGAGATAAAGCCAAGAAATAAATCAGGAAAGAGATAAGACAAAGAATTTGGTTTTGACTCCTAAAAAGAAAAGATATCACAGTCAAGTAAGACTCTATCACTCCAAGGAAATAACCTCTATATAAGGAGCAGTTCTCCCACAAATCTTACAGGTTCTCTAAAGGCTCTCTCCATGCACTCTCCACCAACTTTCCTGAGACTAAATTCTCTTATTGTATTGAGCAATATGTGAGACAATGAGACATTGTAAAATCATCACCTGATATAGTGGATTTTGCTCTCAACAACCCGTGGACATAAACTTTTATGCCGAACCATGTAAATTTCTATGTCTCACTTTACTTACTTTTATTTGCTTATTTATTGTTTATGTTATGGATAAACGCGATGAGCACCATATCGCAACCCGAGTCACCAATGTGGATCGGGATGACTCTTTCTTCCTTTCTGGTCTGTTGTGTAATTTTTTACATTAACAATTGGCACTGTCTGTGGGATCACCGAGCACGAAAATATACGCCCCTTACTAACGATAAACATTCACATGCAATCACTATGTAAATGTCCTTACAAACAAAACTTCACAAAGGCCCATCCTCAAAGGTACTACAAATTGAGGACCACTTATGAAAAACTCCATTGCATAATAGTGACAAACTACTAACTATCAAAGTTTCGTTTTCTGCAGGTTACCTCCACCATGGTTGACTTCAAAAATCTCAAGGCCTTATTGATAGACAAGTGGACCTTAAGAATCGAGGGCATCTGTTAGGACTAAATTAACTTGGTCAAACCCTTTGGAGACCTATCACTAAGGGAAGAAATAAAGCCAAGAGATAAGGCAAAAAAGTTGGCTCTAACTCCTAAAAGGAAAAGATATCATAAGTCAAGTTGGATTCTATCACTCTTAGGAAATAACCTCTATATAAGGAGTAGCTCCCCAACAAATCTTACAAGTTCTCTACAGTCTCTCTCCATGCACTTTCCACCAACTCTCCTGAGACTAAATTATCTCATTGTATTGAGCGATATGTGAGGCCATGAGACATTGTAAAATCATTATCTAATATAGTGGATTTTGCCCTTAACAATCGGTAGACGTAAACTTTTATGCCGAACCACATAAATTCCTGTTTCTCATTTTATTTACTTTTACTCGCTTATTTATTATTTATGTTATAGATGAAGGCGATAAGCACCATATTGAAGCCCGAATCACCAACGTGGGTTGGGATGACTCTTTCTTCCTTTCTAGTTTGTTGTGCAATTTTGGCATTAATAGTTGGCGCCGTCTGTGGGATCACCGATCACGAAAATATACACACCTTACTAATGATAAACATTCACATACAATCACTACGCAAACGTCCTTACAAACAAAACTTCACAAAGGCCCATCCTCGAAAGTACTACAAATTTTACAATTTTTCTTTTAGGACCACTCATGGAGAACTCCATTGCATAATAATGAAAAAGAACCAGCTACTGGAATTTCTTTTTCTGCAGATTACCTCCACCACGGTTGACTTGAAGATTCTCAAGGCCTTTTTTATAAACAAGTTTATCTTAAAAATCGAGTGCATCTATTAGGGACTAAATTGACTAGATTAAACCTTTTAGAAACCTATCATTAAGGGAAGAGATAAAAGCAAGAGATAAGACAACAAAGTTGGCCCAGCCTCCTAAAAGGAAAATATATCACTAGTCAAGTTGGACTCTATTACTCCAAGAAAATAACCTCTATATAAGGAGCAGCTCCCCCACAAATCTTACAGGTTCTCTACAGGCTCTCTCCATGCACTCTATACCAACTCTCCTAAGACTAAATTCTTCTATTGTATTGAGCGATATGTGAGGCCATGAGATATTGTAAAATCATCACCTGATATAATGGATTTTGTCCCCAACAACCCGTGGACGTCGACTTTTATGCCGAACCACGTAAATTTCTGTCTCACTTTATTTACTTTTATTTGCTTGTTTATTATTTATGTTATGGATGAATGCGACGAGCTTCGTATCGAAGCTCAAATCACCAACATGGGTCAGAAATGATTTTTTCTTCCTTTCTGGTCTGTTGTGCAATTTTTAGCATTAACAATTGGCGCCATCTGTGGTATCAACTTTTTCTCTATACCGGAATTGGGAGAAGGATATTCTCCAACTCACGGGATCATTTACAAAAGTTTAGATTCATTGATTCGTGAGATTATAAAAAAAATAGATATATATTTTTATATATATTTATTATATGCTACCCGCCATACCCCTGCACGATGTGAATTCTACACTCACAAGATCGTCATCGAAATATTAGATAAGAACTCCTTAGCTTTGCTATTTTTCTTATTGTTTACATTCTAACACTGCAACAAACAAAAAAAAG
This sequence comes from Pterocarya stenoptera, assembly GCA_003123785.1. NCBI lineage: Eukaryota > Viridiplantae > Streptophyta > Magnoliopsida > Fagales > Juglandaceae > Pterocarya > Pterocarya stenoptera. The sequence continues at coordinate 271,703 of QEOT01003098.1, forward strand.
AAAAAAGAAAGAAAAAAAAAACAAACAGAATAAGAGGGGCACTACGTGCGTGCACTGTGCACCTAGCACATGCACCGCATACGTGAACCACCTCACCGTGCACCCATGAAACTCGCAACCGCAGTATGGTTGCCCATTGTCCCACTTAGGCAATAGGGTCCTTGTCCGACCACTCCATTGGACGGCCTATCTTAGCCAATGGAGGCCCCTCCTGTTGGTGCCTCCACACGGTGCTGCTTGCCCACAAAGTTCTACTCGCCAGCAATTAAAGAAGGGCGTGGAGGTCAAAGAACCCCACGACCTACTCAGCAATCAAAAAAGGCATAGAGGTCAAAGAATTCCACGACCCACTCAGCAATCAAGAAGGGTGTGGAGGTCAAATAACCCCATGACCCGTTTAGCAACCAGAAGAAGACCCGCGCCCCTCAGTGGGCAATAAGATCCGCACCACTTGGCAGGCAACAAGACCAACGCCCATCGGCGAGCAACAAGACCAACGCCTCTCGGCAAGCAACAAAACTGACATCTCCACCATGCAACCAGACCAAGGTCTCTATGGAAAGCATATGTGGTTCTGTTACTGCCCGTGCAAAGGCATGGCTACCTTCAGGCATCACCTATGTATCACCAGTCTTCACCATGCTTTAGCGGGGTGACTCAGGCTCACAAATCTTAAACTTATAATTTGTATTACACTTACCTATTTTGTTTTTTGTGAAAACTTCATATGACGTGGTACAACCAAAAGTCGAGTTACATACTCGAGGTGCAAATGAACTGGCGTGGAGATTAGAAGACTACATGATTCTCTCCAGAGATCGCTATTGAACGGGCGTGGAAGTTAGAAGACTATACAACCCTCTCCAGAGATCACCATCGAACGGTTTGCAAAACTTAAACTTATGAGTTGGATTATTAATCTAAACTATTTGGTTTTTATTTTCATACACGGAGAGCTCTTGCCTCCGCCACAGAATGCGGTCGCATTTTGTCTCCTACTACAACGAAATAGTTGAGCTTAACTTTAACATCAATGCGGTAGAATCATTCTCCCGCATCCCCTATTCACCAAGGCTACACGGTTGAGAATCTCTCCCATTACGCCTATCGCCAAGAGTTACGCGGTCGAGGACATCTCCAGCTACACTCCACTCTCCAAGGTTATGTAGCGAGGGCATCTCCCGCTACACCTCTTCTCCAAGGCTACACGGTCGAGCATCTCTCTCGTTACTCCCATCCCCAAAAATTGAGCACTCGAACATCTCTCCCGCCTTTCCCCAATCGGTAAGGTTACACGGTCGAGCATCACTCCCGCCACACCTTCTCTCCAAAAAGTGAGTAGTCGAGCTTCTCTCCCACCTTTTTCCAATCGGTAAGGTTACGTGGTCAAGCATCACTTCTGCCACACCTTCTCGCCAAAAAGTGAGCGGTTGAGCTTCTCTCCTGCTTTCTCCAATCGNCCCCTCAGTGGGCAATAAGATCCGCACCACTTGGCAGGCAACAAGACCAACGCCCATCGGCGAGCAACAAGACCAACGCCTCTCGGCAAGCAACAAAACTGACATCTCCACCATGCAACCAGACCAAGGTCTCTATGGAAAGCATATGTGGTTCTGTTACTGCCCGTGCAAAGGCATGGCTACCTTCAGGCATCACCTATGTATCACCAGTCTTCACCATGCTTTAGCGGGGTGACTCAGGCTCACAAATCTTAAACTTATAATTTGTATTACACTTACCTATTTTGTTTTTTGTGAAAACTTCATAGGACGTGGTACAACCAAAAGTCGAGTTACATACTCGAGGTGCAAATGAACTGGCGTGGAGATTAGAAGACTACATGATTCTCTCCAGAGATCGCTATTGAACGGGCGTGGAAGTTAGAAGACTATACAACCCTCTCTAGAGATCACCATCGAACGGTTTGCAAAACTTAAACTTATGAGTTGGATTATTAATCTAAACTATTTGGTTTTTATTTTCATACACGGAGAGCTCTTGCCTCCGCCACAGAATGCGGTCGCATTTTGTCTCCTACTACAACGAAATAGTTGAGCTTAACTTTAACATCAATGCGGTAGAATCATTCTCCCGCATCCCCTATTCACCAAGGCTACACGGTTGAGAATCTCTCCCATTACGCCTATCGCCAAGAGTTACGCGGTCGAGGACATCTCCAGCTACACTCCACTCTCCAAGGTTATGTAGCGAGGGCATCTCCCGCTACACCTCTTCTCCAAGGCTACACGGTCGAGCATCTCTCTCGTTACTCCCATCCCCAAAAATTGAGCACTCGAACATCTCTCCCGCCTTTCCCCAATCGGTAAGGTTACACGGTCGAGCATCACTCCCGCCACACCTTCTCTCCAAAAAGTGAGTAGTCGAGCTTCTCTCCCACCTTTTTCCAATCGGTAAGGTTACGTGGTCAAGCATCACTCCTGCCACACCTTCTCGCCAAAAAGTGAGCGGTTGAGCTTCTCCTGCTTTCTCCAATCGGTAAGGTTACGCGGTCGAGGGCATCTCTTGCTGCACCTATTCGCCAAGGCTACACAGTCGAGCATTTCTCCCATTATGCCCATCTCTCAGAGTTATGTGGTCGAGTAACTCTCTCGCTACACTCCTATCGCTAGAGTTATGTGGTCGAGACACTTTTCCGCTACACGCACATTTGACTGTCTTCACTAGCTACAACTGTTGCCAGTGGGTTACCTTCGAGAACGAGCCTCCAAGCTCTATAATTGCCTTGTGTGGGTATCCCTGGGGAACGAGTCGACAGGCTTAGCAACAGCCTAAGATGGATCTAGGGGGTTGACGGGCACCCTGACCGCTTAAACGCAGGTTACTACAAACAAACTTTTACATCCACATCAAAAGGAAAAACATCAACAAAAAATACATTACGGTGCAAAATCCATGGAGGCCACCAAAAACCCAAAAAACGATCATCGAGTACGAAAATATATGCACCTTACTAACGATAAACATTTACATACAATCACTACGCAAATGTCCTTACAAACAAAATTTCACAAAGGCCTATCCTCGAAGGCCCTTACTACAAATTTTACAATTTATTCTTGAGGACCACTCATGGAAAACTCCATTGCATGATATTGAAAAACTACCAGCTACCAGAATTTCTTTTTTTTGCATGTTACATCTACCACAGTTGACTTGAAGATTCTCAAGGTCTTCTTCATAAACAAGTTCACCTTAAGAACCGAGGGCATCTGTTAGGGACTAAATTGACTAGGTCAAATCCCTTGGAAATCTATCACTAAAGGAAGAGATAAAGCCAAGAGATAAGACTAAGAAATTAGCTGACTCCTAAAAAGGAAAAGATATCGCAAGTTAAGTTGGACTTTATCACTCCAAGGAAATAACCTCTATATAAAGAGCAATTCCCCCACAAATCTTATAGGTTCTTTACAGGCTCTCTCCATGCACTTTCCACCAACTCTCTTGAGACTAAATTCTTTCATTGTATTGAGCGATATGTGAGGCCATGAGACATTGTAAAATCATTACCTGATATAGTGGATTTTGCCCCCAACAACCCGTGGACGTAGGCTTTTATGCAGAACCACATAAATTCCTATGTCTCCATTTATTTACTTTTATTTGCTTATTTATTATTTATATTATGGATGAACGCGACGAATATTGTATCGAAATCCGAATCACCAACGTGGGTTGAGGATGACTCTTTTTTCCTTTCTGGTCTGTTGTATTTTTAGCATTAACATTTCCCATCAACCTTTCCGAAAAAATTCCTGCTAATTCGGGTGGATCTAACAACAAATATTAAATCTCAATTGATGAGTGTACGAAAGTGCACTCTAAATACCCTATTATTGGACTATAATGCTAAAATATGAATTGAAATTATAGAAATTAATGTGCATTCTTGAATTGAGTTTCTATTTACTTTGCAATATTCCTAAGCAGATTTTTATGTTCAATTTCATGACTATAAGAGAGTAAGTCAAAACCCAGTTAAATTCAAAGGACTTTCAAATGGGTAAGAGTTGAAACAACCTAAGAACTTTCAATGAGTGTAGGATTCTTCAAATAAGGATAATGATGGAGTTTAAGAGTAATTCGGATCAAGAGAAATAGTCAGAGTCCAGCATACTCTAGGAGACAGTTTGGATATACTTTAGTATTTTGAACGTAACTTTCTACTCACATATCGGATTAATACGATTCTAGATGCGTTGGAAAGCTAACTTAAAGGTCTACGACTTTGTTTCTAATAAAAATTTTCAAATTCAAATTCCTAAAGTACGTATGTGGCTGCCAAGATAAGTCCTAACATTTAGGCAATTTTTTTAGGTGAGAATCATGAAGATATTAGGGTTTCTTTCATACCCTATATAACTATATCAGGGGGAGACTGAAAAACTAAAAGAGAGGAAATTAATTATCATGGCAGCCGTTTGCTTTACTTTTCTCTTAAGATTTTTGTTGTCTATTATATTTATGGGTAACTAAATTCTCAAGTAGGGTTAGGAATGAACTTGCACATTAAATGGTATTTTTAATTTATTTTTTATTTACGTATTTGATTTTCAATTGCTAAAATTATTTTGTTTTATCATTCTCAATTTATCGTTGATGTTCTATTCTCTGAATAATCATAGAATTTATTCTGTTTATGGATTCAGTCATGCTTTTTCTATTGAATGGATTAGCTCTTTGATTATGTTTGAATCAATTATTTATCTATATTGATTTAATTCTTTACTACAATATCGTTTCTTGAGTATATTGTCGTCTTTGAATTTTCTCAATAGTGATAATAATTTACGTATTTAAAAGTGGTGAATGATTCTTCATATGGTTACATTTGGTTTAATCTTGGTTTATAAATCTATATCTCCCGATTGTGAATTTTGGGAATTGAGTTCTCAATTGAGTTATTCAATAAATTAAGAATAATTAAAATACCAGATTTGTGCAAGGGATTCCTGACGCTCTATTGTTTGTCAGATTTGAGTACTTTCTCCGTTAGTCGCTTTGCTTCACTTTAATTTACATTTAAAATTAATCTTTGGTCTCCATTAATCATTTAATATTTTTTCTTAGTTTCTTTGTTCCTTCTATTATTCTTTTAATTTGTCTCTCTGTGGAATTGATACTCCAAAATTGTGCTACAACTACCACGTTATTCTTTGGGTATAATCACAGATCAATATAATCTGCTCGGACTGAGAACACAAGTATTAAAGTAGCCTTAAGAGATAGAGGTAACATGATAATAAAGTTGAAGAGGGATGCTAATCATCATCCCACACTATATATTTTACATATTTTAAAATTATTTGTTATTTTATTTTTATTAAACTAATTGAGTTGTTATACTTTTTCATTCATACATTACATATTTGTTATAAGAAAAATGAAAAAAAAAAATTAAAGTAAGTAAAATGTATAATGTGTGGGGATGATATGTAGTAAAAAATAATTTAAAAATACATAAAATGTATGGTATGAGATGATAAGTAGCATCCCTCTTTTCAATACATTAATTCTACTTATAATGTGATCGCTTTTCCTGTACCACACAACGGTGGGTGACGTAGCAAATTTAGGATTTTTGTTCACTTCTCATAGGCCTAACTCATGGAAGAGGTAAGAAAATGTTTTTTTTTTTTTTTGTGATTTTCACTCTCTTTTTCTTCTCACACAAAAGCATCACCACCTCTACTTCACTCCCAACAGTGCTTCACCACTTCTATGCAGAGAGATTTTAGAGAGAAAAAATAAAAGGAAGAGATTTTGCCTTTTCTTCCTGGTCTCTTTCCCAATCTGACATTTTTTTTTCCTTTTTAGTAATTGCTGATTTTATTGTTAACATTATTTTCTTCAGATCAGTGGCTCAGATTTAAAAATGAAAAGTGCGTTGTTATCATATTTAATGGTGGTGGGTGTTTATAAGAAAGAATTAATCTTTGCATCATTCTACACACTACACACCATAACTTTTTTTATTTTTTTTTCTTATTAAATGTGTATTATATGGATGATGAATAAAAAAATATAAATGTTTCAAGAAGAGTAAAATAAAAAAAAATTAAAAAAAAATAAAAAACACATTGTTATATTGTGTGTAGGATGATGCATAACAATACTCTTTTTATTTTTTATTTTATTCAATGGAAAACATTTTTATATAGAATTTTGTTTTTTAAATTTAAGAATATATTGAAA
>QEOT01003100.1:0-31497 GCA_003123785.1 Pterocarya stenoptera
CCTTGGTCACATGAGTATGTTAGAAAAATAATATGATGCTCATGGTTTATATCAAAATCATTTATTACATTCTCTGATGCCAAAGTCATCATTCATCTAGGGACACTACAGAGATCGACTAAGATGTTGTTCCAATGAATTTTATTATTTGTTTTTTTAGGTCAATTATATTATTTCTTGTCTATGACGAGGAATCCCGGAGACTGTACAAATGCAGCATGTCTTAAATCTGGTTAAACCTGGACCCGTGTAAGGCACCCCCATCACACGGATCAGGTAAGCGTGAATTGCATTATTTCTTATCGGCTTTCCATGTCTGTTATCACCTTCTGTTAGGGATATTTCTCCTAAATACAGATTATGTATCTGCAACACATCCATCTAAAGATATCAAAGTTGATCAACTTGTTTACCACCGTAACTGTTCTTTTTTTTTTTATGTTTCATCCTCTCTTTCGAATTGATAACCACGTAGCTTCTCTTTTTCTTCTCTTTTGCCTTCCCAAATAAGAAGCCTCTAGTGGTTGATAACAATGCCCATATGTGGGGGAAGGGAAGAGGATTCTCTTTTGGCATGACATTCTGTGTGGGGAATCAGCTCTTAAATCAGATTTTCCCTCTCTCTACAGGCTAGCAAGGGATCAAAATGTTGTTTTGGCAGATTATCTTCAATGTACGGATAATAATATTTTATGGGATGTTGACTTTATTAGAAATCCAAATGACTGGGAAGTTAATGTTGTTTCAGATTTTTTGGGAAGGATTTATAATTCAAAAGTTATGCAGGGAAGAGAGGATAGGCTAATGTGGGCCTATGCTGGAAATTTCAGGCTTTCAGTCAGTCCTTATTATAAGGTGCTTAATTGTCATTCTGGCTGTGTATTTCCATGAAAACGCATTTGGACTGTAAAGGTACCTACTAAGGTGGTGTTCTTCAGTTTGGTGGTTTCTCTAGGGAAAGTATTGACTATGGATAATCTTAGAAAATGTGGTTTGTGTATAGCCGATTAGTGTGTCATTTGCAAGAAGGATGGATGTAAATCATCTGTGTTTACCTTGTGAGGTGGCAAACTTTTTGTGGTATGAGGTTATTGGTCGAACGGGTTTATTTTGTGTGATGCCTAAGGAAGTAGTGGAGCTTCTTGCATGTTGGCGTGGTTGTGAGGCGAGGAAAGATGTTGCTGCCAGGTGGAGAATGATTCCTTTGTGTTTAATGTGGTGTTTATGGCTGGAAAGAAATGGGAGATGTTTGAAGAGAAGGAGTGCTCTTTTGAAGATCTTCGTAACTTTTTCTTTTCTACTTTGAGTTTGTGGGCTAAGATCTTTGTAAGGAATGATGAGAATATACTGAATTTGTTTCTGTTTTAGTTTTCATGTTTTCTAGAGTGTAGTAGGTATTTCCTTTGTATACTTACTGTGTACTTGGGCTATGCCTATTCGTGATAATAAAATTCTTATTAATTATCAAAAAAATGTTCCCCTTCATTTACTACTCCAAAGTGACCGCCAAGAACTCACTAGCTCCCTAGATCTTATGCCGTTTCTTCAAGTAAATGCTAGATTTATTGTACGACCAAATTGAAGGCTCAAGCCACATGGCCTATATTCCAAAAGGACTTGTCAACAATACAATTAGAGCCCCATTAAAACCATTATAAAGAGCAAGAACTTCTTATTTCCAAACAATGTGGGATCCCATACCACCTACCATTATCCTTATCATATCGGGTATCACAATCTCTCCCCTTAGATTCCTGACGTCCTCTTCAAGTCAGTCCATTGTTGGTGGCACTGCTCAAGTCCCACATTTTTTGTTGGGATAGGCTTTGATACCATTTATAGGCCATATGGCAAGCTCAAGCCATACGGCCTATACTCTAAAAGAACTAGTCAATGATACAATTGGAGCCCCATTGAAACCATATACCACCTACCCTTATCCTTATCATATGGGGAGTATCACATCTATTTTCTAAGTTTGAAAGCCTTATTCAACTCTTCATAGCCTCATGCATTAATTTTCTCTTAATGTAAGAAGCTCCCACTAGTTTTTATTTTCTTTATATATGCATATCACTTACACTATGGGAGTTATTCCTTTTTTCCAATATGAGTTTGGGGTGTTGCAATCACGCAAGTCTTTTTCATCCATGTAAGATCCCAGTGTCTTCTATTATAAACTTAAAACAATTATAGATGTATCAATAAGGGTCACTATCTACTGCTATTGTAGGAATCTCGAGCCAAGAAGGAAAATCCACAGGTTAAATTCGCAAGAACCACTCCAAACAAAAATTCCTAGATTAGGACACCATCTAGATTGCCCCTCCTAGGGCCTTATACTTTAGTGGGACCAACATTGGGTGTTGCAAAAGGATGGTAAAACAGTTATGAAAGCCACAATGTCGCAAGTGAAAACATTTTTATTTTGAGTATATGAAGGATACTTATAAAAAAAAAAGGATACTATCAGTGTCCAGGCCAGTTTAATATGTTAAGCACACATGTTAAGTGTTATACAAACAATAGGTTCTAGGTAACTAAGAGCTCAGCAAATACCACTATCAACTATGCATAAGGATATTGATAGAAAGCTTTCAACGTCAACACTACCTGTCAACTAAATAAATCAACAGTCCATAAATCCACGGCCAAAAAAGGTTCAATCTAAACTGTATTCATTGATGGAACAATTTAATTTCCCATCGTCAACACTGCCAACTAAATTCAAAACTCATTCCTCCATAGTCTTCCACTTATGATTTTATTGGTTCAAAACTCGAATCCATTCTATTAAATTGCAACGTAAGAGAGAAAACAACTGCAACAAAATTGAAAAATAAACGAATAAGCAGAAGGTCACGGGAAAAATCCACATTCAAATTCTAGTAGAACCCCAACTCTACGTATGTGTAACAAAAATAAAAACAGATATAATAACCTTAAAGTCATACAGATACAACTGGAGCCCACGGAGATTTGAGACTATATTCTACATATGCAAGCATGTAATAACAATTATCGATTACGAGCTCCTTAAAGCATTATCACAACCAAATAAAATAAAGTTAAAGTCTTTATTAGAGCACATAAAGAAAACATGGCTCAAATGCCCAAGAATGTCCAAAGTCAAATGCAACCAAAACGAGAAACAAACCTAAAATCCAACACGGAGAAAGAAAAAAAGGTGGGAAGTTGTTGCGCTTACTTACCACTTGTACCTCAAGAAATGGCCGTCCAGTGGAGCTGAATCAGGCACATCGTCGGTTGTGAATGTCTTGTCGGGCCGACGGAGGAGAACGTAGGGCGTGAGCTCGCAGCCTACAATGGGGATATCAGAAGGGAGGTGCACACGCAGCACACTCAGCATGCTTTTCTTCTACCTTTTGTTTCTATTTTTTCCACTCAGCAATCGTCACAGTTCTGTAAACCTATCAACGAAAATCGAGCAGAGGGGTACACAAAAGGACGGAGACAGTTGAAACAGGTCCGGAAGCTTTCTCGGGAAGACCACACGTGCGGGGGAGGACGGAACCCAGGCGGATCCGCCATTCACTTGACCCGAATAACCGCCAGCCTTGACGGGACACAAAGAGAACCCCAAAAAATCCAAGAATTCAACGAAAGTCTCAGCGGATCTTGCGCGAAGAGTGAGGGATTTCGGGTCAAACAGAGATGGGAAGAGAGAAATGGTTAGGGTTCGAGAAGCGATTAAAGTGAATCGATTAGGTGAAAGGGATTCAAGGATTCTTGAGGGAGGGAGTGCGGGTTTTAGATAAAGAAACGAAAAGGAAGAAGAGAGATGGCGATCGAAAATTAGGGTTTTACAGACGCACCGAGAAAAGTAATCGGTCTGTGCTCCATATGATGCGAAAGACGCAGCGAGTAGGGGGCATTATATATAAAATTTATTAATAATTCGATTCGACTTGGGTTTCTCTCTCTATTCTAATTTCTGTAGGTGCTTGTGTTTTGGGTACTACTTTCGTGTTTACTTCTTTCACGGTTTCCCCCTCTCTCATACGTGTGTTCTTCTTTTTCGGGATTTTTTCCCAACATATTAGTGGGAATTAAAACCCATGTGTCACAAAAAATAAAGAGAATCTATATATGGCCAAATTTTTGTTTATGAGTGAGAAAATAATAATGCATGATTTTTAATTTTTTATGAATTAGCAATAATAATAATAATAATTTGTGTAAAAATATAACCATTCCTCGGAATTTTTATCTAATGATATTATTTTTTTCAGCTTCCTTTGTTTGCAACAATAAAAGAATAAAACAGTAACAAAGCAAATTAGCCAATAGCAGAGCTTGGGCTAAATAAACAGTCCGTAGTATTATTTATAAAAATTATTATATTATCAAATTGGTGTATAGATTATATTATCAACATTATTTAAAAGATAAGATTTAATTTATAAGATTTAAATTTAAAAATTAAATTATATCATACAAATAATTTATTAAATATACCCTAGACATTAGTTTGACGACAGAATACTTCTTACTGGCAAATAAGATAGGCATGGGTGGGCCGATAGGTTCCATTTTCTAGTAAATAAAATGGGAAGTAGGACTTGAGTGCACTTGATTTGGCAAGGGGGCTGGTCAATCTGTATTGGAACTGAGCCTACTGCAACTTTCAAATTAGGATGGCCACGGTGGTAGTAGCCCATTTTTGTCTTAAGGACCCTAGAAACACTCACCCATCTTCGCATGCCGTGTTCTAATGCATGAGCAATTACAGCCCACTAATGCGCTCCACTAATGTGCATAACTTTGCCTTAACAATCACAAAAACAGTTGTCGCAATAATCCATTTTTAAAAACTTTTGGTTTTTGAACGACATCATTAATTTATGAAAAATACTAACCGTATTTAAAAAAAGAAAATTTAAAAAAAATTTAATTTCCCATGTGTTACCTATTGATATATTAAAAAGATTATGAAATTTAAAATTCAAAATCTCAATTTCAAAAATAAACTGTTATAGAGAAAAGAATGTGTACAAGCTGAAATAGATAAGTCTTATACAATCCATTTGTAAAAAAGTAGACCCTGCTTCAAAAAGTGTAAAAAAAAAAAAAAAACCTATTATTTTTTAGTGTGACCTTTTTTTTTTTTAACAAAAATCTTGCATACTGTTTGTTTATTTGAAATTTATACTTAACATTATTTAATAAAATATTAAGATCGAAATTTATACATGCTTTATAAATATTAAAAACAAGTTTTTTTTAAAAAAATTTGTGTACTGCTATACTGCTAATTAACAATTATTATTATCATCATCATCAAAACTTTTAAAAATAATGCACTAGCCAAAAAAAAAAAAAAAAATTTGTATGCACCAGGCACATAAAACTTGAATTCCGTAGTTGATACGTACGGCCAGTATATACATGACTAGGAATTGAAAGCATTTAAGCAACATCCCATCTAACACACTAGCTAGGAACTCTGATGAATATTCAATGCGATAAATATCATGTTATATGTGGTGTACACACACGGGTGTGTGTGACCATATCCTAAAGTTATTGCGCTCGATCGTTCTTTTTTGTTGTTCAACTTGTTATCGATCTCTGAGTCCTCCTTCAATGATGAGTTTTTCTGGAATTCAAATAGTTATTGCAACTCAGAACAAAAGGACCCACGCTAGAATTTCAATTTTTTGTTTGACACTCGTATATATATTAATCACACCGCATCCCAACTCCGTTATTTATACGGGGTGTTAGGAGCTTAGAGTGGTAGAAGGAAATAAAAAATTTAAAAAGTGTAGAATGCCTTCGTTTTGTAAGCCAAAAACGGCATAGCTTTAATATTCGTGTTAAACGGCATAGTTTTCATTTAGTTTTCAAAACACTGTATCTAGATAATGCATTGGTCATTTTAGTGTTTTAAGTAAATGTTTGTTAAAGAGCATACGGGTACTAAGGCAAAGGAGAAAGGGGAGGGGATTCATTCTAAAAATTTGTTAGACCTTGTGGTTTCTTCAGGAGGAATTGGGTGGCCTCAACTCACACATACGTATATGAATTTCAGTTTGTTCAATCACTTTTTCATCTTTTAATCATCATCATCTTCCCAATCTCTACATTCTACCATTATCCATTGAGTTCTATTAGAGACAAGAGAGGTTCATAACAAGTGGTATCTAGAGCCATCGATTCTCATGGCTGAGTTGAGTAATGCAGAACTACAAACTTGTTTTCAAAATTATCATCGTGCACTTTATAATGAAACATTTAGAGAGCTTAGAGAAATAGTTCTCACAGTAAAGTCTAGCGATGGTAGAAATTTTAAGATCTTGGTGGAATCCTTCTACACCATTTATTACGTGAAACTGAATATTGAATATGCTTACAAGAGAAAGATCTATCCATAGGACCAATAAAAACTGAGGTACAGAGCCTTACTCTTGGAAGATGATGTTTTGATGCAAGAGATACGGGTATTTGACAATAGGTATATTTTTCTTGATATGAACATAAGTGAAGATTTGGGCTTTGTCGAATTAAAGGAAGAGATAAAAGGGGCTACAGATTCAACGGGAGGAAATGGAAATCTATAGTTATAGAAGAGATTCCAATTCTTGATGGTGAAATCTCAGAGTCTTCGAAGGAGCTGGTGGATTTATCTTCAATCTCTAAGGTCATTGACTCTGTTCACAGTTGAGAAAAGGCTTCTTGATGGCGGTAGATCTGGCTATTTTGGCTTCATCAGAATTACTACTTGCTTTTGACCTTATGCCATCGTCCACAGTCACAACTGAAATGGATGAACCTGGACACCAGTATGGAACCTTCGATCCAAGTGGTTCGAAGATCAATGACGTGGGATCAGAGAGTGAAGATGAACTGAGGCTAAAGCTATTACAGGAGTGGAACTTGTTTGATTTGGCGTAGTGCTCTTCATATATGGCGACTAAATTGGAAACAATGAGTGATAATGGAATAAAACAGCTCTAGCTTTTTCCAGCCTGATGTGATTTGCTCTTGTGGATTGCCAACAGAAGTTTCAGTACATGAATCTCGAAGTAAAACAAAAAAAACAAATATAAGTGTGGTAGATTTTTACCCAAGTACAGGCTTACTGATTTCTACTACCATAATTTCTTGCGGTTATATGGTTATCGCTTAAGGTGTCGACAACAGATGGGGTGTATGGAATTACTACATTGTTTACATCCTTTGTGAAGTCAGATGGCTCTAATGCTCCCAAGCAATTTGGCGTAGCTTATGATGCTCTGTCCTTGAGAGATATTGATAAGTTGAAAGTGGGAGTGCAACATGCAATTAGAACTCTAGAAAGCGTTATCTTCATTTTTGGGACTGTCCTATTTAATCTTCTCAGTTTCCTTTACGCTTCTCTTGTAATCTTTGGTGGAGAACAATGGAAAAGTCTCATAAGTTTGCAAGTTTTAGTAGATAAGAATTTCATCCTTAAGTTGCTTGCTATATTGCCACCTCATTGGCCCTTTGATAGATGAAGATAAAGAAATCTCGTGGGAATCATTTGATGAATAGAACTCTGCATTGGCAAATTTGGAGTAGAACTCTTAGACAAAGTAAAGAAGAGAGTTCCACTTCATGTGGATCCTGACAAGACGTAGATCTATCTTGCTACACTATAAATAGGGGTGTCAAATTGTGTTAACGGGTTGTGTTAAGATATGTACATTACACTTAATGGGTCAACATAAACACGACCTATTAAGGATTTCGTGTCAAAATTTCAAACATGAACACGACACAGTAAGATAAACGGGTTGACATGAGTCACACGACACGACCCGTTATGACCTGTTAATGAATAAGAAATAAATTGACACGACACGACCTATTCCGTTTCAACCCGTTTACGTTAATGGGTTGAACAGACACGATACGACACGACACGACACAACCCGACCTGACCCGTTTAACCTGATTGATTTTATATAAATGTTTAAATATAAATAATATCTATAAAAATTAAAATAAAAAAAAAACTAACTATAAGTCTAAAATTAGAATCTAAACAAATATGATCCACACAATTTGTAATACTATTCATTATTAAAATTACATCCCAAATATAATAAACAACACATACATTGTAAATATATTAATGTTACAATCCCAAATATAATAAAAAATTAAAAACACAGGTCTAAACAATTTTAAAACTTGAAGAAGGAAGTGGAGCGTCCTCCGTGCCCTTGTTCTCCAACTCCATTACATCTTCTATTAACTAGTCTAATTTAACTTCTTCTTGTGTTTATATTAAAAAAAGACATCAATAAAGTTTTATATCAAATAATATCGTTGTATTGAAAGTACAAATAACAGAAAAGGAAACAACCTTATAAGATCAAAGGTCTAGAAGTTAAATCTGTAGTTCACAAGTAGCGGAAACAACTTGTAGTTCACAAGTAGCTTAAAAAAGATTTCGAAAAAAAAAAAATGAAAGGGAAGGTGTTGGAAAGTTCTTTTTCTGACATTAAATAACTAGCATGGTTTTCTATAATATTTTTAACAGAAGGAACATGAGCACTCTGCTCCTTGATTGAATTCCCTTCCAGATCTCAACAAGAATCTCACCTAAAAACGTAATTAAAAAGTTACTATACCCTGTTTGAAATACATCAACCATAGAAGCATCATCATGTCTTACTCATACCAGCTCACTAGCAAGTTCATATAATGATTCATCAAGTGTTGCCTGTAGAAGGTTTAACAATCATTGTCAAAAACAAATCATAAAGAAAAAGAATGAACAAAAGAGGAAAACTAAGGTTGAAAATAAAATTGAACCAGATCCAAGTCTCTACTTGTAATAAGCGTAAAGCACAGTACTTATATTTTTACATCTTATGCATAGCCTTCTAACCACAACAGAAGTAAGAGGTTTTAAAATACCTCTTAAAAGGCTTTCCTTTCCTTTGCAATTGCTCACAAAAGTATCTTTTAGAGGTATCTAAAAAATATATCAATAATAAATAATTCCATAACAATCATTGTTAGAAGAGCTTCCCCACTCGACACATCAAAATTTCAAATGAATGAAATTACTTGGAACAAAAGAGACTCACAGCTCCTCTCCACAATATATTATTGACATAAAAATAAGATGCCTGCCTCAGAAACTAAATATCCAGTAAATCAACATAATAGCTCTCAATCGAACATAGCAACTAAAAATTGTGGAGAGGAGGTGCCAATTCAGGCGTATTTGTTGGTTATCCACCATATATTTTCTATCATTATATTCTTTCACGTAATTTAACACCTCTGAAAAAGCAAGTTTTGGGGAAACAAAATGCTACGCGTATAGTTTAATTGATAGATTCTTCAAATCCAAGATTGATTATCATGTATCCTTTCATCATGTATCACTTAGGTAGAAGCATGTAACAGATTAAGAAATAGTTTAAACCAATCGAGATTAAATAGCGGATAGAGAAACCCAACAGAAAATGAATCAAGAAAAAGTAAATCCCAAAAAAAACATAAGAAACGATTTTTGGGCTGAAGAGGGGCGGCGTCATCGTGAGAAGAGATTCTGATTTCTGAGAGGATTTGAGAAAAAAACCACCCAGTGAAGTATCTTCAAAATCTGCTTGGATCAGTAAACTAGTAAACTCGAAAGCTCCACATCCCCCTTTCAAAATCTAAAATTTCAGAAACTAAAAAAGAAAAGAAGAGAAGAGAAAGAAATTCAATCACCTTGGCGCTTTGTGTGGCAGAGCCGTGGGTGACGGGGTACTAGGTTGAAGTCAATGAGGGGCGACGTGGAGGGGGCAGCATGAGATGAGAACTGAGGGGAGAGGGAATCGCTGTGGGGCCATGGGTTGAAGACGAAGAGAATCAAGAGATAGGGGGCACGGCGTGACTGTGAGGAAAAGAAAAGTTAAAAAACTGAGGGGGGCATGGGTTAGGTAGTTTAGGGTTTTTTTAATTTTAGGTCTAAGGGTATAAAGGTAAATTCAGTTTTCTTAACGGGTTATAACGGGTTGACTCGTTAGTGACCCGTTAAGCAATCATGTCTGAACATGCCAACCCATTTTGACCCGAACCCATTAAAGTTAAACCCTAACTAGCTTTTATCGTGTCGTGTTCGTGTTGGGTTAATAGGTCGTGTTACATATTGTCACCCATAACTGGACATATATTGGTAATTGACTTATACAAGTGTTACTGAGTAGAGGGCGTCAATATTATGTTAGAAATATCTACCTCAAGGGAGTGGCTTCTTATAGTCAAGAAAGATGGATTCACAAGATATACACAAAAGACTAAAAAAAATTTGAGGCCTCATTCTTGCAACCAATCCGCACATGCTATGCCGTTGAATTTGGATAATGGTTGGAAATTAGAGTTTTAAAATCGAATAGGTTGTTTCACTTTCAAGGATCATTTCAATTAATGTTCAGATCTAAAGGTTTTGGCTCCTATTATGAAGAGCTTCCCAATGACAAGGGTTCTTGAAATATTAGACTATGGAAATAACCATAGTACTTTCTGAAGACTTGATTCATACATTTCTATAAAAGAGAATGAGATCTCTAGAGCTATGGCAAGGAGCACTTCAAATTACGATATGGATTCTGAAGATAAGAAGGGGCTGAAAAAATTCAATAACAAGTTTTTTACATGGAATGATATTCGTCGCCTTGTTTCTAAGGGTGCTTTTGATTTAATGGTTGATATAATATCTGATGACTTGGAGGATGAATTTGAATTGCAAGATTTGAAAGTTGTTGATGATATTGATGGCCTTAGGACGCAGGTGAGTATATTGGCAAGTGGGATGTTTGAAGAAAAGAAGGAGCACTCAATGGGAGAATTTGTTCAGAGGCTAGGGCCATTCGATCGTAGAAAAGAGATTAATTTGAACAGAGCCATTATAGAAGCACAAACTATAGAAAAAGTGTTGGAGATTACTGTAGAGACAACCATGGTTGTTGGGAAAGGCTTTAGCCCCTTGCCCCTTTGTCCTTTGAACATTGCTACTGTACTTCATCATATTGCTAAGAAAATGGAGAAGATTTTGATGATGGAAACACATTGGCTAGCTTTTGCCCTTCGAAGAGAGATGTCTATGCTTGTGGGCATTACAATGACAACCTTACCAAATTATGCAGCTCAAGGTATCTCAGATATCTCTGGGGCATTGTCCAAGATTGGAGTTGCACTATTTAACTTATCCGAAATGGCTAGATTTGCCAAAGTGGCTTTGACAACGGCTAGAGAGTTTAATTCTCATAATGTTGCTAATGTTATGGGTGCTCTTGCTGCAATACATCATTATGCCCCTGATCTATTTTCAGAATTGTCCAAAAGGACATCATATATAATTCACACTTTCCAAGAGCAGGAACTTGCTCAAGTCTTGTGGGCTCTTGGTTCTTTACATGAGCCTGTTAACCTTTTGCTTGAGTATTTGCATAGTGACTTTGAGGACTATAGGCAGTTTAAATGTTGCTTAAGTAAAACAATTGTAGATGGTATTGAAGAAAGCAACGGGGACAACAATAAAGATCTTGACTTTGATCAAGTTTTAAGATCTCCCGTACTCAGTTTTAATAGGGGTCAGCTTGAGGATACTGCATTTGAGAAGAGAGTTGCTCAGTACGCAAAGACTTATCAAGGTAGCTCAAAGGAAGAAGTTGTTGAATGGGTTGGTCCTGAATGAGAAGGAACAAAACCTTGAGTTGTATTAGTACTCTTAACCTTGAGGACAAGGTTCTTTATCTGAGGGAGATTATTAGGAGCTTAGGGTGGCATAAGGTAATGAAAATTTTAATAAAAGTGTAGAACGAGTTCGTTTTGTGAGCTGGGAACGGTGTAGCTTTAATATTCATATTAAATGGCATAGTTTTCATTTAGTCCTAAAACACTGCGTCTAGATAATGCATTAAAGTGGATAGCAGGTCATTTTAGTCTTTTAAGTAAAAATTTGTTAGAGGGCATACAGGTATAAAGACAAAGGAGAAAGGGGAGGGGATTCATCCATAGACGGATGAGCAGACTGAAGCAGTCAACAAGTGGTTGGAGAACTACTTGAGGAGTTTCACTAGTGATAGACTTAAGGATTGGTCGAAGTGGGTGGAGTTAGCTAAATGGTGTTACAACTCTAGCCTACATGCCTCTACTAAAGTATCCCCCTTTGAAGCGTTACATGGATATAAACCCCCCAAACTGCTTATTTACATGGCTGGAACCTCACAGTTGTAGGAAGTCAACTCAACACTAAGAGACAGAGATCATCTATGGACACTACTCAAGGAAAACATTACCATCACACATAATCGTATGAAGCAATACTCATATAAAAAAAGGAAGGAAAAACAGTATTTTGTAGGTGATTGGGTATACTTGCGGCTTCAGCCATTTATTGTGGCGCCCCTAGCCCTCGTTTGGGATTGGACGGTGACTGAAACGTTGTGATATGTAACACAAGGCTACACACCCCTCTTACATGACAAATAATATGCAATGCATCTAAGTACACTATCAGTATGCAATAAATCGCAGTAGAAAAATAATAAAGGTCAGATATTCTAAGCAACGCGATAAGTAATTGCAAAGCACATGGTACCGTACTAACAAAACATACCCACATTGTCCATAACCATAAACATGTATCAAAAGATATAGTATCCCAAAAAAACATATAGTAAAGTTTAATCTTCCAAAACACGGGACCTCCTTAAAACATTGTTTTTCAAAAACTGGGATCTAAACTAAAAGTCATTTATTCCTTCACAAAATAATTAGGGTTTCGTTCTCTTCATTGCTAATGTCCCATTGGGAGCCAGACACCAAAAGACTCTGTGAGACTTATGAGGTCCGAGTGGTGACGACTTTAATTCCTTGGCTACTGCCCTTGGATCAAATGAAGGCTTTGAGGTTTGCTTAAGATAAGTGAACAACTGGTCCATGTACCTATCGAACTTCAAAAAGTTGGACCGAGCCTGTACATAATACTCGTCCTCTGCTCTGGAACCATCTAGATTTATGATTCCTGAGAATTCGAGATACCTGTAACAACTTCTACAATCCTGATTGGAAAATGGTAGTGGAAACTACCATAATAATATTTCGAGAAATCTCAACAAATAATCACACAACATACAATAGTTAATGCAAGCATACAAAAGGTGTATCATGAAATGCATGCAATATACATGTACTTGACATATGACTTAATCAAAACTTGACTTATGCACTTGACCATGTTCCAAAAGACTTGTAACAGAGACTTTTAAATGTTTTTGGAAAACTTCTTTGACTTTCTTTTCTTTTCATGTTGATCTTAATCATAACTTTTCTTATCAGAATATATCACAAGATTTGCATCGAGTGATCCTTATCATATAAGCTTGTATTCTTGTTCATAGGGTAGACACAACATGGTTCCCCTTTGCATCGCGTGTTCCTGCTAGTTACCACACCATCAACGGTTCGTGCACCGTGATGAATATGTCATAAGTAGATAATTATATTAACTCGACCTTATTTCATCAGGTTACATGTCTTATGCACACACTAGTATTAAGTACTTCCTCGCTCTGGCATTCTTTAAAAAGAATCTATTCAAGGCTCGTCGACCATTCTCTGTCGACCCAAGGATTACCACTCCATTTTTAAGCACTCCAGAGTGAACATAGGAGTTCCACTAAGATAATCCACCATCTTAGCACTCGGGTCGTAATAAAACATTTAGACTTTTTTATTTGAAAACACTTTTTGAAAACACTTTTCTCCAAATGCATGTGACAAGAGACTTAAGACATACGTATTTACACTTGACATGTGACATATGGAATACCATGCATGAAAGAGCCGTGCTACGCATCAGCCCCTGTTCACGGCTAATGCGTAGCACACCTAATGTGTCTAACTTATTCTTTTTTTTTTTTCTGGTGCAGAACGCACCACCTTCTTCCTCACCTCTCTCTCAGCAGCTCACTCTCCACTCTCTCTCTCATCCCTCATCGTCTCTCTCTGGCCGGGTCTCTCTCTCTCCTCAATCTCTCTCACATCATCTCTCTCTCATTAGCTCTTTCTCTCTCATCAACCTTCTCTCTCATCCTCTCTTTCTCCTCGACTCTATCTCTCATCAACCCTCTCTCTCTTCATCTCGGCTCTCTCTCATCCTCTACTCTCTCTCTCATCCTCTCTCTCCTCGACTCTTTCTCTCCTCAACTCTCTCTCTCATCTCCTGCTATCTCTCTCTCTTGCTGCCCTCTCTCTCTCATCTGGGGGAAATTTCGAAAGAAAAAAAAAGAGACAGATGAATAATTTCAAATGAGAATCGTGTGATGGGGAGGGTGCCACGTTAGGTGTGTAAAATGGCTGACGCGCATAGGGGCTGATGCAAAGACTTTTTCTGCATGAAATAACCAAGCATAACATGTTCAATTCATGGTATAATTGCATGAAACACATAAGACATCAAAACGCATACATGGAATCATGAAAACTTGATTAGGCTGAAACTCATAGGCACAAAAACATGAAGAATCATCACTTAAACATGTTCCAAAGTTCAAGCATATGATGTAGAAATCAAAGTATAGTGAAATAAAGCATGAAATCATAGGTTTTGACTAAGGTCCAAAACTTCCAAGGCATATTCAAACTGAAATATCATGTTGCATAACCATCAACCTTAATAAAGTGAAAACCAGAACTTATATGAGTATTTCATGACATTTTCATTACAAATCTGAAGTATCTCAAGATCATATTAGCATAATCAAACAAACAATCAAGAGATAGTAAACAAAGCAAACACAACAATGAAAGGATTTACACACACATATACAAATATTAACCAAGAGTAGGTTGAGTGTATACAAAATGAAACAAATAGCAAGCTGTAAATCGAAATATAACTCATTAGAATAAGGGTTCTAAAACCCTAATCCGTATTCTTGAGTATGCAAGGGTTTCTAAAGTTATCACTAAGGTTTAAGAAATCTCAAACCAATCGGCTTCTAGGGTTTTGAATCAAGAAACCCTTCAACTTCCTTGTATCTTCGACCAATGTTGAATAAGTGTGAAAGTACATGAGTGTGGCCCAAAACATAGAGGATGAACTCCCCCCACCATTCGGCTTTAAGGGTTTTCTTAAAAGCCCTAGGTCATTTTTTCAAGAAATTGGGTAGAAAGTGTGTGTGTTCCATCATTCTTGAAATCTTATGAGATTTGAATATCACTTTTGGATTAAGAAAGTGACTTGTGTGTGTGAAACTAAGAGAAAAACTGATCCTTACCTTTCCTAGTCTTGAGGATGGCGAAAACTTCTCTTGAAAAGGAATCCTCTTGTTTGGTTGGAAAAAAAACAGAGAGAAAATGTGAGAAAGTGGAGGAAATCTCTAAGTGGTCATGCAAGAGAGTGTGGAGAGAATGAGAGCATGTAAAATCCAAAAATGGCAAAAGAGGAAAGCCTTTGGGCGTGTGACTCCTCTCCTTTTTATAAAATTTTCTTCAATCCCTCATTAGTTGTTTGAAGTCCATTGCATGCAAGACAAGTGGCTTTTCCCTCTACCTTTTTCTCTTTAGACGAAATGTCCCTTAGTGTTCCCCATCATTGGATTTCATTGGGAAGACAAGAAGTTTAGGGTGGCGTGTGGGTTCTTCTTCCCTTGGCCGAAACCCTATTTTTTCCTTTTATGCCTTCCATTTTCTTAAGCAAGTGAATATCTCTTCAATGGTACTTTTGTAAAACATCTCATGCCTTTTCCTTTTCCCAACAAGCAACCTTTGGCATGGTGACAAGTGGCATGGGCGTGTGACATTGCCCTAGCTGTCCATTCCTTCTTCCACTTTCCAAGTTGATGTTTCATCTTCCTAGTGCTCCTTCCCTTGGTGACTTCTTATGTGTCATTGGTCTAAGGATAGTGTAAGTGACAAGTGACAAGTAAATGGGGTGCTTAGGAGTGCGTTAGCTGAAACCCTAAGGGCATATTTGTCCTTTGATACAAGAGTTCCTTCATCTAGTTTTCTAGAAGCTTAGTGCATGCTTGACACTTGGTAAAAACTGACCAAATTCGAAATCCATTGTGCTTCCACTCAGTTTCCCATGCAGATTTTCTAGAAAAACTATATTTCTCTTCCCTAGGTTTCCCTCCCAAGAAATCTACCTTAGAACTCAAAATTGGGCCAAGACAAAGGTCTAGGCGTGTGGGAAGATGGACTAGCCGAAAATCCCTTAGTCTTCGTAAGTTCCTTTTGTCCCTTGATTCTTCTAGAATGTTTCTAGCATGTTGACAGTGGTGATTCCTCTAGGGTAGTCGTGCAAGCCACTTCTTAGTGTTTTCCTACACTTCTCTCTCCCCCTTATCCCACTATCAAGTCTAGATTCATAGTATAACACTTACATGACACATGGCACTAGTGACTAAGATTTGGGTCATGAACTTAAAGCCATTGGGCCTGGGTTTCTAAATAGGGCTAAAAATGCAAAGCACTCTAGGGTTGCTCCCCTCTTGGGCTCAAGTTGCTAATTTAAAGACTCTAAGACTTTCCAAAATAACTAGAGCTCCCAAAATGCCATAGCAACTAAGAATAAAATCTTTGGACCATGCTTAGGCAAGTTCGGGTCATCACATATATGCAGTCATCTATCCACAACCTTCAAAATTTGAAGCTTTCCCCTCACTTTTTTGGGCCATACCAGGTGGTGCAGAGGCTTAGCGAGGTAGCATACCACCTAAAGTTGTCGGACACTGCCAAGATCCACGACGTGTTCCATGTGTCTTAGCTCAAGCGTAAACTAGGGCAAGACATCACCTTGGTGCCAACGTTGCCATCCGTGAACACTCAAGGCATCCTCAAGCCAAAACCCAAGGAGGTCCTTGGTCGTCGCATGAAGAAGAGAAATAATAGGCCTTTTGTCGAAATCCTTGTGTGTTGGTTAGGGCAACACACAGAAGATGCTTCGTGGGAACCATACTACTAGATGCGTAAGGATTTTCCTCACCTTGTGGACGAGGTGTTGTGAAGGGAGGGACAATGTTACACGGCACAGTGAGGAGGCTAGGGTTGTAGTTGGTAAAGTGTTTTGTTCATATTAGAGAGAGTGCAAATGAAATGAATGGTTTGGTGAAGTGAGTGACAAAGTGATGAAGGGGTCGTGGGCCTTAAAGAGTATGGGTTCTAATAAAGCCTGGTGGTTGTTGTAAGCTGGAGGTCAGGCCATTTGGGCCAGAAGTCACCTAGGCCATTGTGGGCCTTTATTCTTTATCTCGTTACGGATAGTATCTGATATTATGTTTCTTTTATTGTATTTTCCTAATTTCCTAGTGGTTGTAAGTGGGGAGGTGTCAAGGTTTGTTATATGTAATGTCAGGGGTTTGTTGTGAGGGTAAGCAAAATATTCTCAAGTTATTTCCTTGTTCTCTGGAGGATTGCTCCCATTGAAGTGAGCTGTATTCCCACGTTTGATGTAATTCCAAATTTTCTATCGCATCATCAAGGTTATGCAGTCGAGGGCATCTCCCGCTACACCTATTCGCCATGGCTACATGGAAAGAGCATCCCCCGTTACACCCATCTCTCAGAGTTACATGGTCAAGGCATTCTTCCGCTACACTCACATCCGAGTGTCTGCACACGCTACAACCGTCGCCAAAGTTACGCAGTTAAGGCACTCTCCCGCTACACCCATCACCAGAGTTACGCAATAGAGGGCATCTCCCGCTACACTCGCATTGCTAGGGTTACGCGGTCGAGACACTCTCCCGCTATACCCATCGCCAAAGTTACGCGGTCGATGGCATCTCCCTCTACACTCGCATGGCCAGGGTTATGCGGTCGAGACACTTTCCTGCTACACCCATCACTAGAGTTACGCGGTTGAGGGCATCTCCCGCTACACCTTTTCGTTACGGCTACACAGGAAGAGCATCCCCCTTTACACCCATCTCTTAGAGTTATGTGGTCGAGGTACTCTCCTGCTACACTCACATCCGAGTGTCTCCACGCGCTACAACCGCCTCTAGCAGGTTACCTTCGGGAACGAGCTTTTAAACTCTATAATCGCCTCGCGCGGGTGTCCGTCGGGAACGAGTCGACGGGCTCAGCAACGGCCTAAGATGGATCTAGAGGGTCGACGGACATTCTGACTACTTAAGCGTGAGTTACTACAAACAAACTTTTACATTCACATCAAAATGGAAAAATACTAACAAAAAAATCACAGCACGGGGCAAAATCCACGGATGCCACAAAAAACTCAAAAAGATTACCAAGCACAAAAATATAAGCACTTGACTAATGATAAAGATTTGCATATAATCACTACACAAACATTCTTACAAACAAACTTCATAAAGGCCCATCCTTGAGGGCCCTTACTGCAAATTTTATAATTTCTTGAGGACCATTCATGGAGATCTCCATTGCATAACAGCGAAAAACTACCAGCTACCAGAATCTCTTTTTCTGCAAGTTACCTCTACCACGGTTGACTTGAAGATTCTCAAAGCTTTCTTGATAAACAATTTGACCCTAAGAATCGAGGGCATATGTTAGGAACTAAATTGACTGGGTCAAACCCTCTGGAAACCTATCACTAAGGAAAGAGATAAGGCAGGAAAGAAATAAGGCAAATAAGTTAATTGGCTCAGACTCTTAAAAGGAAAATATATCACAAGTCAAGTTGGACTCAATCACTCAAAAGAAATAACCTCTCTAAATAGCCTACATGAGATAACAAATACAAGACTTGATTTATTGGCTACTTTATACATTTACTCTTATATTGCTATACTAACTTTAGCATCGGAATGTCCCCAGGACAACCAGTGCCGCTCCTTTATTCATTGCAGGTCATTCATATGATTAGTGGTGTGAAACACGTCCTTTACACACACAATAAGTTCCACAGAGAGACAGACAGAGAGAGAGAGAGAGAGAGAGAGAGAGAGAGAGAGAGAGAGAGAGAGAGGGAGTGATCAACAAAACTTGCCGAAGACTTGTGTAATGCAGACAATCCGAAAACGTGGTGGACCTTGTTGTGCTTATTGCTCTTCGATCTATATTTTTCAGTCTTGACAACCACGCATAGAATTCCAAAATTTACAACTGGATGGAACGAATGGGTCGTCATCGAATCACAAGGATTTGTGGACCTCGTCCTTTCTTCTTTTCTGCTTTCGTCCTAACACCCTCTATACGTTATCTTTACTTTCTCAATTCAATGGCCATAAATCCTCTATAATTAATTCTTCCAAGTTACTGGTAGCTAGGTTATTAATACCTTACTTGGGATTGTAACATTTCTGTACTGTTTATGAATTCTCATCTAATCATGTACACGTACAATGTATTTTTCTCTAAACAACTTTACATTAAAATTAGAATCAACCATACAATTAGATGAGAGGGTGAAAATCACCAATAAAACCCCCATTTCATTCCATATAGATTAAAAGCAAAAAATAATGAAACGAATGGGAAAGAAAGCTTTATGGGCACGTACAGATCCTTCATGGTACACAGCTAGCAATGCTAAGGCTTAGGATTCTTGCATCAACAATGGTGGAGTGAATGGCTAATGTATGAGAGATACGATGCCAAGAGTTCCTCAAATGTATTGTGTGGAGTGATCGAAGTTAAAAATGGCAGTGTCGCATGAGATTTATGCACGACGTGAATCCCGCTACTACTAGAATGTCGATAGTTTTGAAGGTAATTAAGCAGCTAGTACTGCATTAATGCAGTGTGTTGACTGGAGCTGGTCATAAAAAAGCAACGAATTATTCAGTCCTTTTCTGACCGAAAGGTAACAAAAAATAAAAAAAAAAGCCTGAAAACTATGACCATGGGCTTACGGAGGAGAGGAGAGGAGTGGAGTGGGAGGGAGGATCCACTAAAGAATAAAGATAGGCATAAATGTGGGGGCCGAATGCGAATCAGTCTGGAGACTTGAGATCAGCGATGGAGGGAGGTGTGACATCCACGATGTAATCTTAAATGCATATTTGTTATTATTTATCACTATCTTATCGACTTGAGAGTGAGAGGCTTAGATCCCATTGCTAGTCGATCAATTTCCAGACTTGAGTGGAAAACTGTCGATATTATTTACTTTTGATAAAGCACAAGTAATCGTCTTTGCGTGTCTAGACAGCCTTAACATGACTTCCTCCACTTGGTGGCAAAGAATACTTTTCCCACGCATTTGCCATTGGAAGCACATATTCCAAAGGAAAATAATTAAAACATTGAGAATGAACATTAATCATCGTCATGATAATAATAATAATCCATATCTGTATTAATGCGTTTGTGTTGATTTTTCTTTGTGCTTATCAATAATAATAATAAAAATATTCGCCCATGCAGTAACTATCAAATGGGTCAAGCTCGATGCTTCTCAAACTCAACTGCAGATCTCAGTTAAGATTAAATTGGAATGAAATTCGGAAAGATTTTACACCATCGTATTCAAGTCTCGATTTGAATGAGGATTCAAAATCCGTTGACTCCCATTACCACCCGGTTGACCACGTTACTTTCCAGATGTCTGCATGCGTATATGGTGACAGAATCAAACACAAGTTCCAGTGTAATTAACACGTAATGCAAAACATCAGCATGACCTAGTACTATGTCATATTGTCTGCTTTTTCCTGCAACATACCATGTAAGTTATCTCCTCTTATAAGCTAGACAAAAACAAGGCAAATGAACCATATAAAGGTAGCTAGCTAGGGATAAATTTAGTAATTAAAGCCGTCCATCTGTACCTCTCCCTTCAGCACGACCGGACTTGATTTTTCTCCGTCATGGCCGAAATCATTCAAAAAGGGACTCCCATCATCGTCCTCATTCTCTTCACTATTTTCACCTTCTCATTAATCCCGGCCACTGCAGAAAAGAACCATCGCTTCTCAAGAACATTATCTCCTGCAAAACTTGAACTCAAGCGAGAGAAACTAAGCCACCTCCACTTCTACTTCCACGACATCGTCGCTGGACGAAACCCTACGGCAGTCAGAGTTGCCGAGGCCCTCATGACAAACACGTCATCGACGTTATTTGGTGCCGTGGTGATGATGGACGACCCCTTGACCGTGGGGCCGGAGCCGAACTCCAGAATGGTGGGAAGAGCGCAAGGATTATATGCATCTGCTTCACAAACTGAGTTGGGCTTGTTAATGGTGCTGACCTTTGCTTTCATGGAAGGGAAGTATAATGGTAGTACTCTCAGCGTATTGGGGCGGAACACTGTGTTCTCGCCCGTGAGGGAGTTTCCGATCATTGGTGGGAGCGGGCTTTTCCGGTTCGCACGTGGGTATGCTCATGCCAGAACTCACACGCTTAACCTCACAAGTGGGGATGCTGTTGTGGAGTATAATGTCTACGTCTTCCATTATTGATGTGTGTTTCTTTGCGCGGCACTTTCTTTGAAGAGACTGCTTTGGCTTCTGAGTTGAAGCTGCTGGGAGTCTTTGGATTTTAGACATTGGTATTTTACTATTTTGGTTTGAACAATAATTAGTCATTTTGGTACGATATTGAATTTGTGCGACACTTTGTCCCCTGTTTTCTGGTATATATGGTCCTAATCGAGGGCCTGCCTTCTAATTACGTGTGTTGTTGGAGGCCTTCAATGAGTGGCCGTACGTTGATCTACTAAAGGAAAGAAGAGGATTTGGGATCAGTAGTTGTGAGAACTGAGATGGCAAGGGGTAGGTCACTGGTTCAATACTGCTCTTTCGAAATCCCTGAACTCATCCTAATTATTGTCAGATTAATATATGCATCCCATAACTCGTAAATAAAAACAGGAAATTTTCATGACTTGCATTTCTTCTCATCTCATGTGTAAAACTCAGTTGTGCCTTGCTAACTCCCAATGAGCATTCCAATATCTGAAGTCTAAAACGAAGAAACTCTTTGATTGAGCCAATTAGGAACTGCCAAAATATATAGGCGATTTTTTTGTAATGTAATTGGTGGACTATATTGGATGTCTTTTGAAGCCTCTACAATTTTATGAAGATTTCGTTTTCTCCTTTTTACAGTAGTGGCTTCGCTAAAGTTTGGCCAAATTTTGATTAAGAAATTCACTCTTATAAATTTAACTAGCTACTTTTCAATAATAAATAACAAACTCACTAAATCTATTATTATTCTATAAAAATATTAATTTTGAAATTTTCATTTATTTTAATTCTAATTGTAATTAGTAGGGGTAAAAAAAAAACTGGTGAATTGGACAGGACCGATTTCATTTTTCTCAAACCGGTCAGAATCGATCCGGTTCTTATTTTTCTTTTTTTAACACCGGGCCGAACCGGTTCACATATATATATTAAATTTTTATATTGTATAAAATATTTTTATATTATATATAATATATATAATTATATGTATTATATTTAATATAAAAATATACTCCTAGTAATTTGAATATTTATATACCAGTTCAGTTTTAAAATATGTCCAAAATCAAACTGAACCAGATCAGTTGCACCTCTAGTAATTTGAATATTTACTCATTATTAAAAAAGTATACATTGATTTTTTAACGTTCATATTATTCAAACGTATATAATTTTTTAACAATCTTTTTTTTTCTGACGGATATATTTTTCCAATAGTCATATCTTTCGAAAGGATATATTTTTCTTAGCCTTATTTTTTTCCAACCACTATATTTAAATCCCAAAAAAGAAAGAACAAATCAAGTAAAAAAAATTCCCAAATCAGAAACCACAAGAGATTGAATAAAGTCCTGGAAAAAAGAATAGAGAAGTGCGGAAAAAGAGAGAGAGAGAGAGAGAGAGAGAGAGAGAGGCGACGACAGCGTGAGCTTACCGGAAGGTGTTCGGCGGCGACGGTTGGATTGGAAGGCTTGGTTTTGATCTTGTTGATGGCTACATCAAGGTGCTATGAGGAATGTATGGGAGACTTTGACGTGCTCTAAGGAATGATGTAGATTTTTCTAGAATTTTTGTGTGCTTTGGCATGCGATGAAGATGAAGCAGGAAGGAATATTTTATATCCAAAATGTAATTTGGCCAGCAACTTGAGTTGGCCAGATTTGGCCAATGAGTTTGGTATTAGTTAAAAATACTATACATTTATTGAGTTTGTTGTAGATATAATTTCTGTACCTTAGTTAAATTTTAGCCAAACTTTAACTATAGCTAAGCCCTACAAAACGTTAAATAAGAAAAGCAATAACGTAGTTGGATAGCTGATGTCAAACGGGTTAGGTTGTGGGCTAGTGATTGTTGAAGATTATACGAGCATATGGGATCCACGCGCGCCGCTGATGATGAAGTTGGACGAACTTATTAGATTTGAGATTGAGGCTTCCAACTATCTCGATCGAGCATGTGGCTTTTATGTGCTTTGCTTTATGTTGATATATGCGCATTCGGTGCCCGGTGGTGATGTGATCAGTTTATATTCTAATAGAAAACAACTGCCCCCAGCGTGCAATCGACTCTCCCAGAAATTTTTTTCATTCACCGGGGAGGGGTTGATGTTTCGGTCCACCCACCTCTCCTCATCTTTGGCCATGGCCTTTATTTTCCCATTTTTAAGGTTTCTCTTTTTTATTTTTCTTGTTTTTTTTGTTTTCTGGTAGCACTATTTTTGTTTGATGATCTACTGCTATTCGGCGACTTAGGGTGGACACGCGCCCCTTCTTCAGCCTCTGTAGGTGTCAATCGTCATTCTGGCAGAAGAAATCCGCCTATCTATATAGCGCGTTCGCCTCACGCGCCGTCGCACCTCCGAGAGCATTCTACAACCACGCGTGGCAGTTTCGGGATCTTTTGCTTTGGTCTTCCAGATCCGACAGTTCGCTCCACTCCAACTGTGGCGCGTGGCCTGCACATGCCACCATGGCCAATAACGCCCCATCGCTGGCGATTCGTCACAGTGTTCGGTTGCTATACGATGTTCCCACTTTCCCTAACTAAGGATCGAATGAAAGTGGATATGATGGTTCATTCCAGCCAATCCAGACCAACACGTTGCAGCATACCCCTCTATATTGCAGCTTCTAGCTACAGTTTTATAGTCTGTTTATCAGACTATTTTAAAACCATTACCAAACGGTTTCCCCTTATGGGAATTAGGTGGGAGCCAATCTTTTGGCTCTAACCACCCACTTTGTTTTTCTTTTATGATGTAATGTGTGTTGGCTTTGGAAAGACTGTAGGGGACTCCCACCCCACCGAATTTGTGTCTTGTATCCGTTAGTTTATCTATAAATATTTTATTTGTCGAGAAAAAAAAAACTGCATGTGCAAAAAAATTATATAAAAATAAATTTAAAAATTTACTTTATTTTTACGATTAGTTAGATTTATTTTATAATAAAAATAATTTTATAATATAATATATCATATTAAATTACGTTAATTTAGAAATTTATTTTTATATAATATTTTTGTAAATTTATAAACTATTTTTCATTCTAATATATAGTATGGGATGAATCGTCGTGGAGATTGCAATCGCCCGGAGACGCAAGCCATTAAAGAAAGAGAGCATATTAGTCCCATCCAACCTATTGATTACCTGATCGATATTGACGAGACGCATATATCTAAGTTTGAAGAGAAAAGATGAAATATATGAAAATTATATCGCCCAATCAAATAATTCTAGCTAAAATTAAGGGAAATAAAACTTGTGATGTTTTTTCAAATTATCATGGAATGGTTTCAGCTATATTGACGCTGGAAAGATTAATTGAGATTTCGTAATTTGACGTTTAAATATCACGTTAAAAGCAAAGGTAAAAAATGTATTTAAAAAACTAGTATGTTACTAGGGTTTCATTTTTTTACGTAGATGATATGAGATAAAAGTTGAATAAAATATTATTAGAATATTATCTTATAATATCATTTTATTTTGAGATTTGAAAATGTTGAATTGTTTATTATATTTTGTATGAAAATTATAAAAAATTATAAAAATTATATGATTTCATTTCATCTACCAAACCAAACCAAGCAAGACTGAGTAGTTGTATAAAAGTTGTATAATATTAGTAACTTTATATCTTTTATATTATAATTAAGAGAAATATTACTATGTCGTCCTAGTTATATTGTTCGCTTTGTCATATTGATGTGGCACCACATGACGGTGCCACACGATTTATTGAAAAAATTCAAATACAAATATAAAAGAGGTAGAAGGGACTAAGGTTTCAGTTTTAATTTTTTACATTTTCGGATGCTATTTTGTTTTGAATATGTACTTTTTATTTTTTTAATAAACTACGTGACACCACTATATAATGTCACGCCAATGCGGTAAAGTACATGATATAACTGGAACGACAAAGTAGCAACACTCTTTAAATAATTAACAAAAAATCCAAAGAGAGAGAAAATATAAACAGGCTCCAAAATACAGACCCATGTGATATTGGGCCTAAACGGGCTAAATATATGTAGTTCCTTGTATTGAGGCTGAGCCCGTGAAGAATGATTACCCTCTGTTCTGAGCTTGAGCTTGTCTCTGCTGGAAATGGAAGCCTACAGATACAGTCGAGAGAGACGCAGTTTTTGTGCAGTTAAGAGATGGGGACGAGAGAGGTATACGAAGAAAAGCTAAGGAGCGGTAATCTGTACCATGACCCTACCATCAACCCCGGTCTCGGCTCCCCTCGTTGTCTCTCCCTCTTAAACCCTAACCCCGAACGCCCATGCAAGCAAACTTTCTCTATACTAGTACTGTGCATCCGGACCGGATTTTTATCTGGTCCGGTCCTAAAACCGGATATCCAGTAGATCCGGGCGGTTAACCGCCCAGATTATTATTATGCGGTTGCAAAATACATTGAAACCGCCGTGATCCGGACATGGATCCGGTTTGGCCATGCGGTTATCCGTAACCACAGTATTTAAACGAAAGTGTGAAGACACTGAATAGGTTTAAAGCCGAATCGTCCCAGATGAAGACACCCAGCCTCTGATATCCTCGATTCCTCACTCTCTCCCGTGCTCTCTCTGGCCAAAACAAAACCCTAAGCCATTTTCTTCGCCGATCTTCAGTCTCGATCATCTCTCCCTCTCTTTAGAGTCATCTGCACAGACCCATCTTGCAAGGGTTCTCCGAATAGCGTCGAGACCGATAGCCTTGCACGCTTCGCCATCCTAGAGCACGACAAGAAAGGTCTGTCTTCTCTCCTTTCTTTTCCCCATCTTATTTGATTTCTTTATCTCGGGCCTTTAATTTCTTGTCGAGGTTTTGTTTGTGCCGTCAGATTTAGTGGGTATTTCCTCTGTTTTCCACTTTGGCTAGATCTAAGTTTATGTGTTTGTAGATATGAGTTTCTGTGCTTGTAGATCTAAGTTTCTATGTTTATAGATCTGCTTTTTGGGTTTTTCTCGAGTCCCTTAAAGATTTTGGTTTACGTTGAAAAACAAAAATCCGGTCTTCTGACCTTCAACCTTGATGGATTTTTAAAACCATATTTGAATAATTATTTTTATTTTTATTTTTATTTTGTGAGAACCATAAAGGATAAGAAAGGAAAACCAAAACGTAAATCCGGTGAAGGAGAGATCAGATAGTAAAAGATAGAACTTACCTTCCTCTGCTTCCTGTTGTGCAGAAGAATTTTGTGACTTACTTGGTGAGAGTTTTATATTTCCGAACTTGACTAGCATGACAAACATGAATGAATTGTAAGTCATCTTATAGAATAAAATTTTAAGAACTGCAGGAATGCAAAGTTATAGAATAAATTGTAAGTCATCTTATAGAATAAATTGCTTAGATGAGGTTTAATTAACCATGATTTCTTTTTCAGTGTGCAGGAAGATCAACTGGTTTGATTTCTAGATCATAAGGACTTTGGCTGAACTTATAATTAATAGGTATACATGCTCTGATCTCTTCTACTCTATCACTAATCACTTTCACTAACTTAGTTGGTTTTGGAAATATTATTGCTTCGAATCAAGGCAAAAAGAATGATTTCATCCAGACTGTTCACGCTATTTCAGTCCTGATGATCTTAATTTTCTCAATTTAACAATTCCTTCTCTCATTGCCAAGGTGATTTTGAAGCTCTTTATCCTTTTGAAGAACCATATGCTAATGGTGATGCAGCTATATTGGATCTAACTCTATTTTGTTGCCACTAACAGAGTGAGTCAGGAGCAAATTCAAAATCCTCAATGGTTGTAGAATCTAGTGGCGACGAGGCCAAGCATGAGACCGAAGTGACTGTTGCTGAGGGCAATACAAGTGTTGTTGGTGATGATCTTCACCTTCTGGATTCTTTAATAAAATTTCATTTTAATTTTACTTTTTGATGCATCATTCTATTAACTTCTTTCAATCAATAGAGATATTGTATAATTATTGTATAATGCTCCGTATTATCATTGTCAATAATGATGATATTTTGAACATCTAACAATATACCTAAAGTCAGCTAAAAATACTTGTTAAAAGACTAACCTTGAGTGGAAAACTTGGATGCTGGAATGCTTGCAAGGTCTAATTGATCTATGTATCGAGAGTGCAGGAGAACTACTTAGATCAAAATAGTAATCTTGTCTTTTTAAAGAGCTCAACGTTCCCAACAAAATAGAAGTCAAAAGAGAGGAAGCTGTTGTTGGAACTTCCTTTTGTTTTGCTCGAGATGATGATGATGATGAAGTTGTGATGTATTAGTTTAATTAGTTTATTATTTATTGTGACGTATTATTATTAGTTTAATTATTATTAGTTGTGATGTATTATTATTTATTTTGTTCTTTGTAAATTTATATTTTTCATTGTGATGTAACAACAATATTATCTATTTTGCATTTTTATTTATTTTGTTCTTTAATTTATTTTTGTATAAATTAATTTTAGAAAGTGTTTAAATTATATTTTAAAAACAATATGGGTAATGTAAGCATGAAATTAGAATTTTTAAAAAAAGTTGCTATAAATTTTTTTTAAAGTTTTAAAGAGTTTTTTTAAAAAAATAAAAAGTAAAAACAGAAATCCGGTTTTTAAATCCGGATACTCCGATTAAAATCCGGATATCCGGTTACAAATTGGATATCCGGATGTAATCCGGTTATCCGCCTGGATTAAATCCAGATTAATTCGGGCGGATAACCGCCCAGTTTCTAAAATCCGAATCCGGTTGCACACCCATACTCTATACAATGCCAGTTACATGTTTGATGATTTTACTCTATTCTTGTTTGCTTTTCTACTGATTATTCAGGAAAGGGAAGAATGGACAATCACTCCCTTCTTGCACGGTGCTCTTGTTGTGGTCAGTTTCTTCTCTTCTCGATTTGTCCATTTCTCAGTAACAATTTTTATTGGTTCTGTCTAATTGTGGAGTTGAATTTGGGGTGATTTGCGTTAAAGACCCAAGCATCGAGACAACTACACTTCTGAATCCACTCTACTACACTTCTGAATCGTGGTATTTACAGAGTCCACTCTGTAAATGTAGTGTCAATACATTTATTTATTCGTTATCTTTAAACTCTGACCCTCTGTTTCTTTTGTTACTTGTGGATGGTGGACATGTGGCCGAATCTGAGACCTTGAAGTTATGTTTGCTGGGCTGGTGAATCACGTGTTACACTTGTGACTTGTAAGCTGCAACAGAAAGGCTTCAACCTTAAGCCACAGGATCTTGACACGTGGTGGCATCTGATTTCTCTTATATATATGTTGCTATTTGATGCTTTGTAATCCTAATTCACTTTGTACAGTCTATGAGAGAGAAGGGCTTCGAGCGATAGAGAGAGCAGAGAGAGGGATTCTAGAGTTTGCATTAGGATTCTCACTTTAAGGAGAAAATGGGATTTTCTAGTTTGTGAGAAAGGCTATGTAAATGATAGGGATTCTGTGGCTTCTCTGTGATGTATATTGTCTATCAATAAAAACTTTGAAGTCATTCCTGCCGTGGATGTAGACCATTAGGATCGAACCACGTATATTCTGTGTTGATTCTTTTATTACTTTATTTTATGTTAATCTTGTTGATTATTATTCTTGTTATAGTTTCTGTTCTTGTTTAATCTTGTTCTGTTCTACAGTTTCGTATTATTCCTTTTCTGGATCTGTTGGTTTGCTAGAGGCAGGGTTTGGTTGTCTCAGTTTACAGATACTTAATATCAGTTTCTCTGCTTTATAAGTTTAGTTTATTCAAAATATTTCTTGAGTGAATTTGTACAAGTGATTCTTGCTTATTCTTGAACTTGTTCATTACTATTGAGTCTTGCTTAGTGAGACTCAAGGGTTTAATTTCATAACACACTCTATGATACTAATCCGATGGTTGCCCTTTTTTTTTTGCCGCTTCACTCATCTACCAATATTCAATAAGTTAAGATAATGCCTATACACAGTATCAATACATTTTAATTCAGTTTATAGTTCGCTCTCTCTGTAACTTAAGCTCGTGAATTGGTCTCTGCTTTAATACTAATTGTTAAAAACTCAATCATTAATCCAAAAGTTTTAATATTATCGGATACCAATTTAGTTAAATCTTTTAACCTTCAGATCATGACAATTTGTTTTTGGATTGAATTCATGGAGTCGAGTAAAAAATTCTGAAATACTAAATATTAATTGGATAATTCTTAGAGGTTTGAGTTTTTTAGTTTAATATATGTGGTGTGTGCTTGGCTTCTAAAGATTTGAACTTTCTAGAGCACTATTACTGTTTAGTTAATGTTGGCGCGTTTTCAATTATGCAATCATCGGTAAACGTGATAAAAAATTGGCATAGTTTCTCAATGAATGATAGACATTTTTTGGAACGTAATGTAGTAGTTCTAATTGTGGACCAACAGAAACTACCAGGGCCGTCTAATTTAAACGGTTTGTTATGTTGTATGCCTGCATGGCTGCATGAATAATTTTACTGCCAAACTCTTTCTGCTGTTTTCTGTGAACTATGCTGGGACAGGTACCGGTGCAACGCTCAGTGCAGTTCATGGTTTAAATACGGGTATGTTTGTGCTCTTTTTCTTTACCAACTTTGTACTTCTGCTTGAATACTCCTTAGGATTATTTGATTCCAGGGATCCCGTACCTTCAAAATCGCATGAAAGGACCAAAGTGGCTTCCTTTCGTAGAAGGGGTACATCACATCTTCTTCCTCCTTGCTTTTCTAGTTCTGTTAAAAAGAATTCAACTTCTATCCATTCTCCATTTATTAAATCAGCTTCTATTCATTCTCCATTTATTTTGGAAGATCTGTCTGTTAACAACTTAACTCGAATGTAAATCTGCGTAGCTCAATTTGTTTGATTGTCTTTCTTTGTGCACAGCTTCCCCCATTGCTACTGTTTTCTGGTGCCAACGCTGCATTAGGATTAGGTGATTAAGTTGATAAGTTTGGATAGGATTAGGTGACTAAGATGGTAGACTTCATCTTATGTTGAGATTTATATTTTGGATGAATGTAAAATAGTTTGAGTTTATCTAAAGTTGTTTTGATCTTATCTATAGGTTGTTAGGAAGTGTTTTAGATAAGTCAAAAGTGTAGAAGTCGACTTCCAAAAGATAGATCTTATCCAGAGAAGAGTTTAAATGTGAAACTGTCAATGCTGAGAAGATAAGTATCAGGCGCCAGCAAGCCTTCAGCAGAATCCGTCAACAGAGTTTTATTGTGACTTGGAAACTGTTTCCAGAAATCTATTTAAACTATCAAACTGGTTAAGATCTGTAGAGATTCAGTTCTGGATAATTTTTCAGTGCTTGTTTTGGTGAAAAAATTTCCTTGAAAATTTTCATATTATTTCTCTTGAAGAGTGTGCTCGTTAATCCAAAATTGAGATTGAGTGATCGTGATTCAGCCATTGAAGTTACAGGAGAAAAGCCAATGTTTGAAGTTCTTTAGAGGTTCTGGCTTCTACTACAGTAGAGACAAACGGGTCGTTTGTCATGTCAAGTAAGCTGAGAGTTAATTGACAAAAGTTTTGTAATTGGGAATTTACTTGTAATTGAGTTTCAAATAATAAAATTGATTTTTCTGGGTTTGGTTGACCCGTTGGATTTTACTTTTAATGAGTTTTTTTGAAGGATTTCCCTTTATTTCCAATCTTGGTGTTATGCAATTTTTTTTTTAATATTATTGTTTGGTTATTAAATTTTTGTATGATTGACGACTAACCAATTTGTTGAGTAAATTGACAGATTTTTGTGTTAATATACTAGAGTAATTTCAAAAGGATATTCCCCCTTCACCTCACTAGGTTTAAAGTGGGATGATTTAATTACAATTAATTACAATTTAAGTTCCGTTCTTTAAATAAAAATGCCTCAGACACGGACACAAGACATGGAAAGGCTAAATTGCCTTTCCATATTTTTGAGTGTCTATCACAGCTCTTCTTTTAAGGGGCTGGCTCTCAAATTGCATCGAGTCTGATGTGCTGGTTACAACTCATTCAAATGGTTAAGCTGCAATTCAAACTTCGAAAAGAAAGGGATTTGGATACTTTTACGAAACAGAAGCTGGCTCAA
>QEOT01003100.1:101692-115961 GCA_003123785.1 Pterocarya stenoptera
GTTTGTACACAACGAAAGAGCAACTAACAAAACCAATTGAGCCTTAGATTACATATATATCCCATGTTGTCTTACATTTACATATATACTCATAAGATATGGAAATGCCTCGTAGCATGTTTCAGCAGCATATATATATATATATAGGAATGATAAAACAGGAAAAGGGCAGGGGGAAGAAAAAGCTTTTAGAAATTTTTGTTTTGTCCTACACACACACACTCAGTCAAGCTAGTTTACATAGTCGCACTCTATATCTAATGCTCATATATCTTATGCATTTATAGGAGAGTTGAGAACTACTATTTATGTTGTTAGAGCCTTAAAGTTAAATCCAGCTTTGCCTTGTAATTCGTGACCTCGGCGCCATGCTCGCGGCCTCCATAAAATCCCTTATCATTTTCATCTGCACCAGTTGCCATAGTTGACACTTCAACAGCCCTTCTCCCCAGAGTCAGCTCAAGAAAGGAAATTGTTTTAGGCTTCACATAAGGATGATGCTTATTCTTCCTATAAGCAGCCCTGCCTAGGTTAATCTTGCATCCTCCTACGCGTTCAGACCCAGAAGGACCATATTCAAGCCCTGCAAGCTTTATCCCTTGTGCATTCTTAGTAATTGATCCATACCCTACCCTTGATTCCGAATGATAATAATTTACATGACCATGGTTCGCCCCATATTGTTTATTCATAGACAGGACCAAATGTTCAAAGTTCCGATCATCATTGGGCGGTACCGCTGTTAGAGGTGCGGGTGTCAGAATATTGATCTCTTTCATTGTTGCTCGGCTTTTCTCGACATAAAACCTCCGTCCCTTATTGCGTTCTTTCCGGTGCGCGTTCTGGTGGCCTCCTAGAGCCTGTGAGGTCGGAAAATTTTTGGAGCAGAGTGGGCATACGAAAGGAGGGTGCAAACTCAGCCATGCACCCAGCCTTGTCCTAGTGTTTGATAGTGTACTGATTGATGAGCTTTCAACAGAGTTAGCTTTTCCTAGCATCTTGAAGAATTATCAAGAAAATGTAGCTAAAATCAGAGAGAGAAAAGATCGAAACAATGACTATAACGATCCGGAAAGGAAAGGCTTACGAGAGACTGAGTGGCAGTGGATGTTGAAGTAGGAAGAGGATTCTATAATCTACACATAAGAAAGTACTGGGTCTATGTAGAGTTTTTGGGTCAAGGAAAAGAAACTTTTAGCAATCACTCCCAGAGACAAAGTGCATGCAGCGGCTAAGTGAAAACCGGACACGTGTGATCGACAGGTTAGAGATTAACCATGGTTAGAGAGGTAGCTCTTCTTTTGAAGGAGCACGTACGCAAACGGTGCAACTTCAGTACACCTGACCTCTGATCCCTTCCAGTTGAAGACATTCGTCTTATGTTGGAGGCCGTGTGCTGAGCGCCAGCCACCATGTAGCTCAAAAGCCCAAACACATTTAAAAAAATAAAAAATAAGTAAACAAGCTAATTAAGCACGTGTTTTAAGTTTTCAAACAACAGAGTGAAGTGAAGTGATTTACGTAGTGGTGTTCTCCCCTTATTTTTATTTTCTCTCAGCTGTTAAAAGAGCAGCACATTTCTCAACGAAGGCTAAATTTCAACTTATTATAAATGCTCTTATGACAAAAATTTAAATGAATAAATTTAATTATTTATATTATATCATTAATATTATTTCTAATGTGAGTTAGACTATCTTTTCATAAATAAACCAACACGTGATATATCTAATTAAATGAATGAAGTGTAGAATCTAGATTCGAATTCAATATATTTAATTAAATAAGTAATATCATATGAAATTATCAATTATTTTTAAAAAAATATATTTAATTATATATCATTAATAAATTGTGTTTCGATGCATTGAGCGAACTCAAAAGAAATAAAGAGGGAAAGAACAAAAAGAAAGCAAGAAAGATTATGCAACAAAAATGAACAAATAATTTTTTTCTATGATTCGTAGGAGTCGGCCGACGTTAGGTTAGCCTGATAAAACCAAAAAATAATAAAACATATACTACGTAGTACTGCTCTTTTTGTCTCTCTCGCGGCGGGAGGATGAATGGCCACGTGCTAAACCACACAAACCAAGTGTACGGTAGTCTAAAGGTTAGTCATCCCCACTCAAAATGTCTGGCTTCTGTGATTGCATAACAAGAATGGCCATCTTATTGGGCCGACTCATAAATTACTCAAACCTCAACTAAAACGGTTAGCTTCAAATTTAAGGCATATATGCCGAAATCTGCTTGTATTCTTTTCCTCGGCGGCGGCGTTTCCTAAATTTCTGCAATAAGACTCCAACAAATGCCATAAATTTCTCGAGGTCCAGCTCGGCTTGTAAGCCCATCCCAGTATTTGCAATTGGACAAGCTCTGATTTGGGCTTTAAGCCTGTGTTGATATAATCCAAACCCTAATAAAATTATTATTTTTTCTATATATATCGATCTCCAATTTTATTTTCTTTTTGATAGATTCGCTTATTTCAAATCTACATCTATGTCTTCGTTTTGCGAAATTACTATTTTTTCCTCGAACTACCACCTCGAGTTCGACAATTTAAGTATTTAACCATCAGACTGTCACTTAAGATATTAAA
Source organism: Pterocarya stenoptera (assembly GCA_003123785.1). Lineage (NCBI taxonomy): Eukaryota > Viridiplantae > Streptophyta > Magnoliopsida > Fagales > Juglandaceae > Pterocarya > Pterocarya stenoptera. The sequence continues at coordinate 104,298 of QEOT01003100.1, forward strand.
TTTAAAACATAAATTACGTTAGATGTATAAAATCTCAATGACATGACACATTATTATAATCTTCAAATGATGTCCGAAACTGACAATTTATTAAGGAAAAATATTACTTTCCCGTCCCACACTCCACAGTTATGATATCTGTGAAGACATTCGTATTTCAAGTTTATTTCAACTTTAAATGTCGTAAAAGCTTTGATATCACAAGCAAAAGAAGCTGGATAATAATGATTCGTTATGTTAAAAGTTCTATTTCTAATTCCTTCTATACTTGCTGAAAAGAACTGAGACATTAGCATCCATATCAACCAATCCAAACCCGAACTCATTTTATCCGGATTGAACCAATCTCAACTCGCAGCCTATATCCCAAACCTGAACCCATCCAACGTTAGCCAGACGATTGCAAAGACAAACTAAGATAGATAGTACTTCTAATTCATCCAAATTTGGGCGTTGAAAGCTGGGGGGGAGGAGGAAGACCAAATGGCAATGCCACCACTTAAAGAGGTGGTCGGTTTAATATAAACAGTATCCTGTACAAACATAGCACACTTGTATGCCAAAAATAAAAGTAGAACCAAATAAATTGTGGGTAGATGTTAATTTATATCGCCCAAATAACTGAAAACCAATAAACCTTGCTTTGTCTCATAATTATTACACTATCTCCTATCCCAGTCCATCAAAAAATAAAGTCTCGAGGTGAAAACAATTGGTATATTGGTTAAAACAATCCAGCAAGAATAAATGTATTTTATGTAATACTTTTTACTGTTCCGAATTTATCGAATAATATCACTGGCCTTAGAAAGTGCGATACAAGTATATGCCACAAATGGGAAAAAAAGGACATTCTTTAGGGTCTAGATCAATGAAGTATAATCTTTTTCAAGCATCATGAACAAGAGCAATTCAATGAGAGGCAAAAGTACAATCACAATGAATGACAACTTAGTAAGAGCATTTCTAACTTTCTAAGCATCAAGATAAGTTGCTAAATGTGGTTACAGAAGGAATAGAAACCAACATTTCCACTCATATCCTTTTTCATAATGCAAATTGAGTTTTATGGATGCTAATTCATTCACAATACATAACTAATAATCAAACTAGAGTTTGTTAATATACCTTTAAAATGCTTCTTTTTTTCAGACGACCAAGTTGAATTTCCTTATATTGTGGACAAAGTATAAATTAAAAACAACATTTCAATTAGAGTTGGTTAAAAAGGCCGCCCATTTCTTTATTCACATACTCCACTATCACAATTCACAAGTAAATCCTGAACTGACAAAAAACCATGGCTCTTTGTGATACCGCACAAATGCCTGACACACACCCCAACTTAGGCAGAGTTGAAACACTGGCGTGCAAACAAAACAGGCCATTAATAATTAGAACCTCCAAGGACCAATATTAATGCATGAGCTTTTTTCAAAATAACTAAACATGATTGATTTGAGGAAGGAGTTTCAGGTAAAGCATCTGACTAATAGCATTTCCTGAATGCACAAAAAAATTTGTCTGCAGAAAGCACTTAGCAACAGCGTCCACGTGTGAAGAAAACAATGAGATATCCCATGACAACTTTAATCAACCACAAAACAGTTATTGCCTAATGCTGGTCTCACTAAGTGGCGTTCTGTAAGGTCACTCTCAAGACTCGAATCCCCGCAATTGCACTTTGCAGCCTAAGACTTTTACCATTGCAGGACAAAGGTCCCTTCTATTCTTGTACCTTTTGCGACAAATAGATCCACTCTACAAACCGAGTTGAATCTCTAGTAGAAAGTTTTAAGAGCAAGAATATTAGTAAGTTTAGCACTGGAGCCCGTAACCATCTTTGCACAACTCAACTTCTAAAATCAATAAATAGTATACTGTAACGAGCCAAACATCCGAGGGAAAAACTAGTTATTTCAACAATATTTGCATGGAAAGATCTTGATAAATAATGTTCCAATGCCAGCAGAAGATTACGAGGTGCAATAGTTTTGACGATAACACACTTGAAACTCACATGAATAAGATTACCATAAATAATCCAGCTTAAGACACTACATTTTTCGCAACTTATCCATAACAAACACATTAATCCAAATCAAAAGGTGAAAACGTTAGGAAATTGAAAAGCTCAACCAATTCAAATTCATCTCAATTACCATTCATATCGATCCTACTTCTCATTAGAGAGTCAGACAATTATACTTTCAAGAAGCTTAAAATTAGAACAACGGTCAGCTCCGTATGATCTAGAACATAACAATCATGATTTGAATTTAAAACAAAAAAAAAAGGGAGAGGAAGATTAGCAGTGAACCCGATCAATTGGTTTTGGGATCTGGCATGGGAAAGAGGCCGGAGCTGGCGCCGCGTGGTGGTGAAAACCCTAAGAATTTTTGCAGATTGGTACGAATACTAATCGAGCAGAGGAAGTACAAGAAGGCCATGGAACAATCGGTTGGATCGTCACCTTGTAGACCCCTGTGGCTCATCTTCATAACGATCCTGACGGGACTGAATGGTAATTTGGCGACCACCTTGCCTTCGAAGAGTGAGTTAAGAAGACCGAAGACGACGAAGAGGACAAGGGCGACGACGGCGCCGGACTTGAACTTGAAGAGGGAGAGGTCGCGGCTCGACTCCTTGAGACTGGTCTCGACGCGGTCCATCTTTTTGGTCTTAGACTTCTTGGCGATCTTGGCGGAGGATTCGGTTTTCATCGTCTCCAGCTTCTTGGCAGCCTTGTCAATTGAGGAACGGAGGGACTTGTAGGAGTTGGTGCGATAGATGAGGAGCCAGGAGATAGCCTCGCAGACTATGGCAGTGCAGAACGAAATGGCCACGACGGTGAGGCTGTCGGAGTACTTGAAAGAGGAGAAGATCTGAGGTGTGGCCATGGGAATAGGTGGTTGTTTGGCAGGTAGGAAAGGGCGAGAAAGTGCTTTTCCGAGAGTTCTACGGGGTTCGATGACTCTGAACTCAGTTTTACTGTGACTCGCACTTTTTTTCACTCGTGGTGGCTTGGTTGGTGGGTTTCGGAATGAGTTTTGAAATAAAAAAATAAAATAAAAATAAGTGTAGTATATAAAGTATATAATATACGGAAATGATGAGTAAAATTTTTGTTCGGAATATTTGAATTGAACTTGCATGACCGGCAAATGAACATAGCAACTAGAGAAACTAATGAACAGTTTAACTCGATTCGTATATACTTGTTTTAAACTCGATTTATTTTATAAATAAAATGTTGGTAAAAATTTAAACACAATTTAAATTTATGAATAAAATTCGTATAAACTTAACTCATATGATGCTGTTCTTTAACTAATATAATTGGCTTGCAAATAACATTTTAGAGATACAAAACAAGTAAACTTTCGTGTTTGGATTTAGAAAGTGTTTCATCTCATCATTATAATTTTATTAAATTTTGACATAAAATATAATAAATAGTTCAACTTTTTTAAATCTCAAATATTTAATTTTTTATCTCAAAATAATAATAATATTAAAAAATAATATTCTAACAATATTTTTTTTCATCTTTCAACTTTTATCTCATCTCTAGATCCAAACCAACCTTTAAAATAACATAATTTAATTTTTCATAATAGTTTTTAATTTTTATTCTTAAAAATCAAATCTTAATAACTTAGCGGCAAGATGGCGTCTTCTACGTGGTGTAAATAAGGATAAGGATAGGGCCGGCCAGCATGTACCGCGATGTATTTTAATTGTTTGAATTTTTTTTTAAAAAATTTTTTTAATATCTATAATTATTAAAAAATATATATATACAATTTTATTAATAATTACTTTTTTTAATTAGTAAAAAAATTAGAATACACATGTCCTAATTTATAGGATACCAAGTATATTTTCCATTAGAAAATAGACAGAGGTAGGCTTAAAAACGTCCTCAATCAATGCAACCCTCTGGTGGCCGAGAGCAATGCTTGGTGGAGGGCAGTAGAGCTCTGTACTGAATTGAATCTCCATAGTGTAGTGTTTGAAGGAGACTCACAAATTATTTTGGCAAAAGCAGTTAGCAGCTCAAAGGAGGAGTGGTCTTGGTATGGAAGTCTGATAGAAGATATAAGATCGAAAGTGTCTTGAAAAACAGAGTAGACTGGAGAATTCAACATGTATTCCGTGAATGTAATTGGGTTGCACATAAACTAGCAAAAGTAGCTTTGGCTTGTGAGGAGGAAATAGTGTTGATAGAGGAGAGTCCAAAATAAATATGTAGAGAGATTCGATAAACTCGTACAGTTAGAATCAGATATATGAATGGAAACAGTCTTTCACAGTAAAAAAAAAAAAAAAAAAATTGAATGCGACCCTCTCGGTGGTGGCACATTATCCGGCCAACTGAGTAAGCGCCTCCGCCCGAAACTGGTGGGTTTCAGTTCAGGACTCCACAAACATCCAACGTCTGAAAAGATGCCCGAGGCCAACATGTGAAGGTGGCAGTAACAACGGACAGGTGGTGCTCATGGTGAGGCCGCCTCAGGCTCCCATTACTCACTCACAATTCACAAAGCACGAAAAAGAAAATGATCAGCATAAAACAAACTCCCAGGCAGAAGCAGGCTGTGACTTCAGTTTCCTGAAACGTGCTGTTCATGCATATAAAAAAAACAGGTAATGCTTCTGGCTCCCCATATGTTTGTCCGAGTCACGGGTGCAGATTGACACCCCCATCTTGTTTCAGTTGGGTTGTCTGCTTCGATTGATGTTATGGCTCTGGTGGGTTTGGTTTGGTTCCAATAAAGAAGATTAATATTGTTTTTAGCTGCCTCTCCTTCTACCATTTTGTTTTCATGGAACTACCGTCTTTTTAGGATCCTAAATCAGTTGTTTTATTTTGGCGTTCTAAAAATTCAAATTCTGATTGCTGAGTGAATGGAAGGCGGTTTCGATCACGTAACAAAGCCACTGCTGAAAAGTGCAGGTGAAAACCTCAGCCCGAATGGCCGATATTTGCGAATTGGCAACACCGTTACCGCTCTCAAATGTGACTTCTTCTCCAAATTGCCCGACAAACTTCGCTCTGGGCTCGATCCCGAGTGTCCCTTTCGTTTGGACCTTTCTAAAAACGCTGACTTAATCAAAGGTATATACCCCAAACTCTTCGAACTTTGTTGTTCGTTAAGAAAAAAGGAAAATACTTCCTAATTAATTCTTTCTAATCCCGCATCCTCACCTTTTATCCGAAGAGGTTGGACTAACCAACACAGAGTGCTAGACAGTGTCGGGAGGAAATGAATATATTTTTTTTTGCTCCACCACTCTACAGAAATTATTGTTGTCATGAGTTAGTTTGGCTAAAACTCTCCTGATCTATTATTTCAACTATAAGTGATTAATCTTATCTCGTATATTCAAATAATTTTTCTTGCCATTTCTATGTTCATTCATTTAGTTTTGTTGATCTCAGGGGAGAAGGAATATTATGAAAAACTGTTTGCCACCCTAAGGTCTTTTGAGGAAGTAGACTCCCTAGATTTGCCCGATGTTACTCATGATGAAGCGCAAGTTTATGAAGAACAAGCCCAGCACGAGAGAGCGATGAACATTTCTAACTGCGCAAATATTTTTTTGCTAGCTTTCAAGGTTATCTCCTACACATTTTTTGTTGTCCTGTTATGTTGGGTGGTATTGTGACTCTCTCAACCTCAAAAGTTAGCTCAAGAGGAAAAGTTTTTCCTCACGCTTATAAACTGACCATCAGCCCCTTCTACAACCGATGTGGGATAACCCTAATAATCTCTCCCTCACACATCGGGCTCTGGGTTGGAACAGTAACAACCCGTTTCTCCCGCGGACTGTTGGGTCTAAGACTGTTGATAAACTTGAATTTGATACCAGGGACGTTGGGTGGTCTTGGGCCTCTCTCAACCTCAAAAGCTAGTTCAAGAGATAGAGATTTCCCCTGGTACTTATAAACTGAACACAAGTTATTTCCACAATCAATGTGGGACAATCCCAACACGTTATTCTCTTTTTGCTGCCACGTTGCATGGTATTTTGACGTGAGAAAGGGTTCAGCAAATGTTGGTCCATGCTATAGCATTCAAAACGCTCTTGTTTCTTTTATTTAGATAACATTTTCCTCTGACCTTCTTGTTGTTATAACTAATGCCACCTTAGGATGATCAGATGGTGGTGGACTTGAGTCAAAAGTATGGACTTGTAGTCTTGTAGATGAATAGGAATTGTTCGTTTCATCAGATGCCATTTTAAACCCTATCTCTTTCTTTCTCTCAATTGTGATCCCTTTTCATTTGTCCTTTTTCTTTCTGAAAAAATGGGGCCATGTTTTGTATGGAATGACTATATTTTCATGAACTGCAGATATATGTTACGGTGACGAGTGGATCCTTAGCCATTGCAGCATCGACACTAGATTCATTGCTAGATCTAATGGCTGGTGGTATACTTTGGTTCACACATTTTTCAATGAAAACTATAAATATCTACAAGTATCCTATTGGAAAGTTGAGAATGCAACCAGTAGGCATTATCATCTTCGCTGCTGTCATGGCTACGCTTGGTATGTTGTTATGCTATATATGAGTTGACCATTTATTAATATTTCTCAGGAAATAATTATTATACTGAATGTGCACCATTATGTGTATATATGTATATATTGTTTATTATATATATAAAAAACTTACTCTCTGACATGTTGATGATAAGCTCATTAGAACATTACAATGATACTGTAGCCCCATCCATACAGGTTTTCAAGTGCTTGCCCAGGCTGTAGAACAACTGATCAAAGGGCAACCTTCTGAGAAAATGGCCTCGGAGCAATTGGTCTGGTTGTATGCAATAATGCTGACAGCTACTGGGGTGAAACTTGCCCTTTGGTTTTACTGTAGAAGCTCAGGAAACAAAATTGTCCGTGCCTATGCAAAGGTTGAATGCTACATATTATATGAAAGCTTGCGGATTTTAGCAATTAAGTCATTTCTCCATGATACATTAATGTTATTGGCTTGTTCGAGTCCCTACTCATAATTTATTGTTTCACCTATTAATGATGATTTGCAGGACCATTACTTTGATGTGGTAACAAATGTAGTTGGTTTGGTTGCTGCTGTTCTTGGAAATCAATTCTATTGGTGGATTGACCCAATTGGTGCAATAATCCTTGCACTCTATACAATTTCAAATTGGACTGGAACTGTACAGGAAAATGCAGGTTCTCTCTCTCTCTCTCCTTGCTTTGTTTCATCAATGAGAACTGACAAGGAATTATGATTTAAAGATAAAATTTCTGATATAGAGATTTTGTGGGGACGATCTTTCATGTTCCTTTTTAACGCTCAAAGCTTTATTTTATTCAATGTTAGTTATGCTTCTCTTATTTACTGGTTTCTTCTTCATGTAGTCTCGCTGGTTGGACAATCTGCTCCTCCCGAAGTCCTGCAGAAACTCACATACCTCGTCCTAAGGCACCACCCAAAAATTAAACGTGTTGACACGGTCCGTGCTTACACCTTTGGTGTTCTTTATTTTGTTGAGGTTTGTTGACTGATTTTTGTTTAAGCACTCATTTATATTATTTGTCTATCTTAAGAAGTATTGGGTTTGGTTTGAACTCAACATATCCGTTCTGATACTATGTGAAATCACTACTTATCTGAAAATTTTAAGTTGATAGGAATATATAGATTTAATTATTTATATATATTGAATTTCCTTTTACTTGGGATAAGCTCCAAAACGAATTTCAAGAACAAAATAATTTATACCGTTCTTCCTTATTGTGTTAAATTGTACTCATTTCGAAGTTATCTTGGAATATCCTCTGGTTTTTTAAGCCTTCATTTAACTATCGTTGATTACCTCAACTGCCATTTTCCCCCTACAAAATCAGGTTGATATCGAACTGCCAGAGGATTTGCCTTTGAAAGAAGCCCACACAATCGGAGAGTCGTTGCAGATAAAGATTGAGGAGCTCACTGAAGTAGAACGGGCCTTTGTTCATCTAGATTTTGAGTGTGATCATAAGCCAGAGCACTCGGTTCTTAGCAGACTCCCCAGCAGCCAGCCTTGAATTTGAGCTTCCATCCTTCTTTGACTTTTTATCCTTCTACAAAAATGAATTTTGGTGGTTTGTTGCATATTTTAGTAGAGCCTGCTTTATGTGAATTGTGACCTTGATATTACATGTCTACATACAACTTAGGTTTTGGTCCAACAATTTTATATTTACTCTATTTTATGACTGTAATTATCCTAAGTGCGATTTTCTCATCAACACTCTTATACACACTCTCTCTAATAAATTACAGAAGTTTCTATTACTTGTATCTTGTGATCAAAAAAATTAGAAAATAAATGGTATGATACATCCGCAAAGATTTAGAGAATTTTATTTCCGATGATCACAAAAATGAGTATAACACAATATATAAATAAACCATAATCAGTAGATCAGATCGAAGAGCCAAAATGGATCTCAATGGTATATAATACAATATATAAGTACACATTGACCCAAGCCTCCGTTCCATAGCTCAAGTTTCATTGAAAATCTATCATAACTGATTCTTGTTGAGTTAGGTCATCAACCGGGCCACCACAAACAAAATCAGGCTCGACACACATTAAAAAAAAGCCCAACATAAGATTCTCTCTCGCGCAACCCTTTCGGTCACAAGTGACCCAGAAGATAATGGTCAATGGACCGAAACGAAGACACTACCGAAAAGATGGGCCAAGGCCCAGAATTAGGGTTTCATTTCAGTGACGCCAAGCTTCGTGTCTCAACTCTCAACTATCATCTCTAGCGATAGCGCGAGAATAACTTCGCAAATTTGAAGTCCCAGACTCCCAAGAGGCCTTGATTCGCAGCGCTCAAGGTTAGAATTCTATTCTCCGGTATCATTTCTGGTTCTTTTCCCGCATAAATGCTCTTACTTTGTGAACTTGATGTTTTTTCAGACATAGGCATACACGAGAGAATGCAATTCTGTTTTTTTTTTTTTTGGGGTGCTTGTTTTAGCTTCTTACAAAATGAAAAGACTTCACTCGACTAATCCATCAAGTTGCTCCAAAGTCAAATGGCTTTATTTTTGTCTTGTTTCCTCAGGTTTCAAATGAGACCCAGTGTTTCAATGTCTTTTCTTTTTTCCCCAGTTTTTGTTTCAATGCGCGTTTGTGACGACAACATAAATCCATATTTATAGAATTACTCTGGGATGAGTTTGCTTTGTCTCACCTTTACGTGTTTAGGGTCTTGGGAAAAAGCTACTGTCCGATACATGCGTATAAGATACACGGTGTCTGTAAGAGGTTCTAGAAAAATGGAGTTTGGTTGATTTGGGAGTCCATCTACCAATTCAATCCTAGTACGGTTCTTCTGTTGCTCGACTAATCTCCAAAACTTGTTAATTATCTCTTTTGTTTTTTCTTCTTTATGAGATATTGTGTATGTCGTGTAATTTCTTGATTGATTGTTGAAGGTTAAAAGCTGATTGCTGATAGTTGAGATTAGCCTATGTATAATTAATTTATGTTAAAATCAACTTTTACTTTCAACAAGTTATATTCTGTTTACAACAATTTAGCGGTCTGGACTATCAAAGTTATTTTATTAGGATTTGGCTTTTTGTTCACATTAGTACTTTGCATCAACGTTGTTGGCTTTCTCTTGACAGAGACATTGAACAAGAAGGGATACGGGTGATCAACAAGAACAGACGCAAGGGATATAAATCATAGACTGACCAGAGGATCTTTGAAAAGATTGGTCGTGACTTCTTTCGTGTTCAGTTTTCAATATCAAATAGGCACTTAGTGTTGAAGTTGCTCCTCTGATACAAGGAGTATCCCCAGAAGGGAGTAGACGAATCTTTTTCCATGAATTCCCTCTGTTCACCTACTTCTCTTCTCCTACCGTCACCTAGACGGCAGTTCACACCATGTCTTCAAGTGCAACCACAAAATTTATGCTCAAACTTTCATCATTATCGTGTTCATCACTCCTTTCCACTTTTTCTCTCATTTCAATTCATTCCACATCATTCACTACTTACTCATAAGTTATCCACTGGTGCTACAATTCCTTCAAATGAAGGAACAGTATCTGTGATTAACTTCGAAGACTTTGTTGAAAAAGATTGGTCATTTCTTGATTCAGATAATATGATATCTGGAGATGAGCTTAACAAAAAGATTGAACACATTATTACTGCAGGACAGATTGAAGAAACTTCTAAGGTTTTGGTTTCAATTGGTTCTGAAGGATTTATAGATCGGTTGGTTGATTCATCACCATGCAATCTTTTGCTTGTCGTCCATGATTCACTTTTTCTGTTAGCCGGCATCAAAGAAAAATATGACAATGTTAAGTGTTGGCAAGGAGAACTTATATATGTACCAGAGAAGTGGGCGTCACTAGATGTTGTGTTCCTCTATTTTCTGCCTGCTCTGCCCTTTAAACTTGACCAGGTCTTTGAAGCACTTGCAAAACGCTGTTTGCCTGGTAATTTTTTAGCAGATATTTTCGTGTGCTGTTATTTATCTTAAACTTAATAGTTCCTTTTTAAAGCGGCATTCTCCCTTGACTCCATCCCCCTTTGACTCGTGCAATTCTCCTCCATACATCTAAGTAGAACACAGCCCGATTCTTGGCATAACTTTCATGAGTTAATATTTGCATCCGCCACTATTTCAACCCACACAATACACACCGTTGTAAATTTGACTAAAATACCCTCTTAATAAATATTACTTTCCTTTCATTTCCTTTCACATTTCAAACCTTTCTGAATATTGAGGAGAGAGACAGAGAGACGGTGAGGGATGAGAGAGAGAGAGCTCTGTGATGAGAGAGAGAGCCGAGGAGCGATGAGAGAGAGAGCCGAGGAGTGATGAGAGAGAGAGCTCTGAGATGAGAGAGAGACGCGATATGAGAGGGAGGCGAGACGCGATGAGAGAGAGAGAGAGCCGCGATGTGAGAGGGAGGCGAGACGCAATGAGAGAGAGAGAGAGCTCTGCGATGAGAGAGAGAAACCGAGATGAGAGAGAGAGAGAGAGAGAGAGAGAGAGAGAGAGAGAGAGAGAGCTCTGCGATGAGAGAGAGACCGAGAGGGATGAGAGAAAACGCTGGAGAGAGATGAGAGAGAAAATGCTGTTGAGAGAGAGACCGAGAGGGATTTTTATTTCAATCAAAATGCACGGTTGAAAAACAGTCACGTAAAGTGTGTGTTGTGTGGGTTGCTGCAGTTGTGGATCCCTATCAATACTCAACTTTTATAATATCAACTCTCTGCTTGTAGTATATGTTACTTCGCCAAGGACAAAAAACAATTATATAGGTGACTTCAACTTGCTCTACTTTGATGTGGAACAGCTTTTGTAGTAATAAACAATGTAGGTGGTGTGGTTGTGAATTACAAATCAAAATAAATAATTAAATGATGAAATGGTGTGGATGAAGCTGTATTAGCACAGCTTTATCTGTATGCTGAAAGAATAGCATGGTTCTTATACTGTGCTCTTGCTTCCTTTTTATGTCACTACTTAAGGTTATAAGTTCTTTATATTGCTTGTACAGGTGCAAGGGTGGTTATCAGCCATCCCAAAGGAAGGGAAGTCTTAAAGCAGCAGCAACAACAGTATCCGGATGTCATAATT
>QEOT01003100.1:120268-182272 GCA_003123785.1 Pterocarya stenoptera
GCATGAATTTAAACCGCCAAGATCTAGGCCACTGACTTGGATGCTTCCGTCCATTCCAACATTTTCAAATTCCAGAATATCAGATTTCCCTTCTCCTGTTCCAACCGCCCACTCAAAGTGATGGAACGTTCCCACAGTGTCTGAGAAAGTTTGGCGCCAATCAGCTTGAATTGTGTCATCTGATACCTGAGAAAATTAAAAAGAACCTTTTTTTCATAGTAGGCACAATATCCATACTGAATCCACACAGAAAGCCCCAAAACATGTTATCAAAGTATCAAAACCATCATCTCAGCATTTTTCTTTGAACTATTAAGTTGAAATTTACTAGAATTTGTAATGAGTCTAATGACAGGGTTCAAAAGGAGGGGTGGGGGCTTGAAGGAATGGGCAAAGACACACCTCGCATTGAAAGGCCGTATCTGCAACACAAAACCAACTAGTGCAGCGGGGTTCTCTCCGCAAGCGCTTCAGCTCCTTTAGCTCCTTGAATTCGCGAATGACATTCCTTCTGCAATCTCTGCAAAATCTCTTGCTGTCGAATCTGTGCATGCATGCCATATGCTTATAAGAAAACAGAATAATGTGACATGAGATCCTAATGAAACAATCTGTAGCATTAGCATAAGTCTAAATGGGCAAGAGCGTTGGATGAATATGCCAGATATTCAAGTAATTGATGTGCAACAAGTGGGACAAAACAAGCAAATAACTGTATGCAAATTTCAAGGAATGCCTCTAGTTATAAGAATGTGACTTTATTTCTTCCTTCCTTTGACTGCCTCTTGCCAGCTCCCACCCTTCAAAGCCTTCAAACACATGCACTCATCAACAAGATTGTATTTTGTAAATCTTCTAAAGATGATATCACCACATCCTTCTTGAAAGTATCAATTTACACATGGTGGTATTTTTTTCCTAATGGTTTTCAAGTAAAATCTTAATCATGGATGGAGCCAAAGGTACTCCAGAAAGAGTGTAAATATTTAGCTTGCCAATCCCCTTCCAATGAATGCTACACGTTTTAGAAACCTTCCCTCCTATGGCAAACCCTGATAGGAAGCATCGCATAGTAGTATACTTTGATAGGAGACAACAGTCCTATAACGAAACCTGCCCCAGGGATCTTGAAACGTTCTAATTATAATGCCGTTTACAGCTGATGCATCTAACAGTGTAGTCATTCTGCTCCTTAATGGTTAGATACACTAATGAGCAACTTAACAGAGCTTAATCCTCCATTTGGTTTGAAGGAGATGGGTGATAAAAGAAAATAATAAGGAAAATGGTTGAAGACAAGCAATTTTTCATGTCCCATTTGAAAGAAACAAAGAAAGGGAAGGGGAATGTGTTCTCGAGGGCCCACCATTTGACTCCTCTAGTCAACCGCAGAACTGCCAAGGAAATGGCTTGCCTGATGCATTTTTAGAAATTTCTCCTCTTTTATTCAGCAAGTCACCAAGCACCCATATACCGTTTGTAGCAGTATTATGAGGCTAAAATTACTATATGGGTATATATTTCCTTTCCTCTTCACCAGATAACCAATCATAAAAGCATAGATTTCCTTCCCTAGCATCTCAGTCAAACCATAAATACTTAATTGCCCCGCCTTTGCTCACTTTTCTTTCTCTTGTTTTTTCCTCTTTCTCTATTTGCATCCAAACAGAGTGCAAGGCCTGAATACTTTGCATAGCACCTTTATCTCATTGAGTCTCAAACTTCACAAGCAAAGTCAAGGATCTAGACATCTGCTAGTTACTAGACTCCTCAAGTATCAGCAAGGACCTCTTGGATTCCCCATCATCCATGTAACACCCACCATCAACATCACACCAAGATACAACCAAATAGGCAAAATAAAAGCAGGTGCAGTGGAGATGAATTTGGAACGTTGCTTGCCCCCAGAAACAAACATGTAGTATACTCCCTGATTGCAACTCATGTGTATTCTCATGATCTAATACCATTTCCTTTTTCCCAGGGGAGATATATAAAAGAAAATTGACACAGACTTTGTCACTTACAGCACATCTCCCAACCACTCTTGAAGCCTAAATTTATCAACATCCTAACTGCGTGTCTATCAAATATTTATTTGTAAATGGGATACCCCATTCTGATAAGTAATAAGGGTAGGTGGTATATGGGATCACACATTGCTTGGGAATGAGAAGTTCTTGCTCTTTATAATGTTCCAATAGAACTCCAATTGTATCATTGACTAGTCCTTTTGGAATATAGGTCATATGACTTGGGTATTCCATTGGGGCTTCACAAATGGTTCAAAGTTTATCCCAACAAAAAATGTAGGACTTCAGTCGTGCCACCTACGACGGACTGGCCCGACATCCTCGTTGGCAATATAAGGGGGGAGATTGTGATATCTCATTCTAATAAGTGATAAGGGTAGGTGGTGTATAGGATCCCACATTGCTTGGGAAGGAGAAATTCTTGCTCTTTATAATGTTCTAATAGGGTTCCAATTGTATAATTGATTAGTAATTTTGTAATATAAATCATGTAATTTGGGCCTTCCAATGGGGTATTACAATTGGTATAAGAATCTATCCCAATCAGAAACGTGGGATTTGAGCTGTGTCACCTACGATGGACTGGCCCAATGAGGACGTTGGGAATATAATGGGAGAGATTGTGATACCCCATTTTGATAAGGGATAAGTGTAGGTGGTTTATGTGATCACACATTGCTTGGGAATGAGAAGTTATTGCTCTTTATAATGTTCCAATGAAGCTCCAATTGTATCATTGACTAGTCCTTTCGGAATATCAGTCATGTGACTTGGATCTTCCATTGGGGCCTTACAATAAAGTTGTCCATATGAAAGATAAGTTTTTCTTTTTAATCAACCTGCAGATTTGTGCTGGGACTATCAAATGTTTCAATAACTTGACAGACTTTAAAGGCATCTGAACCAGAAGACAATCTTTGAAAAAACCAGAATGGTTTAAGAAGGCTTAAACCCCTAAGCCACACTAAATGTGAAAATTAAACATCATACATGCAGCCAAATTAACATTTTCTTTTCTTCTGCATCAGTTTTACCACGAATGACCACCTCCAATGTAAGCATTAATCTGACAGTTCCAATAATAGAAACTCACTTATTTACCATTAATTATCATGCATTTTTCTGCCAATATAAACTGTTGCGTATAAGGAATAAGCATATAGGTAAAACACCTGTACATAAGCCTCTCAATAAAATCCTCTTCCTTCATCCTTAGAAGAGACTGTCGGGTTTCTTCTCCAAGAGCTGACCAGAAATCCAGCAAAGTGTCACAAGAAAGCCTGGCAGTGTGCAGTGCACATGTTTCCCTAATTCCATGTCCTCTGCCATAACTCGTAATTCCTTGACTTATCCAACCCCGACCACTCCCACCACAAGCATCAGGATAAAGCAATTCACGTTCCCGTTCCCTAACACGTGCACTATCAAAGACCTGATTCAAGCAAAATATCAGCTGCTAAATTATTGAAGCATAGCTTAACAATCTGATTGCAAACTAAAATATTATTGGAAATTACATTTTGAAGTCCCTTGAGAGACTTTGCATATAGATAGCAATCCATAAGTGTCAGTGACCCGTCACGTGTCGTGGTTAGACCTCCCCAAGGATGGACAGATGGATCTTGCATTTCATCTTGGCAACCCTGAGTGATACTTGATCCACCATTGTTTTGAGTTTTTGAGGCCCCCTGTCTGTTGCAGAGAAGGTGCCCACCTGCTCCCTCCTGCTGCAAAGACTTTCCATACATGACAATCTGCAAAAAACCTTCAAGCAGTAACCCATTGCATCGAGAGCAGTACATATTTTTACGAGCTTGCTCAAAGAGGGTTTGCTTGTCAATCCTCAGAAGCTCCTGCCGAGCTTGCAGCGACAACTCAATCCAGAACTAGCCAAAAGTAAAAGACATTTTGTAAATGAAAAATCACACCATCTTGTGAGTTGCACACAAACTTAAACAACCACATACTCATGCAACATGGAATATAGTGAATCAGAATTTCTAATTGTCCCTAGAAACTTATTAGCTTAACAGCAATCATTGATACAATCAAGAAAACCCAGAACCTCACTTCATCAATAAATTGAAAAATGGCTTATACTCCAAGATGAAACGCCGAACTCTTCTATCCCCAGTTTGCATGTGCATATTTCAGTTCATGTATTTTGGTTTCCTTTTTGTAGATAAAGAGACACATAAAATCCCACCATGAATTACGTCCTTTTATTCCAGTTTCTAAGAATCCAGGATTATGACAGACCGAATAACCAGAGCTCTAATATCTCATTCTCTAGCTACAGAGTTATTTACTACGAAATCGGCGCCAATGTGTTTATCATCAACTGGAAACATAAATCCTGATTTCCAGTTAAAGTTAACAAAATAAGTAATATATCAAGTGCAGCGTTTCCAAATAAATAAACCACGAGCTAACCTGTCTAGAATGGATCTGATGGATCAAATACGCATAATCCAGTCAAAACAAAGCCTCTAGCTATAAATCACAATCTGAGCCCCACAAAAATTCATTGTCTAAACGCTTAGCACTCCAAGATCCCTTACAAACTCAACCCGCCCATCGAAATCCATATAAATTTAATACAAACCAATGATCTAAATCAATTTTTATTATTCTTAAAACGAGAGAGGGATTCTAATTCCAGTACCTTCTGGAGCTGGTTGTAGTTAACATCGTCGCCATGTCTGGACCAAAACACGTTGGCCGAGTACGACGCCGTTGAACCATTACTAAATTGGTCATTCCTGTGCGCTAGACCTGGCATTTTCTTTTTCAGGCGCTTGTAGAATCGTTCACCGATGCTTCCATTCCAGTCCCTTGATTACTGCCGCGTTCTCGGTTCGATAAGAACCGAATCCGATCGATAAACTGAAAATTGAATCGAATCGGATTGCTGAACACGCAATTTGATTTAAAAAAACGAATTAATTGTAAATTACAGATCGACGAGTCCCCGGATCAAAACGGTACGGCTTGGAGATGAATCTATGGATTGGATTGGATTGGATTGGATTGGTGCGGCGAGAATTGGAAGAGATTTAGAGAGAATGACGTAGGGGTTTTGGTCTAAAAGACGATGGAGATTTGGTGTTCCCCAGTCTATATATTTTGTAGATTGGTAATGGCGAGCTATTTGGGGGCACCGTTAAAAGGGATGTTGAAGTTACTGTTACATTTCAATTTTACGTGCGGGTTAAATTTGATAAAAATCTCATATTCTCATCATTTCCTCATTTTACAAGCTACAAATACGCTGCTCATCTTATTCTCATTTAATATTATTTTTTTCTCTATTTTATAATGCAACATTAAATAATCAGTTTAAAATTAAAAAAAATGATTTTATTTATAATTAGTACATAAATTTATGCATAAAAATAATTCTATATACAGTCGATCGGGGTGTCTTCGCGTAAGCAGCTGTTGATGTGGAATCATTGTTTTGAAACGCACCATTTCAGTTGCCCGAAATTTGATTCAAAATTTTGGTCCTCATCAAAATGCACCGTTTACTACTGAGCCCCTCCCTCTGCATTTTTTCCTTCCTCATTCCCTCCTTCTGCGATTCCATCCCTCTGTCGAAAACGGCGATTCCATCCCTCGAAGTGCCTTTGTTGAAGACGGCACATCCCACCCCTTGAAGCCGCCACTGCCCTCCCTCCCTTAGTGTCTTGATGGTTCTTTGAGACCCACACTGGTAAGCCCTAAGTTTCATCGCACCTTAATTTCTCTTTGCCACAGCATGCCATCGTCTTCAACGAAGAAGGGAGCACGGAACGACGCCAATCTCGAATCAACTCTAACCCTAGCCCGCCCCCAATCCCGTTCCCAAAACCCCCTAACCCCAGCCCCTCCCCCTTTGACCTGAAGGCAAGCATTTATGAGAACTCTTGCAATTTTTAATTTTTTAATTTTTTTAATTTGAGGACTTACATAGTTTTATATATTAATTTTGCACATGCAATTTCACCTCAATTAGCTCTGGATTTCCTGTCTCGATTTGTGTTACTATTCAGATATTGATTATGCTTTTGGTGTGTTTTTTACAATGGAGGAGTTAGATATCATCTCTTGGAACTCTTTGATAATGGGTTGTCATAGGTCTAGGTACTGAGAATTAGCACTAGATCAGTTATATTTGATGACAACCACAGAGTATTTCCCGATTGGTATACTATATCCACTGTCATCAGTGTCCGCTCGAACTTGAAAGATTTGGAAAACCATAAGCAGATTTTCTCTCTTTGCATCAAGGTAGGATTTAATTCTAATAGCATTGTTATTGATATGTTTTCTAAATGCAATCGATTGGGGGATTCATTCTAGTTGTTTGAAGAACTAGATTAGTGGGATCTAGCAGTTAGTAATTCCATGATTTCAAACTATGCATCACATGGTTGTGCGGATGATGCTTTGCAACTCCTTGTGTGGAGCTTCAGGGAGAATTTCAGGCCTACATTTGGGTCAATTAATTATGCCCTGAAGATCTTTGCTTATTTGAAGTGTACGGGATCCTAAACAAAATGACGTTATAGTATTTATTACAGTTAAGTTGAACTTACAGTCTAAATTTCATGGAATGAACTTTTTAAGCATGCCTGTTTGATGAGTTTCCTTGTAATATTGCAAAGAAACAGTTTGATGGATGGATGGCTACATGCAAATTTATGTGTAGGCCCTCTATTATCACTCTAAAATCCCATGAAGCACTTATGTGGATACCATGCAAATCCACAGAAGCAGTTTTAAGCAAGTGTCAATTTGACATACATAGAAAATTGAAACTTTAAAATTTCCTAAGTCTAGCTTTACAAAACATTGGATCACATACATTGCACTTTTTATAAGCATGCATTGAGTGCACTCTTGGCCAAGCTACAAATGGTGATGAATTTATTCTCTTAGTTAATGGCAAAGATACATATAAATGAATTTCTTATCTTAGTTAATGAATTTATTTTCTTGAATGTGTGTCTTTTGATATGTGTGTCTTGCCATTGTGCTTCTGGTTCATGTTAGAATGTTGTCATCAACTCTGTCTTGTTCATCCTTTGGTGTATGTACTTTGGCTAAACCATTCTGTTTCTGTGAGCTTCGAGCTATATTGAGATACTCAAAGACTACAAGAAATCCAAGACGACCATTATTTGGATGTCTAAAGTACAACACAAAGATAACTAAATGACTTGTAATGTAATTATGGTTTGTAATGGGAGTTTCTCCTCCACAAATTGTGTTAGGTTTTAACACAGAAACATGAATTTCATTCTCACATCTCAATCTGCATTTCTACAGCATAAACACCTTGCCTTGGAGCTGTTTCCAAATACACACAAAACATATGAATTTATTAGCAATAAACTCAACCAATGTGCAATATTGTTCCTACCAACAAATTTTGTCAACATTGTTCCTCAAACAACAACTCTAAAAAAATCATGAAACAGAGGCAAATAAAAAATAAAACTTTACCATTGTACACAAGCTTCAATGTTTTTACTGGGAGTATTTGAAGAAAATATCCACACAGCTCCACTTAAAGATTTGAAGACCATGAAATGAATTGAAGACTACGGTCAAACTCAAGGAACAAATAGCCGCCCTTATTCGAGACCTTTCATGGAGTTTTGCATTAAAACGAAGCCAAAGACCCACATGAGGAAGATGACCCACGCAAATAGGTGAGTACAGATCCACCTAAAGACCGCAACGATGTGTAAATCTAGAAGCTTTATAGAGAGAGTCGACGCACCGTTTTGCTGGGCGTCTTGATGTGGTGAAGCCGAAAACCCACACGGAAGCTAACCCAGGTAACACTCGAAGACCACAACAAAATGCAACTAATATGAGAGAACCACCTGCATGATGGCTTTTGACCAGAGTATCACGCAAGCTCAATGGAAGCTGACTAAAAAACCAAAGCACCAAACCAAAACGGGAATCTATTATGTTCCATGTTAGCCGTTTACGCCCCCGTTTACACGGGGCGACTGTACATAGAAGTTCTAAATTTATAAATAACACAACTTTTTTCGTATATGCTAAAATTAAGGGAGGTGGTACGCTCGAGCAGCATGTCACTCCTTTAGGGCTAAAAAAACATAGTTTTATGTTACATGTATATTTCCCTGAATGTCATACGTATTTATTATGTTGTTTTTCGTAAGCCACCGAGTATTTATTATTTCATTTTGGTTTTCGGAAACCCCAATAACAATTATGTCATCTTTGACATCTTTGGTAATTAAGGCTCGTTTAGATATTGAAAGATATTAAGATCAATTTAGTTTAAATCTAATTTTAAACAGAATTTAACATTTAAATATTCACATCTTAAATCATTAAATATCATTCAATTTGAAATCTTTTTACACGTGATACATATAATATTTTTTAATTCAATATCGATTTACATGCGAGATCTATAATTTTTTTTAATTTTATATAAATACATCTAAACTTATCTTAACATTGAAATATATCTAAACTTACTTTAAGTAGATTTTATAAAATTCATTTCACTATCTCAATTTACTATTATTCATAAAGAAATCGTTACGAAACAGGTCTAAGTGAAAATGGCGACGGCATTGAAAGAGGGGTTCGTTTCCAAAAGACAAAAGTGACCTCAACAAGTCGAGTTTGTAGTTTGTATCGTGTACTTGCTTATCGAGTGGAACTCAAATTCCCTTTATTAGTGCGCGTGATTTTGCAAAAAAGTCGTCGCAGACAATATGTTCACAAGAGATCCTGAATGCCAAATCACTGAGTGCCACGTAGTATACGGATGGACTGTTGCAATTGGATATACACGTGTGTATGTGTAGTTTTTTTTTTGGTTCTTCTTCTTTTGTGTGTATGTGTAGATAATGTTGCCCATTGTGGTAATAATGTTGTCATTGTATGTGTCGTGTGGTTGGGAAAGTTCATGGTGTTGTCATGTTGTTGAAAGATGAGGTGCTTTCTGGTATTTAAAATCGTTAATTTGCCATGAGGTTTTTGCTCTTTCTAGACGGATCCACCGTTAGAATAGTCTGTTTACATTTTTGCTCTTAAATTACTGTAAGACGACAGGGCAATCTCGACCGGAGAAGGTAGAAAAATAGGCAATGAATCGGGTGGCATGAGAAATGCTATTTATAGACTTTTTAATCATTTTTTTTTTTTTTTATAATTTCGTGAGATGGCATTAGATTATTTAATTTAATATATTAATTATTACTTTAATGATAAATCATTTTAATATCATATTAAATATGATGCAATGATGATTATTTAAAAAAAAAAAAAACGATTCCAGTTCTAATTTTAGCAGGGTAATTTCTCCATCAAGGGACAAAAGAAAGCCATCCATAAGGCTCCGTTTGAGAAATATTTATTATTTTATAATTTATTTTTACTTACTTTTTATTATTTTTTATTACTATTTAATATTTTATTATTATTTTTTCATTACGTTTGGATAGTGAAATATTCATTATTTTATCATTACTTTTCATTTATTTAATACTACTATTTATTAATATTTAATATTTTATTATTATTTTCTCACCATTTTTTCATTATTATTTATAAAATATCTGAGATCACCACATTATCAAAACACAACCCAAGCATAATGTTACTAAACTTAGAGGAGGTTTGAGAGTTGAGATGAGAATTTTATATTTTGTTTTAAAGTTTAAAATATTATTTTTTAGTTTTGAGATTTGAAAAAGTTGAATTAGGATTTTGAAAAGTTATATTGAGATTTGATAAAATTGAATTATTTATTATATTTTGTATGAAAATTTAAAAAATATGTAATGATGAATTGAGATAAAAATCCCCCAAAAAAAAAAAAAAACCCGCCCTTAATGATTAATATCCTTTTACTGTATTTTATCATCCTCTTCTTTTCTTTTCCCTTGACCTGTCTCTTTTCCTCTTGCTTCGGCTACATCATCCCCAAATATTCTTTTTCTTTGATTATAAATCATGGAGAAAAAATTATGGAATACACACCAAGTACATTTATGCTTTGGAACTCACAAGAGCTTAAGTAGACATATGCTCGTTGCTGTGCATGATTCAGTCCATATTAGAATAATGGAAAATACGATTACAAGGAACATGGGAAGAGTTACAAGATTACAAATGACAGAAGACAGGTCGGTTTGATTCTTAGGAATATCTACTACGCATGAGAGTCCGGGCCTGCCGGTTTTGAGTTAAGAAGTGGCTGGAGAGCCTTGACAACGATTGTCATGTTTGGCCGGAAGTCTGCCTCATACTGAACACAGAGTGCTGCAACTGCTGCCAACTGAGAAAATTACATGAAAACTGAGAAGATTTTCTAAGGAATGACCAGAATTAAAAGGGGACTGGTTTCACGAGTTTCTGATATCCTGTCAAGTTTTGACATGATATCCTAGGAGGGAAGTTATTGAACCAATATACTATTATACTCCATTAGTATATCATAACTTCAAAATCTTGTATGTCATGAAATAACAATGTTAAGGGGAAGGATGAAGAAGAAGACCACCTTAGCAACTGCCTTTGGTGGGTAGTCATTGTTTAGCTTGGGATCTACACATTGCTTCACTTTGTCCTCGCTCAATCTTGGAGTTGCCTGTGGTAGTTGGAATACCGATCAGAGGCGTACATATTGGTTGCAAAGCAACTGAAATTGAAGCAGCAGAAAACAAAGCAAGCAAGACAAATCTGGCAAAAAACAATACCCAAGTAACAAGACTCTGTTGCCCTTTAGGCATTGTATGGTCTACTGGCTTTCTTCCTGTCAAGAGCTCCAGAAGAACAACGCCAAAACTATATACATCACTTTTCTGAGTTATCTGCCCTGTCATAGCGTACCTGACCAGAAAGAAATTATGTTTATGAAAAAAAAAAAGAAGGAAAATCAACAACAGAAAACAATAATCTTGAGAGCAGAATAAAGTGTCCTTTCGTTAGACTACCCAATAAGAGATAGAGTATTAAAATTGAAGGCATAACAGGAAGGTAATTTGCAGTCTAGGCATTAGCTGCAAAATTCTGTTCATTCAGAAGGTTGCAGAACTACTTTCATTTGCGGATTATTAGAGAAAAGTTAAAATTAGAGAAAAGCTAAGCCTTACTCTGGGGCATGGTAGCCAAATGTTCCCAAGACTCTAGTTGAATGCAGCCGAGCCGCCGTATCAGAAGACTGATTTGACAAGTTAAAATCGGCAATTTTCGCCATAAAGTCATCAAAAAGTAGGACGTTGCTGGATCTGATATCACGATGCACTATGGGTGGCTGTACCTTTTCATGCAGAAATTCAAGGCCTTTGGCAGCCCCATGGGCAATCTTAACTCTTTGGTTCCAATTTAGAACTGGACCAGGTGCAGACCCTTCTACACCTTTCCTCCCTGCATTAGAGAACAGATATGAACCCAATTCGATGTGGACTGGGAAATAAGTTCTGTAGTTATAACTGGGCATACCATGTAATATGTCATGTAACGAACCCTTTGTGGCAAACTGATATACCAAGATTCGATTATTTGCTTCCAAACAATACCCGATTAACTCAACAAAAGACTCATGCTTAAGTCTTGAAACTGTTGATAACTGCATGAACCATGACAACAGTGAAATCAAGTGCCAAACGTATTGCTTTCGGCAGAAAAATATTGTTCTATAATCTCACCTGAGCTAAAAAATCAGTGTCTGGTTCTTGTGATGAACTGGTATCCAGTTTCTTTATTGCTGCAGCCTGACCATTACTTAGTTTTGCACAGAATACCCGGCCATAAGAACCTTCTCCAATCAAAGCCTTTGTACCAAAGTTACTGGTCAACCTATTTAACTCATCCAATGACATGGCTGGTGTTTCAATGGGTAATACTTTCTGTGGAGCTCCACTTTTGACCATGTTGGAACCCCTGGGCTCTCCTCTCTCGCTGACTGTCATTCACAGAAAATAATATTTCATCACCATTCAAATATGTGATTTAAAGCGTGTTCAATTGTAATGCGACTATTGTTCGTGATAGAAGTTCCCCGTTGGAGTCATATGCTGCCTACATCACTGATAAATATGTAAAACAAATATCAACAAAAAGAGTATTTTTCCGCGTGAAAGTGCGGTAGTTATTGATTGAAGGGTCTAAACCTCATACATCTACCGGCAATGCTAAAGTACATAGATTCAGAAACGAATATCCATAGTGGAATCAGAGGGAGGGAAGGTTAGCTGGTATAAATGAATGTTAAAGAGTAACATATTGGATTTAGAAGATCTGAACATTATGCTACAGCTGAAGACATATACAAAAACAAGCGAAAGTTTCGTCTTGTTGCCTCTGACATCAGAGTGTAAACAATTTAGACAATTTCGTTTGTTGTTTAACTCATGTTTATCCTTACAGATCTCGAAATTGTAATGGAAGAGTACATGAAGACTAAAAAAGCAACACCAAGGAGTTGGAAGTATGTTACCCCCGCCATATGCATTTCCCCCTCTGGGTGGTGCAGTATATTGGTTTGCTGGTGGACCAAGGTTTTCCTCCTCCTTATCTCCACAGCAGAACATAGTTCAAGACTCAGGGGCAGCAATCTCAAAAACCCATTCAAAGCAACGAACACTGTTTTATTCAGTACAATACTGTTCCTGCAACTACATCATTCCAATCCCATACGTCAAAACATGAATCTAACGTACTGCAGAAGAGAGGGGGGGAAAATAACGAAAGATCCCGAACAACTAAGTGTCCTTCAAATTTCACTTGATCTTCAAAATTAGAGATAAGTGAAACAAACACAACGGAAGAATAGTGAAAACCCAGATTTTTTTTTCTCTAATTCTCAAAGGTTCCTGTGCTTTGTATCAATCTCAAAGCACCAATGTAATCTATATTTCAATATGACAACAAGGTAAAAAACCTGATGTAACAAGAGAAAGCAAATTTGAATAATGTTTGACATGTTTGGTATAGAAGAGAGATGTTAAATGAGCTAAACACTTCCAATGTATGCAAATTCAAAGTATTCATGTACAGAACATGTGAAAAATCTCTCGAGAAAAAAAAAACAAATAAGCATTTACCTGTGATCCGATCAAACCGATAAGAGCCAAAACACCAAAAATAACTTGATGGAGACGAAGAAAAATAATAAGAATTATTTGGGAGAGAGAAATATAGGAACAGAGGAAAGAGATCTTGAAACAGAGGAAGCAGAAAGTCGTTTTTCTCTAACTTCCTCGGATGGGATCTCTGTTTTGGGGCAGTGGCAGACGTTTCTCTGTTCCGCGGGAAACTCGGTTGGAGAGCTTAAACCGCTAAAACTAATCTACTACCCCACCCTCGTGACTACGGCCTGTTTGGGATTGCGGTAGAATTCTTTTAAATAGTTTTAAAAAAGTTTTAATAAAAAAAAATAGATTATTTAAATGTTACATATTAAAGTAATTTAGTCTCAAATAAGTTAAAAAGTACAAAGTATCAAACGTGTTTTTTCAGATAATGCAGAACGTAATTCAAGTTTTAAAAAGACTATCAATGAATGAAAATACTCATATAACTTCAAGATAATTATAACTTTCAAACTTTCAAAAATATAATCATAATATTTAAAAAATTAAATAATCGTCATTTCTAGTTTAGAAAAAACTTTTTAAATTTGTTTCTAACAAAAATAACATATTTGAAAGTACTTTAAACATATAGTTACCAAACAGTAAATAATTTTTTAATAATAAAATTTATTATTTAAGTTATAAGCTATCAGTCTCAAAACTATAAGTTATATTTCTCACTGCAATTTCAAACATGCACTACGTCTAAGTGCCTCCCTCGCGTCCTAAACAGAGTGAGAGACAAATTTCATGCCTCATTAATCAAAACACAGCTAAAATAAGAAAAACAATAGTCTTTTCAAAGGTGAAAGGATGGATTTGGATATTTTAAAAACTTAAGATTAAATGAAAAAAATAGACGTATAAAATGAGTTTCATAATTATTGCTATCAAATGAATTTTCTTACAAAAAATATTAAATATTAAATAAATATTATAACATCCATTTTATACATCTGTCTCGAATATGTTCTAGAGTTCAAATATATATAAAAAAAAAANACTTTAAACATATAGTTACCAAACAGTAAATAATTTTTTAATAATAAAATTTATTATTTAAGTTATAAGCTATCAGTCTCAAAACTATAAGTTATATTTCTCACTGTAATTTCAAACATGCACTACGTCTAAGTGCCTCCCTCGCGTCCTAAACAGAGTGAGACACAAATTTCATGCCTCATTAATCAAAACACAGCTAAAATAAGAAAAACAATAGTCTTTTCAAAGGTGAAAGGATGGATTTGGATATTTTAAAAACTTAAGATTAAATGAAAAAAATAGACGTATAAAATGAGTTTCATAATTATTGCTATCAAATGAATTTTCTTACAAAAAATATTAAATATTAAATAAATATTATAACATCCATTTTATACATCTGTCTCGAATATGTTCTAGAGTTCAAATATATATAAAAAAATATATATCGATCTGTCTTATAGATTTAGCTCATGAATATGCATTCCAAAAGGTTCATCTCTGACTTCGACTCACATCTTTAATGTCCAAACCTCTAAACAGGGTTCGATTGTGCAAACGCGATCTTACCAAACAAATAATTTCCGACCATTGATGCACGTCTTGTGCACTTCCTAATTCCTACCGCACCATCGCAATGCTCTCACGTTCTATGAGCAATTCTTCATTTTTTTATTACTTTTCCAACTTTCGACATAACTTATAATATCTCATAAGGACGAAAAGAAGTTGATGACAATCCACAACCAAAGCCTGCAGTTTGATGGCAATGATAAAAATGTAAAACTCCATTCGTCGATCCAAATGAATCTTTTGGCACAACAATATCGCCAATATTTGTTTCGAACTTTTACACAAATTTTCAACCAGAGTTTGTGGAAAGTAGGGCCGCTGACAAACAAGTTTGTAGAATGCACTTGACCCCAATTACAGAAACATCATGTAAACACAAAAGGAGACCTAATCAGAACAATTAAAGCTTCACCAGCTGCCACATGAAGCAACCCCAATGACTTACTGTACACTCACCTAAACATCCATCATCTTTCTCTATGTTATTCTTCTTTCCATATACGGCCGGTAACCCTCAACTTCAGCTCTTGCCTCTCCCCACCAGAAAAGTAGAGCGCCATGTTCCTCTGAATAATGAGTCCATCCTGACTGTCACGAACTTTCTTATGACTGTCACGGATGCTCCTTGGAATTCCTTGCCATATGAGCTTCCGACCATTTGCGCCAACTTCCAAACTATAGCTGAATTTCTTTGCTTCATTATCATCGCCCATGAATCGTAAGAAGGCCATGTAGACTGGTGCCATACCAAGCTGGAAAGCCTCAAAGTGCAAACAAAATTGTCTTCCAAAACAATTGAAAACCTGCACCAAAATGAAGATCAAAACATCAATTGGTATACCAAAATGGAATCGTACTCAGTGAAGATGGAAATGGGAAGGCCAGCCATCTAGATATTAGGAGCATGGCATGAAATACTTACAGTTAACATCCATGTGGCATTCTCAACTTCATGTGGATTTGATTTAACATATCGATGGTTGAAGGTACAACCATCATGCATGTCAACCTTGTGATCGTCCTTGAGATGTTCAACAAGAGTTGGGATGTCACCTGTGACAGAGCACTCAGATCCAGCATAAGGGCAATTGTATGGACGAAATCGACAATGTTGCTCATGCTTAAGCTTGCTGTAGTATGGGAAAATATCATTACAACCCAAAGCCTGGTACGTGCATGGGAGCTCCAATGATTCAGCCACTTTCTCCAAAGCCAAACACCTTATATTCCCAAGATCGTAGCGGCAAGTTGGGCAACACTGGTGCACTCTTATCTTGCAGTTTGAACACAGTGTGTGGCCATTTGGACACTACAAAATGAGAATCCAGACACATATAAGAGAGTTCAGAAAACCTAGAATATGCGGCGGAATGAGCATGCATAGAAAGAATAATTTCTCAATTAGCATGTTAAGAGAAAAAGGACAAGAGGCTCTTTCCAGTTTTGATATTTTATAACGTAACATCCAAACCAGCTTGAACAAAGGAAGCAGTTACACAATTCACTGTATAATCAAAAGGAATTTGCAAGCTATTGATGCAAAGCCTTCCAAAATCACATTAAAGTTAAGTTAAATTGCTTAAACTAAATAGTACTCTACTACCCTCACGAATAGTAAAGATTCCTTTTCGCTTTATATATAATTCATTGCAAACCAACCCCCAGTCATACACCAACCAAGATATATCTCTTGGGCATAAGCTATCCAGCAACCTAAAAGATCTCCAAAGTTACCCACCTGATAATACATTCATTGCCCAAAGTTTTACCCAAACTGCCCTTTCTTTTGGAGGGTGTATACCACATCCATCATTTGAAAAATAGATTTGGAAAGACAATAATAGGTAAATCTAAAGCCTTCCCCAAAGGGCCAGAAACTTCTTTAGCATGGTTTCAGCTAAGAATCTGATTGGGAAGAACATTGACATATATTATAAATGTGTAAACTGAATAAGGTACCAATAAACAGGATAGACATCCATCCTTTTAACAAATTCTTCCACCCCACAGATTCATAAAAATAGCACATGTTCTTGAAAATAAAAAATTCTGGTAGCTGTCATGTGCTTAAAAATTCTTTTATAATTCATACATATATTAACATTTAGTTAATTGGATTCCTTTAAGATCTATAATAATCAGTTATTCAAGTTGCACCTACAAACTTGGATTCCGTATTTAATGGGAGCAGTAAGAACTCAAGCCTGTCGCAGGGTAAATTACAATAAAGAGGGATGTTACTCATCATCCCACACCATACATTTACATATTTTAAAATTTTTTTTATTTTTTTTTTATTTTTTATTTAATTCTTGTTAAACTAATTGAGTTGTTCTACTTATCATCCATATACAACATACTTGTTATAGGAAAAATGAAAAAAAAAATTAAAATAGGTGTGGTGTGTGGGGATGATAAGTAGAATTATTCTACAATAAAAGTACCAAGGTGAGTATAATATAACGATAAATAAAAATTACAATTGACAATTTTTATTGGTGTGGGAGCCCAAGAATTTTTTTTTAGATACTAGCATGTTCTGCAACCCAACAGAGTCTTTACTAACAATTCTATATTCCTCTCTTTTTAGCTTAAACAGTCCTACATTACAGTTATATTTGAAAATGTTGGGAAAGTTACTTGTACATGTAATTTGGTTTGCAACAGCATTTGATGCTTTAATACAACCTTTAAAGTGTAGTAGAAAACAAAAATTAAAAGCATGTACGTTGTACATATATGGGAGACATCACCAAATGCGCTACACATAGTAATTTAAACTCTATAGTACTTTAAAGAGTCATTCCAAATGAACATCCCAAAACTAGAAATGCGATTCCTATCTGAAACAGATCGTAGACAAGTTCAGGAATGGAACATATGAGAATTAACAAACCTGGTGTATAGGAGGGTACATCAAACATGTACAGACGGGGCACTCAAGCAGTTCATGCACACCATTAGTTGAATAGATCCCTTGTTGTCCACCCAAACCATTGGTAGCTCTTGTAGGTTTGTTATTAGTCTCCAGCTCTGCTGTTGCTATTTCATAATCTGAAACTGTAGGATAAGATTCAAGGACTTCTTTGCAAGCACTGCCTCCAGGAGCCATTGCTAATACAAATCTAATATATTTCTAGCTCAATGACCAAGATTCTGAACTTTGATCGACTCTCCAAATGTTCCTCTTCTAGTCCCCTATAATGATATTCGTCTGATAGAAATATAAAGGATATGAGTGCGAAAGAACATCACACACACCTAATACAAAATATTAAATTCAATTTTCACTGAACAACCAAATATAAAAGATAGACCTAGCAATGAACTGAGCATTATGTACAGAAGATGGTGTCAATATGTTACTCCCACAGCAACTCCCTCCACTGTAAGGGGTTTTGTGGACCTAAAGTGATTAGGCTTATTGGTGGAACCCTTAGCACGTCCATCCTCATTAAACCGTATCTCAAGAATACTCTTCTGGTTTTCAAAGGTGAGAAAAATATCACCAACAACTAGACAGACACACTGATGAATATGTTTTTCCGCATAGATAATATACAACTCGTGGACCTCTATAAGACAAGAGCGTTCTATACTACAAATCCCAAATCATAAGAACTAGTCAGTTACTCTCACTACTAAAGATTGTAATTCGACATTCATGAATCATTTATATTCCCCAGTGAAATAACGTTAATAAAACTCTTCCCATTGAAAGGCAATTTAAAGTATTCAGGAAATGAAAAGCAGTGCTAAGCAGATGGGATATAAATTTCAAACTTCACCTTGTATACAAACTTAACAGGAACAAGAAAAGGAGATACAAACATATGAAAAATGTTCTCAAGCAAATGAAATACACAATTAGAGAATGATTCAGCTTCAAACATTATACAAAACGGAATCAACAGAGCTAAACTCAAATTTATGTCCCACAACCCAAAAGTTTCACATAAATTCCTCCACCATAACTCAGTAAACCAAATCGCCTACAACTTAAGCATATTCAACGCATAGGGACAAACTCCAAGTGAGTTTTGACAAAACAACCATTTCCATTTACATAAACCGTGTAGCAATCAAAACCCAGGCACAAAGCAATAGGACCGCAATTCCCACAAACGGATATTCGACCAAGTGCCAAGAAGAACTCGTCCAAAAACAATCCCTATCTTTTCAAATCAGTCATTAATTCAGTCATGAGAACAAATCAGAACAGAGAAACATTTCAAAATTCCAAAAAAAAAAAAAATAGTAAGTAAAATTCAACGAAGGTCAAAACTTATGTGCCAAAACTACCTTTCCCACTTGAACCATCCATCAAATAAATCAAAATAGGTATAAGAACACTAATACAACGCAAAATCCAATTTCAAACTTCCACCCACCAAACCAATCAATCACACGCAAAACTCGGTTTCGCCAAAAACTGCCTTTATCCACTTAAACAAATCAAGAATGCAGTAAAACCTACCATGAGAACAACCAAAAGAAGACCCATTTAAACTATCCAAAGATCATCACCCATAAAAAGAAAAAACAAACCCATAATCGCCCGTCAAAAGAAAAAACAAACCCACAAAATATACAACCAAAGAACAAACCAAAAAGAAGAAAACAACAAATACCCTGTTGAGATTTCCAAACCAAATGTCTCTGCACGCGATCAAATCAAATCCATAAACTATGGGTTTCACTCAAAATCAGAAACATAAATTAAAAAAAAAATCAGAAGAAACAAAACAACACAGTGCCACGAGCTCCGGGACTTACGCGTATTACCCGGGTGTGGAAATTGCAGAACAAAAAAATAAAGGATATCTTGTTTCTATCGGTGCGGGTCACGAACGGCCCCTGCCTCTATGCTTCCACAAATCACAATTGCGAAATGTGATTTTGAAATTATTTTCTGGGGGTTTTTTTTTTTTTTTTTTGGTTTTATTTTACCTGCAAAACTTTTCCCCAACTTTGTTTCGTCTTTATGGCATTCGGACTCGGTTCCCGACCGCGGACTAGTGACTGTACCCGCAAGCAACGTTTGAAATATCGGATTCTTTTATTTTCCTATTATTTTTAATTTCCAAAAATTAAAAATAAAACTCGGAACAAAAAATTTCTGTGTAGTGTGTCCCGTTTTTTCAAACAACCTGCACAAACTTTGCATATCTTCAACATATATCCAGCATTACAAATACACATTTGAAAGTGTCCATTTCAGCTAATCTTCCACCTTTTTTTTTCTTCCACATCAATATCATAACCTCCCTCAAATCAATAATGGAATGACAATTTTCTTCATTTGGTAGCGCATTATCAAGCTCCAAACTTTGTCGTTGAATATAGACTGATCACAAGTGGCAATGAATATTGTATGGATTTTAAGTACATTCCTAACCGTATATACGACAAAAGACAACACTAGTAATATGGAAAATCAACAGTGATTATGTAGGTGAACCGACCATTATGATTAATACAAGCTACCTCACCCACTCGTTCCATCAGATACCGTAAAACCAAGTTCCAAAATTCTCCGATCACAAAAATCAACAAAATATTAACACAATTGAAAGCCATTTGGAACGATCTCATGCGTATAAGAAATTATAGTGTATACATGTTTGTTTCGTAGTTATCAACTTTATGGATCAAACCTTATCCCAACCAGCTAGCTAAATATATATGCTGTCCCATGCATGGGAATCTTGTTTGTCACACTCTTATCTACCATCTTCTTTTCTCGCTCTGCCCTCTCCTGCCATCGTATTTAATTCCAACAGAACATATGTAGGCCCATGATTTTGCAATTATACATGTACGTCATAATAAATGAAAAAGGATGAAATTCATAAAATTGGCGTCAGAAAGTTAATTATAATACCTGGTGATTTTTCTTTTTTATAATCGAGCTTTCATTAGTAAAATCTTAACAAAACAAAGAAAGTCGCTAGTGCATAATTATTAAAATACAAATTATCTAGGGGGCTTTGTCACTATGGAAGTCTAATAGAGAATGCGAGATTTGGATTAAATGGATATTTCCATAAACCTGCGTTAAGGCTGTCCATTGCGTCGTATTGTGCACGTATTGATTTTTAAGTCGGTGAATTTTTCTGCCTTCTATTCATCAAAAGAGTTAAGGTGGTGCTTAATATCTCTGATGAAGGGTTGCAGAATCCAATTTGAGATTGTGGATTTGTTGATTATAGCTTTTATAACCACAATTGAGTCTCCAAAAACCTTAAATTTTTTTCAAAACGATATGTGCTGCTTCTTGGATGCCCATGAGGTTTGCTTTTGCTTATCCTGTGGTGGGATGAGTGCTTGGTATAAAATCTGTTTTGACAAATTTTATAACTCCCAAGTTTGATCTGCATAGTGCCACTATCGAGTTACCTCTGTTTCTTACCGAAACATCAAAGGATATTGAGTGATAACCCAGTTGAAGGAGCAGCAGATTGTCTTCTTGTTGATGGCATTTAGTATTCCATGCATTTGAGTGCTCGGCAAAGGACTTTTGTACTTTTGCAATATAACAACTAGGAGAGAAGTCCTCATAATTGTGAACCACCTTGTTTCTCATGAACCAAAGAGTATCCATTGCTACTGTAGCAAAGATTTGAATGGACTAGGTGAGTTGTTTTGCAATATAATACTAGGTGATTTGTTTCTAAAGCACTGATGAAAGAAGAGAAACAAGGCAGTAGGTTTTTTTTCAGAAAATGATTGAAAAAACAATCTTTATTTTATTTTATTTTTTTGTGGGTATTTCACAAAGATGAGTTAATTCCACAATCTGATATGATTTCATGTGATCCGTTAGATCTGCTTTATAATAAAAATAATTTTATAATTTGACAAACCACGTCAAATTACATTAATTTGTGAGATTATTTTTACATAATCACTTTCTGGCGAGAGTATTTCTCTTTCACAAAAGAGAAGTCACAACAAATAATTTTTTGTTTGTTAAAATGTTATTGGGTCGGAGGAGTTTTCCATGGCCATATTCTGCGTTGAGATCTCTTTATGCAGGTGTCGAGTAGGATTGAGAACAAATTCGAAAATTCGACTTTGAATATGCCTCTGTACCAATTTCGTTCTGACTCTACTCCTATTTTGACAAACAAAATCGAAGTTGGATTTTTTTCCAACTTTTTAGTCGAAGTTGGAGGTTTCACTAGACTAACTCTGACTTTACCCTCAGGCTCCAAATCAGACTCCAATATTATATATATGTTATAAAAATATATATTTATTTATATATACTATTATAGTTTATAATTTATATAGTTAAATTTAATAACATACTAGTATGAGTTAATTAGTATAGAATCATATACTTATACTATAATATAAATAGACTAATTATAGTTTAGTATATGTAAATATCATAGTATTACTACCATATATAATCATATAGTATAAGTTATGTATATAAATAAATTAGACACTAGAATAGAAATAACTAATAAGTCTAGTGTAGAAATAAGTTAAACACTAGTATAATATAATAATATATAACATTATAGTATAATAATATGTAATTAGACACTAAAAACAATATGTAATACAATAGTATGATAACGTGTGATTAAAAATTATAGTATAAGTCTTGTATAAAAATAAGTTAGATATTAGTATAGAACTAAGTTGGCAGTGAATGATTTAGTCTTAATCTTTAATTTTTTGGAAAATTTGAGATTTGAAAGCCTGCACTTTTTTTATTTTTTAACAAAAAGGGGCTAAATATGAAGTTAAAAAAAGCCAAAGAAAATGCAAATCTTACTCCGCTTTAGAGAAATTTGACTCCTACTAAGTCGGTGTTCATCCCTAGTATCAAGTTTAGTTCTTGGATGCTAGGCCAAGCTTTGCATTTTGAGAATATGGAATTGAATTATGAACACAAAGTATCACAATATTTATATTTAATAAGGAGAAACACTTTAGTCTCAAAAGAATTTTAGAGAAAATAAACTCATAAATTGATGTAATTTAACGTGTTAAGTCAAATTTTAAAGTTATTTTTATTGTAAAATAGATATAACGTATCGCATGAAACCATGTTAATTTATAAATTTATTTTTGAAAAATTTCTTTGTGCGAATGTATCACATTTCATAAATAAATCTAATTCTAAATTCAAAGTAGATAGCAATGTCACATTGTCAATACTCTAGATCATGATCCTAACTATTATGACGAGCCCCGTTTTAGCTGTAATTCTAACTTCAAATTAAGGATAAAACCAATTACAAAAAGGTGGACTGAACCCAAAGTCCCAAACCCAATCCAACCAACAATTGTATACAGATAGAATCAGATTTTCTCAAACCGAAAAAGGGAAAGCAAGCAAAAACTTAATGCATTGTCGTAAAATTGTTTCAATCGAATTTGCTCTCTCATCAGATGTTCTCCGAGTCCTGGGAAATAAAATTAGTTGGAAGCATGTATTTTTACATCCCCAACACTTCACTCAAATAAGTCTTACAATAATAAAATATTATTAATATTATAATTTTTACAATTATAATAGAGGAATGCTGCTACTCTTTTATAGATTATAGATTTTGGAAGGGATATTTAGGGCTTTGGAGGAACGAGCCCAAGTCAAGGCCTCAAAGAATGGAGCTGATTTGCCAATCCATAAATCTATAAGCACGTGTTAAATAATATGGTTGATGGATAACGCCTCCGACAGATCAGGGAAATTATTCTATCAACTTATTCGAGGGTTATCTAAGATAAACCCTAAAGCTAACAGCTATCAGCACCCTCATATGCCTATAAACAACACTTAAAGGTAACATATGTAGTATTCATTCATATACACATTGAGAATGGTTCTTTCTAATTTAGGTATCGGAGTGCTCTCAGGCATCCATTGCCACTGTTTCATTTGTTTGCAGGTCATCCGTGTAGTTGGTGGTGTAAAATACATCAATTTACAAATTCTACAATAAATAATACGTTGACACATCAAATTGTAGTTAATAAAACTTTTAAAATGGATATTGAGACAAAAATAATTATTTATATGTTAATGATTAACTATATGAAAAACCCTACATCCACTGATACTATCGATTTTTTTTACTATTTTATATTTTATATACTTTATATTTTACTTAATAATTAAAGAAATATTTTTTAATAAATTTATGAATTTTTTATTAGTTTTTAAAAATATATATGTTTAAAGAATTTTAAAAATTACTTTTTTTTAAAAATTACACATTCGGCTAAAGATTTTGTTGGCTTCTCTCGTGTAGCATCATCCTATCTATAAATTTAAGTAATATAATATAGCTAAGGACAGCAAAGGGAGGGTTCTATGAGTCTCAATTGGCACAACAGGAAAATAAAGAAAGACAAAAGTCAGCAGTACTGAGACAAGGTACCAGGTATGGAAGAGATCAAGAGAGAATTATGCCAAGGTCAATTGGGATGCAGCAATGAATCTAAAAGGAATGAAGATAGAGATGGGAGTAATTATCAGAGATGAAGAGGGGGAAGTTTTGGTTGCAACTGAGGGTCAATAGAGAAATGTGGATCATCCAGCAGTTGTTGAAAGCTATGCTTTGTGGAAGGTAATGTAAATATGTAGGGATTTGAATATGGAAAGAGTGATCTTTAAAGGAGATGCTCAATTGATAGTCAAGACAGTGAATAGCCAAGAAGAAGATAGATCTGTGTATAGAAGCATTGTTGAAACTGTCAAGAAATTGTTGTGCTTATAGAAAGATTAGAATATTGAGTTTGTGTATAGAAATGCAAATGAGGTAGCTAATGCTTTAGCAAAGGAAGCTTTATAGTTAGACACCGAATTTGTTTGGACAGAAGAGGTACGAACTTGTATTAGAGATATCTTTGAAAAAGAGAGAATATGTAACGAGTAATCTTGTTGATTTCAGTAAAGATTGCATAAGTTCATTTTCAAAAAAATAATAATAAATAATAATATAAAATAATATAATATTGGTTGCATATAATTTTATAGATTTTCTATAAATAAATAAAAAAATCGTTGAAAATGCGGAGAGCTTGCCAAATGCAGAAACCTGATGATCTTGCGAGTTTCAACGCCACATGATTTGCTCCCCAGATGCAGAGAGAGTGCAATTTATCAGACACCATTTCAAAAAGTTGCTTCTCCTTTCCCCGCGCTTATAGATTTCGGAAAACCCTCTTCACTCCCACTCGCCACACCTACTCCGAATTCACAACCCCTCTCCTTTGCCCTCAATATCCCCTCTCTCTCTCTCTCTCTCTCTCTCTCTCTCTCTCTCTCTCTCTGTGTACCAAGTGTGGGAACTGTGAAGTGCCATGGAAGAAGAGGACGACCAAAAGGTCTCAGATCTGATCAAAGAGCTAGTCCGACGCTTGCTCTCCGAAAACCCCACCTCCGATTCGCACCCCATAGACCCTAACTCCTCCGATTTTCGAAACTCTCTCCGCTACGCGGTTCGCATCCTCTCCAGCCGAATGACGCCCTCCATTGCCCCCGACGCCGCCGCCATCGCCGAGTCCATCAAGCGTCGCCTGGCCACCCAAGGTAAGTCCTCCGAAGCCCTCACTTTCGCCGAACTATTCACCAAATTCGCCTCCAGATCCGGCCCCGGTAGCGTAAATAACAAATGGGCTGTCCTTTATTTGCTCAAAATCATAGCCGAGGATAGAAAAGCGTCGAAAGCCCAGTTGGATTCTTCGCTTTTGTTGCCCAACTTGGCGCTGAGCGACACCGAATTGGGTAACAGCTCGAGGGTTTTGCGGAGGTTGGGAACTAAAGAGAAGGGTTGGAGAAATGGGGTTGTGTTGGTCTCAAAAGACCCGGGAAATCGGCGTGAAATTGCATTTAGGGAGTTCGCGAATTTGATTAAGGAAGAAAATGAGGTGTGTGAAGAGGTTTTGGTGAGAGATGTGTTGTATGCTTGTCAAGGAATTGACGGGAAGTATGTCAAATTTGATAAAAATGCCGATGGATATGTTTTACCGGATTCAGTTAAGGTTCCAAGAGCAACCCGGGTTATGGTCCGGAAGCTTTGTGAATTGGGGTGGTTGTTCAGAAAGGTTAAAGGGTATATTACTGAGAGTATGGATCGATTTCCAGCCGAGGATGTCGGAACGGTTGGGCAGGCCTTTTGTGCTGCGTTGCAAGATGAGCTTTCAGAGTACTATAAGTTGTTGGCAGTGCTCGAAGGACAGTCTATGAATTCTATTCCATTGGTTTTGGAGAAGGTGTGCTCGGAGAATTATCTTTCATTGAGAAGATTGTCGGTATGGTTTGCTGAGCCAACAGTGAAAATGAGGTTAATGGCTGTTTTGGTTGACAAGTGTAGGGTTTTGAGGGGTGGGGCAATGGCTGGGGCTATTCATTTGCATGCCCAGCATGGTGATCCGCTGGTGCACGAGTTCATGAGGCGTTTACTTCAGCGGGTTTGCTCTCCTCTTTTTGAGATGGTGAGGAGTTGGGTTTTGGAAGGGGAGTTGGAAGATATTTTTGCTGAATATTTCATTGTGGGTCAACCTGTGAAAGTCGAGTCTCTTTGGAGAGGTGGTTATAGGCTCCATGCTGGGATGCTTCCTTCCTTTATCTCCCAATCTCTTGCTCAGCGCATTTTAAGGACTGGCAAGTCGATAAATTTTCTTCGTGTTTGTTGTGAGGATCGTGGTTGGGCGGATGCTGCAACAGAAGCTGCCACAGCTGCTGGGATGACAACAAGAAGAGGGGGCCTGGGGTACGGTGAAACTGATTCCCTTGAGACCTTGGTTGATGAAGCGGCCAAGAGGATTGATAAGCACTTGTTGGAAGTTATGTACAAGCAGTATAAGTTTAAAGAGCATTGTCTTGCAATTAAGCGGTACTTACTGCTTGGACAAGGTGATTTTGTTCAGTACCTAATGGATATTGTTGGGCCAGAGCTTTCGGAGCCTGCTAATACCATTAGCACTTTCAAACTAGCTGGCTTGCTGGAAACTGCAATTCGGTCTTCTAATGCTCAGTATGATGATCGTGACATATTGGATAGGTTGAGAGTCAAGATGATGCCACATGAAACTGGAGATATTGGCTGGGATGTTTTCTCATTGGAATATGATGCAAGAGTGCCACTGGATACAGTGTTTACAGAGTCTGTTATGGCAATGTATTTAATAGTTTTTAATTTTCTGTGGAAGCTTAGGCGGGTGGAGCATGCGCTTATTGGTGCCTGGAAGATTATGAAACCAAATTGTATTACCTCTCATTCCTTCACTAAGCTGCAACGTGCAGTGAAGTTCCAGTTGCTCTCAACATTGAGGCGATGTCAGGTTCTTTGGGATGGCATGAATCATTTTGTTACAAACTTGCAGTATTATATTATGTTTGAAGTCTTGGAGGTGTCATGGTCTGATTTTTCAAGTGAAATGGAGGTAGCAAAGGATCTTGATGATCTACTGGCTGCACATGAGAAGTATCTCCATTCAATAGTTGAGAAATCCCTCCTTGGAGAACGTTCCCAGACCCTTTGCAAGTCACTCTTTGTCCTGTTTGATCTTATATTGCGGTTCCGAAGTCATACTGATCGATTATATGAAGGGATATATGAGCTGCAAGCAAGGTAATGATCTTTCTGTATTGTCATTGCTATATTTCTGCACATGAATTATTAAATATCGCAGGAATTACATTTGGTGAAACTGCTATATGCCCAATTGCATGTTGGCTACAGAACCACAGAATCCTCTCTACCCTCTCAGGACAAGAGCAAATCACGGAGGCAATTAAGTGATAAAGCTTCAAAACCTGGGTCCTGGATAGGTGATGGCAGGAAGGCCCTCACACAACGTGCCAGTGAATTTTTTCGAAATATGGGACAAGATTTGGATGCAATAGGAAAGGAATATTCGTCACTGCTTGAGGGCTTCCTTTCTCAGTTGCCTGTGCAGCAACATGTTGATCTAAAGTTCCTTCTGTTCCGACTTGACTTCACTGAATTTTATAGCAGTTCGGTTCCTAGTTTATAGGGAAGAATTCGATGTATATGAGTTATTTGTGCGATCAAGGCACCAAGAAAGTGCTTCAATTTGCCAACTGCTCCTGCCATGTGCCTGAACCTGGGGCTAGCTGACCTCTGGACATACCAGTTTATATTTTAGTGCCTAAATTTAGGTAAGGAAACTCTTGGCACCTTTTTTTTTTTTTTTTTTTGTAATCGTGTGTAGGTTTACAGTATTTTCTCGGGGTCTGACATTGGAATATCTTAATTTTCAGATGGAGGTTGCTTTTCCAGATGGTTTGGTGTGGAAGTTTAATTGACTTGACGGTATATACATCTGGGTAAATTGTGGTAGTTTACGGGTTTCCTATCAGATATCTGAATGATTTTCTTTTGGAATATGTCTTGCGGCTTTCACAGGCTGTCCATCCAGAGCTTGGACACTTGCGAACTGATAAGAAATGTGTGTCATCCCTTGTTTTGTATCACCCTTCACATCTATTCAATTAATTTCTCTCCATTCTGTTCCTTTAATTGTTGAGTTGTGCCATAGAATGAAATGTGGATTTTGAAATTCTTTGTGCCTGATGGAATGTCGGATATGTTCTCGCCCCGCACGCAGATGTATTAAGTCAAAATTATATGGAGAAATTGGTGGCAAGTGGGATAAAAAAGTGTGTGCAATTTCTAAAGGGGTGAAGTTCGTTTCTTGGACTAGTTGTTGAGACATTATCCCATCATTATATTTTTTGTTAAAAATCTGGGTAACATATTCGAAGCTTGAGCTCTATCTTTGTTTAAAGGCCAACTTGGCCATTAGTTGGTCACAATTGGAAACAGGTTCTGCATTTTTCAATTTGTTCCACGGAAAGTAATATTTACATCTTCCTTTCCTCCGAATATTGCAAAAATCAATCCACATTAAATAAAAATATCAGGGCGGCCTCAGGGTGTTCTTAGGGGCACTTATCCACGCGGTATCCGCAACAGCAAATCTCCATAATGCATTGACATGCTCAGGTAACGCATATTCAATGCCAACACGTGGACCGATTAGCATCTTTTCAGGCTCTGGAGCATCTAAGAGTTCTAAACCACCTGCGCCGGCACAACATTTTATTCATTTCAGAGCCACATGAAGTCCATTAATCTAAAAGTAAAACACAAAATTATGATCCATGTGCTCACCAGGAGTATAGAGGCAATGGTTAGACCATTCTGTGGAAAGGCCCAGTGCTTGACCGATCTAAACAGGGGAAAATAGAGAACGTTAAGCAGTGGAAAAACCCAGAAATCCGGATAATCAAAACTAATTCAGTTCCCTTCAGGCTTCAAGAACGCGTCGTTAAAGCAAGGGTTAGCAATTGTTTCAAGCTCGGTACCTGGAAAGCTGAAAATACACCACCAAATTGACTAAAAAGAGGGGAAAAAGAACTGACCTTTCCAGGTCCAGTAAGAAGAACAGGCTTGTCAGTTTCCCGGCCTCGACGCTGCTGAATGGTGTCCAATCCTGTGATGTAGTTAACGATGATAAAGATGGTAAAAGTACTACACAAGATCATTCTAGATGATATAATGATAGAACAAGGGTCCTTGTACAAGTTTATGTAATGTACAGCTAAGGAACAAAAAGAAAACTTGAAAAATTAAAAGTAGTGAATAACTGTTTTAATCTCTCCTCATCCACAAAATTCTACGGAATACACTGTTAATTCATCATTGACGTAACATTGTTTAGTAACCTTTAGATCAATCCTGGTTAAAAAGAGATGTAAATTCAAGGACTATAAAACACTACCACGTCAATAGAGTGGGATAGTCATTTAATTTGTAAAAAATTTACTAAAATTATAATTCCTCACAATGTTAAAATAAAATGCTGCACATGTTTTACTCCAAAATGTTCAAGCTTTGTTATCGACTTTCAGGTGGTGACATTTTCTTGGCCCCCATGTAAATTTTGTTGAGGACACCACTAGTACGAGCTGTTTGGTTACTTCTCCTACAAGTGAACCTGCTCATATAACTAAATCAACTAGGCTTTTAAGCAACCAAACCAACTCTTCAAAAAATATCTTTTTTCGTGTGTTCATTTATGCAGACAATTAGTCGATTTAGCAATGCCAATAACTCAAATATTTGGATAGCCATCTCCACATTATTGAGATGAGTATTTGTCAATATTTAATCAATTTCCTGACTGGATTGGCAGGTCATGATTGATAGAATGATGAAGATAACACAAAATTAAACATAACCAATCAGAATAAAGTCAATTGAAAATAACTTTTGAAAATTTGAAAAAAAAAAAAATACCAGCAATGGGAGCACAAGAACGTATTAACACAGCAGCACCAACTCCTTCCTTGTCAGCCACAATATTCAGCATTGTATGGAGACCATAGCATAGATAAACATACGCATGACCACCTCGTCCAAACTACAACCAAAGTGTCATCTACATTTTACAAAGAATTTTACTACTAATATTGCCTAAAAAATACGAGCTTTAAATTTTTTTAACTGCACAATGTAACTCCTAAATCCAAATTCTGT
Organism: Pterocarya stenoptera; assembly: GCA_003123785.1. NCBI lineage: Eukaryota > Viridiplantae > Streptophyta > Magnoliopsida > Fagales > Juglandaceae > Pterocarya > Pterocarya stenoptera. The sequence goes on from QEOT01003100.1 coordinate 150,512, forward strand.
TCAAGTGTCTTACAACTGGGGCTGTTCTTGCTGTAATTCCAAATCGACCATGACAAGCGGAATCGTTCGGTCTGTAAGCTTCAACCTGTCATATAGTTGTAGTAAGGTAATAAATTTGTATCACATCTCTATTTTAAACAAAGCTTTGTTTTTTCCGATAATAGCTTTCCTATATGTTATTGGGAAACAAACGGAGGCCAGGAAAGAAAATTACCTCGGTAATCTGAAGAACAACGTCGTCCCTCCTAAGAAGCTTGCCAAGCAAACGTGGGGCGAGATCTAAAGCGTCAATCTGATAGAAATCAGGGGACAGGATCTTCATTCTGTCAAAAGAGAGATCTGGGATTGGAACAGCATTCAATTTGGGTTTGGGTTTGGGTTTGGCCCTAATTGTCAGCGCCTTGGAGGGGTTACTCGGCCGATTCTCGTGGTCGTCGGGTTGGGTAGTCGAAATCGGTAGTTTGGGTTTGGCGACTCGTTTGAAACGCTGGGTTTTGTTCATCGCGTGGCTGTGGAAGCAAAGCGGAGCTGTAAATGAAGGAAGATTGATGGGGAGAAGAATGGGCATCTGATCAGGCGATCGAGGAACACTGTTCGTGGACCAGTTTCGGGGGATATTTGGCGGGTAATTGTTCCCATACGCTTTCTTTATGCCCCGTTTGTGTGTTAAAGTCATTTGAGTTCAATTAAGTGTAGTTTAATTTTAAGTTAATTTTAACATTATGCTTAACTCTTAAATTATTAAATTCATTTTAATTCAAAATTTCTTTACACGTAAGATCTATAATATTTTTCAATTCAACACTTTAAAACCCATAACCTGTTTTAACTTCTCATAAATATATATAAATTCATCTTAATATTCAAACGCATCTTAAGTAGATTCTATAAAATTTATTTTACTATCTCAACTGATTATTATTCATAAAGAACACAACTCAACTCAATATCTAAATACAACTTAACTTCAGAATACGACTGTTCCCAAGTTCAAAATAAACAAAAACTGTTTTTTTTTTTTAATAAATCATAAAATCACATTATTTAATATTGTTCGGTTAAATATATTTTGTAATAAAAATAAATTTATAATTTAACATATTACATCAAATTATATTATTTTTTTGAATCTATTTTTATCTAATTTCATTGTAGTTAAATATTTCTTATCTAAAACAATTCTCTTAATTGTGTGTAAATATACTCTTTATCGATTAATTAAGTTATTTATAAATAAATTTAGAATATTCTTTTCTTATACTAATTAACGTGATAGGATTCTTATATAAAATAAACAAATTTATAACTACTTTTGTAATCTTGAAAGTTCTTAACATGTAAAATATTAAATTAATTTACAAATAAAATAAAATGTAGATTCTAAATTAGTCATATTAAAGTCTTGTTTGGTTACACATAAGATAAGATGAGAAATATGTGAATAGTATTGAAATAATTTGTAAATAGTAATGAAATTATTTAAATTAAAATTTTTATGAGATTTTGAAAAAGAAAAATTATTCTCATCAGTCACTATTTACCATCTCACACCTTATGAAAAACACTCTTACATTTTATGAAAAAGTTATAGGTGTGGAGTATGTGAGTGAATAGTAGTTGATGCATAACATTATATTAAAAATAAAACATTACATTAAAGAATAAAATTCAGCTCCACATTCCAAAACCACAATTTACACAAAGTTTCAACTTTTTTATTTTGTTTTTGTTTTTGTTTTTTCCTTTATGCCGCAATGAAGTTAGCACCCTACTAATGGTGGGCTGAAAAGGCCGCAGTAAAAACATCATCAACGTTTCAAATCACCTCCACCATCGCCACATGGGCTTGGATAATCAAAACTACTGTCGTTGATAATTAATATACCTAAAAAGGCCAGCTTGGCCCACTTAGAAAGATCCGAACACAGAGCACCTTTAAAATGACAATAGGTATCCCAAATAGTTGGACCAATATACAGACATCTGCAATACTCCCTTTCCGAGCTTTGGACACCTTCATCATCATATCAGCCAGCATGTGCTCAATTTTGTAGCATACTGTCTCCGTTCTTTCTTTTTGGGTTATCCATAAGACCATACCTGGGAGCCATAATCGCTTGGTTTATACATGAAGGCAATTATCATATCTCTAAACGTTTAATCCAATCCAACAGTGCGAATTCTCAAAAAAATTGGTGTTTTTAAAGGGGTCGTGACTCGCCAGAGATCTCTAGTCTCTCTAGACCCTTCCAAACTCTTTCCCCAACTTCATTAGTTAAATACATACTTAAAAGGACAAAATAAAAGTAATAGCAATTCTAGAGTCTTCCAGTCTAGGAACCCTCCAGACGCCGCACCCTCAACCCCTCCTCCTGGTCCAAAGTTCCAAGCTTTTAGGTCCGTTCTCCCACTTTCCCTGGCCTCCCCAATCCCATCCCTGTCTTTGTGTAAGAACACGCAGACGCACGTTCGCTCTCTCTCTCCCTCCCTCCCTCCCTCCCATACGAACCCTCTCGGAGGCTAGCTTTGCACTTTTCTTTGTGCTCTCTTACATTGATTCAATTGGGCAATGGCTAAATACGGAGAGGGCGACAAGCGTTGGATCGTGGAGGACAGACCTGACGGCGCTAACGTCCACAACTGGCACTGGGCCGAGACCGACTGCCTCGTTTGGTCCCGTAACCTCTTCTCCAAGCTCCTTTCTGATCTCACCGTTCTCGACGGCGAAGGCGACCTTTTTATCAAGACCAAGAAGGTCGACAAGGTCGAGGGCGAGGCCTACGTCAACATCCGCAAGGGTAAGATTATACCCGGCTACGAGATCAGCCTCACGCTCTCCTGGGAGGGCGAGGCCAAGGACTCCGACGGTAAATCCTTGCTTAAAGCCGAAGGTCTCGTCGAGATCCCCTACATTTCCGACGAGAACGCCGACGAGGACCCCGAATTGAAGGTCTCCGTAAAGGACGAGGGCCCTATTGGTCGGAGACTCAAGGATGCCATGCTGTCGAAAGGAAAACCCTTGATTCTCGAGAAGGTCAGGGTCTACGTGCAGAACATGGCTAAAGGTGGTCCTGCCAAGGACGAATTGGAGATCAAGAAGGTAGCGCCGAAGGCTCAGTCGGCCACTTCCTCGGCGGCGGCGGCTGCAGCTGCAACAAAGCCGAAGGAGTCGGTGGTGGAGAAGAAGGAGGCGAAGAAGGGGTTCAAGACGATAACTTTGACGGAGAAGTTTAGTTGTAGGGCGAGGAATATGTTTGAGATACTGATGGACGAGAATAGGTGGAAGGGTTTTACGCAGAGCAATGCGAGGATTAGCAAAGAGGTGGGTGGGGATTTCACCATATTTGATGGGTCGGTGACTGGGACCAATGTGGAATTGCAGGAAGCGAAATTAATTGTGCAGAAGTGGAGGTTCGGGAACTGGCCTGATGGTATTCATTCGACGGTGAGTTCTATTGTTTTCTGGTTTGATTAGATTGTGGTTGATGTGAGTCAGTGTAGTGACTGTTTTTTTGGATGAATGTTGCAGGTGAGACTGTCTCTTGACGAGCCGGAACCCGGTGTTACAGTTGTCAACCTGACGCATGCTGATATTCCTGAGGAAGACAGGTGCGGTTTAGTTGATGAATTTGTTAGGTTTTTTTTCCTCTTTCGTTCATAAAATATGCGGGGATTTGTTTTTTTCTCGGATGGTCAGATGATTTCCCTTTGTTTTGGATTGTTTTGGTTGCAGATATGGGAATGCGACTGTGGTGGAGAATACCGAGAGGGGATGGCGGGATCTTATTTTCAACAAGATACGGGCTGTTTTTGGTTTCGGTATTTGAGATAAAATCCATCTCAAGTGTAGAATTTTCAATCAATCTCTCTTTCTTCGGTATCGAGTGTCACTGAAAATCTGGGGATTATATAGACATTGTTTCAAGTCGTGGAATCTCTTGATTGGGCGGTTTGAGTCTTTTAATAACTGCCCTTTGATCTGAACTATCATCCGTTCCATGTTTTCANTTTTTTTTTTTTTTTTTTTGGGGGGGGGGGGGGTCCTCGAGGAAAGAATGGCAAAGCTTCATCTAGTATTAACACCGTGAAAACCTTTAAAGGATTATAGTTTGACTTGAGGGGAGGGTGGGCTATGAGTTAAATATAACTTGTATATGATGATTGTTTGTTATTGTAGGTAAAGAGGTCATAGAGTCTAGAATTAAATGTTGGAAGTGGGAGAGCATTTTCCGAGGTCGGTTGCGACTTGAAGATGGATAAGTTTTGGCTAGTTTAGAAATGAGGGAAACGCGGGGGGTGCATGTGAAGTTAGGGAGTACATCCTTTTATGGCATGTTGAATAAGTCTGAAGAATTCAAAAAGGCCACCGATGCTGTGAATGGTGGTGATCAGTGAGAAAGTAGCTATATGGAACGTCGCTTCATATGCTATGGTTTGAACCTGTTGGTCTCCAGTCTTGAAACCTCGGGAGTAGTTAATAAATGAAGACCATATAAGGTGGTTAGGATAAATAGGTTCATAAAAGAAGATGTCAAGTTCATCTTGTTCTGATACAATTGTATTTGCTCCTTCAAGGAGCCAGAAGTAGGACTGGTTGAAACGAAACGAGGAATATTCATCTTAACTAGCATTGTTTAATGAGCAACAAAGATTTGATGATGTTATTGTTATCCTGTAAATCCTTTACCCTCCTGCCTGATTGACCTTTTACCTGTTTTACTGTAGTGATGAGAATAGCCATTCATAAGTTTCTATCTACTGAATAACATATCTGGTGCTTTCATGTCTCTTGAGGCCTTTCAACGGTCAACTTTAAATCCTTTTATACATAAATTAAATGATTGGATATTTGTGGATAATAGAAGAAGTTATCAAGGAGTGATTACCTGACGATTAGATTGCACTACTCATGTCAAGACATCATGATTTTGTTTAATCAACCGCAATTGGTTGGTCCAAGTTGTGAAGCTTTGGGATATCACTTTCTTTAAGGTTTAATATCTCATGGGTGTGAACAATCTTTTAGGGCCATACCTTCNCATGATTTTGTTTAATCAACCGCAATTGGTTGGTCCAAGTTGTGAAGCTTTGGGATATCACTTTCTTTAAGGTTTAATATCTCATGGGTGTGAACAATCTTTTAGGCCATACCTTATTCCACGATTTAATTAGTTGTGTATGGAAAACTTTGAGGGTGTAGTGCATGGGATCGAAATTTACTCTGTAGGAGTGGGTACAAAAGATCCTGTCTTGGAGAGATTCTCTAACATACAAAAAAAAAAAAAAAAGAATTTGTTTAAATAAAATAGAACCATCAAATTTCTATTTTTATGAAACAGGATCAAAATAATTGAAAATTAAATAAGATAACCCTTTTAGAGAGAGATTTTTACTTCATTTTTCCATCAATTAATTACAAATGTTGTGGACGATTTATGGAGAATTGACTATACTAATGTGGTGGTCTGTTGGTTTGATTTCATTCAGTCCAGAGCTCTTTGTAAAAAGACCCATGGAACTCCAACTTCAAGGCACTTTCTTGATTTTGGTTAAAAACAAAACAATAAATAAACAGGTGAGTGCAAAAAAATATATATATACATAACAAAAATATGGATCGTCGCCTGAGAGATTCGAACTCTCGCGGGGAAACCCCATGTACTTAGCAGGCACACGCCTTAACCACTCGGCCAAAGCGACGATTTGGTAACAAGGCCTCCCTCTTTTCAATATCTCAAGCTTCTGCGCGATGGGTTTGTCTTGTAATACCATCTCAAGCTGTAATACTATGACAGCAAAATTATTTTAGGCCCCCAGGTCCTGAACTACTCGGAAGTTAGAACTTGGCACAAAGGCCATCGTTCTAAATTTCTCAAAGAAAAGGGCAAAAAAATAGTCTAAGACAATCGAAATATGGTTAACTGGATATGTCAAATCATATGCCGTTGCTGCTGGGTCTCTGAATGGATAAGATCACAAAATCTTGAAAATTACATCCACAGCCTTCTTTCTTCTTATCCAAAATCTTGAAAATTACATCCACAGCCTTCTATCTTTCTTTTTTTCATGAACTTCCTAATTATGAACCTTTTTCCTTACCGTTACATACCAAATCTGCAAGCAGCAAAATGTTCCATAAAAATGGTATGCTGCTGCGAATAGAGGGTAAAGAAAAAGAAAGAAAGAAAGATATCTTCCCTCAAAATAAATCACCCGTTACAGACAAGATGGAATGAAATATTAGTGTAGTACTATATAATGTATGCAATACATGACAAGGGCAGGGAAAAAAAAAAAAGGAAGACTGTATACAAGAATTTGGAGAGAGGGAGAGATTGATTGCCAATAGAACAACAATATTAGAAGTACTTTTGGATCATTTCTCTCACTTCATCAACCACAAGCCAGGCCTTATGCCCTCCTATTACTTCTTCTTTCATCTCTCCATCTTTCCATAGCTGAAATTCAAATGTTCAAGTCGTTTGTAAGTTTTCCTTGAGATCTCTCCCCACTCCAATCAAGTTAATCGACAAAAGCAAAATATCAGACGGACATACCTGAAGTGTTGGCATCTTCTGAGGAAAGACAACAAAAGAAACCATTATTAAAATCGTGTAAGCAAGGGCTAGCTAGTGGTAGTGACAGAGTAATAGAATGAAGATATAAAATATATATACATATATTTATATAGATCTGTAAACAAAATATTGAAATGCTTTGCAATTATACATACAGAGATGTTTCCACGCTTCACTAGAGCTTGAGGTACTTTATTGACATCGACGTAATAAAATGTGATCCTATTATAATCAGGCGAAAAACAAACAATCAACTAATTGGAATAAGAATCGTAGACAACAACATTAAAAAGGGTATTATACAGATCTTAGAACTTCAATACTGGTTAACCCAAGAAAGCAGCTGCCCCAGTCCGTCTTTCAGAAAGGGAATGAAACATTTGTGCTGAGAGCTAAGGCTATTCAAGCCAAGTAAGCTTGTTGATGACAAGCCTAAACTGTATTCTGATCTAATAAATCAAGAAAAGCGGGAGCAGAGATCGAAAACTTGATCATGACTACTGCTAAACCAAGACTCGACTTGACCTCCAAGTCAATGAGCTCAAGAAAGAGTAACCATATAAACTTCATTAGATAAAGTGGCAATGGCTAGACCAAGCTCAGAGAACCCAACCAAATGTAAGCTAATATCGCAAGAAATAATTTTGTAGAAACATGTTTTCAGGTCACAATGCAGTACGTGATTTCACTACCAAGCTACTCTCATAACAAGCATAGGCTTACTTGGTGTCATACTCAGCGGCCAGTTTCTCCAATTTTGGCTTCAAGTATATGCATTTGCGGCACCAAGCAGCCATCCTGCGCGTGAATTGGCAACATTAGGAAACCAGCCTTTTCAAATAACAATTTTGGAAGAAGCATACAATTCAAGAACTAAACATTAAAACAAAAAGGGAAAAAAAGAGAGAAGCGTCTTGATTATTTCAGCGCAAATATTGATGCTACAAGTATTCTGGCCCTACGACTTACTCAAAGGGCACCAGGTACTGCAGCCGCTTGTGCGAGTGCGACTCATTTCTTTAACAACTCTCGCTTTTAAAACAATAAAATTGATGTGCGTCAAAACAACACCGTTTTGCAGAAGACTGTGTCATGCTAAGAGCCAGGGATAGAGACAGGGAAGGGGAAGGGAGACATACCAGTCGATGAGAATGGGTTGGGAGAGCTGTTTTGCATGGAGTAGAATCTGATCAAGATGATCACAATCATTGATGGGTTCCATCTCGACCGTAGTGGGTCTTGACAAATCTGGCCAAAAAGCGTCCACTCTTATGTCTCTTCCCAATATCTTCTTGCAGTCTCTGTTTCTACGATCAACCCAATGCCCGGAACTTCTTTGCGGAAACGAAAAGCTCCCACTGCTTGATAAGAATTGCTGTTGTTGGTCTCGGTGGTAGACTTCCCTGTACAAAATATGAGAATTGGCAGCTAATACAGACATTATGATCTCTCTGAACCCTTTTTGAAAAGGAAAATATTTAGAAGAAGAGAGATTGGAGAGGGAACTAAGGTGAAATTTAGGCTGATGGGATGGAAGAAAGCTTGACGCGGAAAATCATTCTCTGGTGGTAATGTGAAGTTTGGACTTATTGGGCTCTAGAACTGGGATGGATGGATGGAGTACAAGTTTGCATTTTCCAGATACCTTTTCTTTTTTTAGTGCTTTACTTGCTTCGGAAAATGCGAGAAATGGCTGAATGGAAAGCCTATCCGCAAGGTGAGTTGGGATTGGGAAAGCAAAGCACACGTGGGGACCACGTTTATTGACGGCCAAGATATTTATTTTTATTTTTTCTAATTAAGCCAAGATATTTATTTATTTATTCGTCTTTCTGGGGCGTAAACGGCATTGAGATGTTTGCCGTTTCAAATTTCAATTCACATGAGGTAAACGTAAACGACCTTTACTTCTCTAACGATTTGGCGACTTCAGGTGGGGATGAGTAAGCAAATTGCGCAAGCGGCCATATGCCGATGCCGTACGTCATTATAAAGAGAATTAACATCTATACATCTGCATATGCAAAATCATATTTGTATAATATAAACTTAAATTTTTCTATATTAACTTATGCATCTTCAAATATTTAGCTAGTTATGAACGGTATTTATGTAAATTTTGAGATATACTATTCACTCCACAAAATATATTTTACTTATTATTTCTCTCTCCTCCCACTTTCTTTCGACAATCTCCCTCCAACGGGATTATTTTCATCTCGAACATATTCACTTCTTCCCCACACGGTTTCCTCTTCTCCATCCTTCTCTCGACTCGAACAACCCCAACGAAAGATCAAACCCGTGCATCTCTCTCTCACAACAATTGTCGACAGAGCTTGCGACAGCTCTGGACTCGTCACGATTGCTTGGTTTTCTGTTGGTTCTCTCTATTTCATGTATCAAATCGCTAGGTTGAAAAGCTAGTATTTCTCCCTATGTTTTTTCTCGGTTTCGATGTGTTGCTGTTCCTTCACGGTTTCGATGATGCTACTATTTCTTCATTTGTTGTTCTTGGTTTTATATTAGGGTTTCGATGATGCTGGTGTTAGATTAGGGTTTCTTTATTTTAGACCTCATGGACTAGATTTTCTGTTCCTGCTTTTAGATTCTAGTTTCGATGATGCTGCTATCCAATCATTTAGTCCTTTGATGAGTTATAGAATAAAGAAAACCCTTACATGTAAATTTTAGCTATTGAACTCATGCTTTGTTCTTGCTGGAAAATGATTTCCGAATTGTGTTTTTTCTAGGGAATGAAAGCCAGTGGGTTTCTCTGTTTACATCCATTATCAAATAACGTGTTTGGAGCATATTTTCTTTTGTGGTTGTAGTTAAAAATCTCATTCTTAAATATTGATGCTAATGTTCATATGGGTTATATTCACCTACATGATTTTACCCATGCATTCTTTCAACTATGGTCTACAGCAATACAAATAAGCTTAGGGAGATTGGACATATATGGTCTCCTTTTGGGTAATGCATTCCATATAACACTCTGATAGTATTTTAAAAACAAAGAGAGACAAAAGAAATAGAAAATTTCTTTTATTCAATAGGAATAAAGCTTGTTTCCTGGCTGGTGCAAACAAAATTGTCTTTTTCAGCTTTATTTTACATATGAACGAGGGAAAAATGCTTTTATCAAGTGCACTCTGGTTCTCTTTGGTTTGTTATTGAAGCCCTACAAAACCATAAATCTAGAAGTCTGGTGAGTCTATTATCTTGGCCCTGTTTTGCTTAATATGTGTTGTTTTAGTAACATTTTGTCCTTCAATATTTTGTTGAAGGTTGAACGCTTTAATTGATGAGGATCCCCTTTTCACCACATTGTTGGAAAGTGGTGAGGGTACTATGGATGTCGCTTTCATTGATGTCCAAGTGAGCAACCCCAAAGGGAAAAAATGGCACCTAAACAAAAATTCCAGCGGAGCGTGTCATTTACTGTTGAGGAAGATACTCTCCTCATTTCAGCTTGGCTTAACGTTAGTATAGATTCCATACGGGGAACTGACCAAACCTCCACACAATTGTAGTGTAGAATTTATGATTATTACTCCACTTATGAAAAAACCTAACGATCAAGAACGATATATACCCTCTTTGACCAATCGGTGGTTAGGCATTCAAAAATGTGTTAATAAATTTTGTGGTTCCATGGCCCCGAGTTGAAGGAATGCATCCAAGCGGTTCAACCAATCTAGACAAGATATAATCATTTAAGAAAATTGTTACATTTAACAATTGTTGTTGTTCTAATTATTAATGATTTGTCCCACTTATTGTTCCACTATTTTGTATATTGATAAGGCAAAAATTTTATATCGAGAGACCCAAAAAATCGATTTCACCTTGGATCATTGTTGGAATCTTTTGAGGCACTAACTGAAATGGCAAACACATATGGAGAGTATAAGAAGAAGAGACAATGTCTCACGTTTAGGTACTACTCCAAACTCAATATGATTAGGGAAGAGATGAAAAATATGCTTGTAGAGTGTAAGAGACCTCCAGGCAAAAAAGTTGAAAAAGAAAGAGAGAAAAAAAAAGTTAGGGAAAGAGAAGATAATAAATTTAGTGACGCATTAAGGGAAATCACACATGATAGGAAGATTCATATGTTGGAAAGAAAAGAATCAGTAATAAGGTTAGACAATCACAATTCTAAGCTATTGGTTGTTAAGAAGAGAAAGGTTGAAATCGAAATTAAGGCTCAAGAAGAAAGATCTATAATATTAGCTCAAAAGAAAAGGAAAAATGATATGAAAATTATGAAATTGGATATTGGTTTCATGAATTCTGTGCAGAAAGAGTATTTCCATAATCTTCAAATGGAAATAATTGAAGAACAGGGGAATAAAGCAATATCTCGCACATAGTTGTATGCTTTGTTTTGTGCAGTTTTTGATAAATTTTTTTAACTATTGTGACATGTTTTGGGTATTGTTGTAGTGCTGGTTCCTATGAAATGGAAATAATTCTTTGTACCTCTATATGAAACTGTATTTTGTTGGTGGTTGCTCGTGGGTGGGTACCAATTGATTGGGTGAATTTTGTTATTGGTGGGATTTGGTTTTTATTGTTGTTTTCTGGTGGTGGAGACGTTAGAGGAGTTGTTGGTGGTTTTTGGTTTTTCTTGCTACTTGCTAGTGGTGGAGCCGTGGAGGAGTTGTTGGTAGTTGCTGAATGTGGTTGCTGCTGCTACTGGAAATTTGTGTTGTTGAAAATTTTTCATCCCATATTGTTCCTGGAAATTTGTGTTGTAATGATCTTAGAGAGACTTGTATTGTAATGCATTTGCATCAAAATCAACTTTTTAGAACTTATATCAAGTTTATTTTGATACATGGAATTTGTATTAAGTTGACATTACAAATTGTTTTTTAGCACATAAATTGTATTAATACATGTTAATATGTGTTGTTTATGAGCACATGGAATTTATTTTTGGTGTATATAAATTTGATGTATTTTATTATATATGGAATTACTAAATTTGGATGCATGAAATTGTATTAATACATGTATTGGGTGCTAATACATGTAGAGGCTCTAAGTACAGGTTAAATACATGTACTGGGTGCTAATGGAATTTCTTTGGGTGCTAATTTCATGTATTAGAAAAGTACATGTATTGACCCAGTAAATGCTAATTGCAAATTCTATAAAAAAAAAAAATAAACAAAAAATTAATAATAATAAAATAATAAAATTTTATTATTATTTTACCTCAAATATGTATAAACCAATGTGGAAGTTTTGCTTGAATGACAAAGTCGATCTTTAAAAGATGTGATTTTGCATATGCATATGCATATACATAAACCAATGTGAATGCTCTAACATCATCATCATTTAAAATCGATAATATTTATTGACTATAAAATATAAATGTTTCCATGGCCAAGGAACTCATTCATCGCTCTCATTTTTCCATTTCTAAAAATTTAAGGAAAAAGTAATAAATCCCCATTGCTTTTACCCAAGCATCCGTGTGAAAGGATACTGCTTGCGAAATTCTGAATAACACGATGGTCCATATATAACACATGAGCATCAACAAGACAATATTGTCATTTGCATGATAAATAGGAAAGAATGAAAATGCAAAGCAGGTGTTTGAGGGAAGGTCTGAAAGACATATTTCTATTGAAAAGAATTTACAAGTATATGAAAAGCTACATTTACAATAGTCCAGTAGACTTATTTATACAAACTACCCAAAATGAAGATGAATTTCATTTGTACAGAATTCCATTGAAATTTAGTAACTAATCTTGGGACCACCAGTATCAATTCTGTTAGTGCAGAGGGCTTCCAGATGCTTCTAGAATTCCATTGCAAAATTCCTTTTGAGGATATGAGTCACTGCCTTAATAGTCTCCCGCGATCCAAGCTCAACAGGACAAATGGTAAGGTTGGATCGTAATTGTGCAAATCGAGCTGCTGCTAATGGTTTGGTGAAAATATCTACAAGTTGATCTTTACTTGATAGAAAAGAAACTTGAAGAGATTTAGATGCCACACGTTCTTGAATAAAATAATAATCGAGTTCTACATATTATTACGAGCATGCATAATGGGATTAAGAATTAAATAATTGGCACCCAGGTTATCACACTATAAAGTTGGAGGATCTTTGAGAAACAGTCCAAGTTCTTGTAAAAGAAATTGTAGCCAAATGAGTTCATAAGCAGTATTTGCAACTACTTTATATTCGGTCTCAATGGAGGACCGTGCAACCGTATGTTGTTTCTTAGAGCCCCAAGAGAGAATGTGAGAACTAAAATAAATACAAAACCCACCCGTGGACTTACAATCATCAGGACAAACTACCTTGTCTGCACCGGAGAAGGCCAACAATGTTAATGAAGAAGGTAAACTAAAATGAAGGTCAAAGTGTTGTGTGTTGTTTAAGTAATGAAAAATTCCTTTAACGATCTGCCAATGGGGCAGTTGTGGATAGTGCATGAACTAACAAACCTAATTGACAGTGAATGAGATATTTGGCCTTGTGAAAGCCAGATATTGAAGGTTGCCCGTTACACCGCGATACAGTTGAGGGTCCTCAAAGGAGTTGCAATTGGTTTGGATTTGTGCATATTTGTACGCAACAACAAATCTGTGATGTATCTGGACTGGGAAATAGGCACACTCGTGGCATTTTTAGTGACCTCTTTACTTAGAAAGTAGTATAAAGGACCAAGGTTGTTCACAGGGAAATAGGACTCGAGAGTAGCAATAAAATCAGTGATGAGCAATTTATTTGAACCGGTGACAACAATGTCATCAATATATACTAAATCATAGATGCAATCAGAAGCAACAGTTTGAATAAACAACGATGATTCATATTTAGAGCAATGAAAACCAAGCAAGACTAATCGATCTGTAAGCTTAGAAAACTAGGCCCTAGGGGTTTGCTTCAAACCGTAAATAGATTTAATCAACTTATAGATGTGAGAAGGAAGGTCGGGATTCACAAACCCAGGTGGTTGCTGCATGTACACATCCTTTTCGAGATCATCGTGTAAAAACTCATTCTGGATGTCCAGTTGGTACAACGACCAGTGAAAAGCAACTGCAAGAGATAATATGAGTTGAATGGTGATGAGCTTGACTACAAGAATGAAGGTCTATGTGTAGTCAAGTCCTAGTTTCTGATGGAAACCCTTGGCCACAAGGCGTGCCTTGCGATGTTCAAGGGTTCCATCAGTCTTACACTTTGTTTTGAAAACCCAGTTCGAGTCAAGGATGTTGGTACTAGAGGAAGAGGGCACTAGAATCCAAGTATGATTCTGGAGTAAGGCTTGAAATTCGACCACTGTGGCCACACGCCATTCAGGCCATTTCGAGGCCTTAGTATATGAAGACGGTTCCTCTAGGATGGAAGAGGAGATAGTGAAGGAAAGAGCGGGCTTGGGTTGAGGCCATAGTATTGTACTATCTGTGTGAAGACGAGGACAATGGATCTGAAATCTAGAGTGAGTGACCATGGGATGAAGATGAGTATTCGGGAAAGCAGAAAGAGATGGAGTCGAAGAAGGATGGGATGAAGACAACTGTGAGGAAAGATGAAATGATTTGGCAGAGGATTTTTTAGAAGGTGAAGAAGCAGAATGAAGGCTAGGGTTTGTCGAAGAGATTGAAGTGCTTTGGTTGAGTGGGGAAGAAAAATTGGTCGAAGGGATAGAGAACACGAGATGAGGGCCTGAGTTAAGCAGATGCAGGCTTAAGGGATGAAGGCCTGATGATGGTTTTAAGGGCATGAGGCTTGATATGTTAACGATGGCCCAAGTATGAAACAGAATGTGGGCTGGGTAGAGAAGACATGGGAGACGAGCTTACAGGTGTGGAAGATGGGTTAGACATCAGAAAGGAAGTGGGCTTAAAAGGAAACTTTGTTTTAGAAAATATGACATCACGGGATACATATGTGCGACACGTAGGTAAGTGTAAACATGAATATCCTTTGTGATCTGGGTCGTAGCCCATAAAAACACAGAGATGAGACCTAAAATCAATTTTATGACGATTAAAGGGCCTCAAATTGGGCCAACATGCGAAGCAAAAAACCTTTAAAAATTTGTAATATGGATCTTGTTGAAATAAATTTGAAAATGAGATTTATTCTGAATGAGAGGTGTGTGCATGCAATTGATTAAGTAAATAGCAGTTTGAAAAGCTTCAACCGAGTATTACTTAAATATCACAAAAAAGCTATAAAAATTGAATAAACATCTGATTTTGCTTGAATTGGAAACATCCAGTCATATTTTGAGAAGTCATCAACAATTGAAAAATAAAAACGGCATCTTAGTGAGGACAGCACAGGCGCTGAACCCCAAACATCTAAAAACAAAAGTTGAAAAGGCTACGTAAACTGAAAAGGGGAAAGTGGATGAGGTAATGCATGAGATTTTGCTTAAGCACAAGCAGGGCATGGAGACAACATATTTTTATTCAAGATAAGAAGATTAAACCGACTAAGGGTAAGAGAAGTAGTTTTTTAGGACAGATGCCTAGGATGAGCATACCAGACTTGAGTAATGGTTCTTTCATCTATGAAGGCCTGAGGAGACTCGATGATTGGTGCAGATGCTTTCATGTTGGTTGAAGCCATCAGTAGGATATAGAATCCATCTTTAATGGGACCCCGAAGAAGTTCCACCCGAGTGTGGGAATCCTTCACAACAAAAAAAGAAGAGTGAAACTCAAAAAATACTGGATTATTTAAGCAGAATTTACGAACAGAAATTAAATTTTTTGTGATCAAAGGAACATGAATAATCTTATGAAGAATGAGCATGAGCTTTACTGACTCTGTGATACCATAAAGAGGAAAAGAATGAAAATGTAAAGCTGGTGTTTGAGTAAGGTCTGAAAGACATATTTATATTGAAAATAATTTACAAGTATACGAAAAGCTGCCTTGACAATAGTCTAGTGGACTTATTTATACAAGCTACTCAAAATGAAGATGAATTTCATTTGTACAGAATTCCATTGTAATTTAGTAACTAATCTTGAGACCACCAGTATCAATTCTGTTAGTCTAGAGGGCATCCAGATGCTTCCAAAATTCCATTGTAAGATTCATTTTGAGGAGATGAGTTAGCTGCCTTAATACATGAAATCTGAACAACATCATGAGCAAAGATCTAGGTTAAGTAGTTATATATTAATCTAGGAAAGGGTAGGTACTGTGGCATGTTCGCGAAAAAGACATGCATGAACTGTTAATGCGACTATTATCTTTGGCTATATGATCATGTTGTCGAACTAAAGCGTCTGACTGGCTAGTACTGCTAAATAATTGCTTAATATTGACCGACCGATCGAGCTGGCCTTCACCAATTCGACTTTCCTTTTCTTTGTACCAACAGCAAAATATCCCTTCTTATAATCATCGTCGTCGTCTTTTTTATTAATTGTCATCCTTCAAACTAGGAATTAGTCTCGGTCCTCTTGCATGCATGAGTTTACTACTGCCCACGAGTGCAGCTAGCTTCCCTTATTTGGTTCTGGCTTTAATTTGATTACAAATATTAACACCTCGGTATTTTAGACTCAATATATATATATATATATATATATATGGTTGCAAGCACCTCATATTCCTAGCGTGCTCGTTACGTTCAACTGGAGATCAGGATCACTTGAAGATAGAACGAAATCTGGTGCTGGTGCTGCAAGTGGTGAATCCGAAAGAGGAGGAAGCCACCGTTTTCTACTACTCATAATTACGAACAGCAGTGGCCTAAGATTCACTACAAGAAAATCGAGTTTTTGGGGCCATTTAATAGCAGCGAAAATACCATTTAAAATCAAAACAGATTCATTTTAACTGTAAATAGTCATTTCGCTAGAATTAACTGGCTGTAAATAAGCAGTTTTCTTGTAGTGATTTGAAGAGAAGATCATATTGAACGTAACTTTGAGCTATTGGCATGCAATACTAGAGTCGATGATCCGGGCTTGGGCATTAGGCATTCGGGTGCTGGGTTTTATTGCATCGTTTCAATAACATTTTGTGTTGGCACGGTAAGTGCGAGGACGCGGGACTCTCAGACAAAAGTAAGAATAATGCTATTTTGTCAATTCAATTTTTTCTATCATTTTGACTGCTCATATATTTATTTATTTATTAATATTTATTTTATTTACTGATTAAAGAAGTGATTATTAGTATATTTTTTTTTATTTTTTAAAAATATTTAAAGCTGTTAATAAAAAGGAAAAAAAAAGAAAAAAAAAAGATGGGTTTTGCCTAGACAGTACACCCAGCGGTAAATGTTAGGCAGCAACCTAGCATTAGGAGTTGTGCGCCTTATCACTACGGAGATTTAATTTTATCTTATTTTTGGTACCAAATCATCTGAATGTCGAAAGATGATGAAATGTTAAAAAAAAATCCCCCTAGTTAGTTTATTTACTAATTTATTGATATGGCCCTCTTATTTTATAACGTGTTTAGAGTTTTAAGCTATTTAATTTACTTGTTGCAACGGGTTTCTTAATCTAGCTATTTATTAAACACTGCTGCGGTTAATCAAATCACATTGAGTCCAGTACGTAGTTCCTCAGATCATGACTTGCTAAACGATATTTTGTGGGCACACGATGCCACCATGTTGAAACTTGAAAGCCTATTGGTTTTTTATTTTATTTTTCCTTTCAAGCAGTACTATCGAAGAACATATTTCGGGTGGTTTCAACCAATTTCTTACTAGTAATGCTTCTTATCGATCATTTTCTCATCATCCTCACATTATAAATCTATTTTTCTCGTATCATTTTATGATGTGATATTAAATAATTAAAGATTATTTATTATATTTCACTTATAAATTTATTATTTAATATCACATATAATAAGAGGATAATGAAAAAAATAGCCCAACACACCTAACCATGATCTCAGAAAATAGCTAGACAGAAGGCCCATTTCGCCTAATCGAGACGGCCTTACTCACAAAGTAGACAGAAGGCCCATTTATGGTGATATTCGTTCTTCCTTACTGTAAAACATTCTAAAGTTGTCGCTACTGGTAATGTAGCTACAATTGCACACAATTGTTTCGTTCTGAAATATTGAAATCTCTTCTTTTGTTAAAAAATTGGTGCCGGCCCTGCTGCTGTTAGGGAATGGAAACCCAAAAATTATAAGGCAATTGAAGAGATCAGGTCCTTAATTAACTGTGCAAACAGGAGTTCATGTGCATTAGCTAGCGTGGATTTCAATCTATTCTGATACTTTAATCCACTCCAATTAAAAGTGCCATTTTTATAATTCTGCTTCTGGAACTTACAAATTTATCCTCTTTTTGTCACCAGTACTAGCTACCGCCTTTTTCATAGATAGGTCAATCCAGCTAGCTGCCTTTTTATTTGTTAATCTACTTATCATTGCACTATATATTTTGGAAGTTCATAATGTGGGCAACCCGCGGTTCTAAGATCATCATGCAATCAATTAAAGTTGATATTTTAAAGTTGCATGTTTCCAGCTTGATCATGCATATATATCAATCATAAGATTACAATGAATTATTAGAAGAAAAAGCAACTTCTTCATTAATTAGTAGTGGGGCAGATCAGCCTGCATGCATGCTGTTTTCTTCTTTGACTCATGATACAGATTAGAGATATTCAAACTAGTGCTTGCTTGCTTGCCCCAGAAAACACGTTCCAGTCACTTTTACGGATTGGAGTGATTTGAAGCTCACGGCTAGCTAGGATGGTCACTTAACATTAATATTCATTCTTTTTCTTTAATTAATTCCACGAGTACTCTTTACATTAGTTTAATTTTTTAAACGAATTATGGAGATTAATGTAACACGTCGGTATATACCAATATTAATATTCTTAATCAAAGAAATTAAGTACTAGCTTTTGTTTACCGAATCAAATGTGTATTAATTCAAGTAATTATGACTCGAGCATAAATGACAGTACCAATTCATTGTGGTGATCTTTCTTACTTGTTACTCTTCAAAGGTACTCATGTATATAGGGTTATGGATTGATCTAATAATTATACGTCTGAATGTTACTGAGTGGTATGGGGCCTGATCATTTTTATGATCTGGACAGATTCCGGTCGAGTCTTCATTCACACTGATGTTCCATCGACCCCAGATGTATCTATATAATATGTGTATATACATACATATTAATGGAGGCCCCTCACCATAGTTTATTATTTGCAAGTGCGGACCGGGCAATATTATCGATCAGGATGATGACTAGGGTTAATGGTGGTTGGAGCATTTAAAAGAGTGGAGTGATGATCTGTTGAGGCGGCTGACATGATCATAACTTCGTGAAGGAATTAAGAGTGGGACTGGGAGTACTACTGGTTTGTGATCTTCATGATCATGGGCGAAACGGTTTACGTGAAAGAAAAGGCATGCAGCAAGTACAGAAGAATTATATATTGCTGCTTTTTTTTTTTTTTTTTTTATGTTTCTATATATATATATATAAAAATATATTAGCCAGTACCAAAGGCAACATCTCACATGATCATGAGTCTTCTTCTTCAATCTAATCATACCGATTACTTACTTTAGCTCAACTTTTGTGGTTAGGTCTGATCACATGATGACTCTTCTTGATCTTTATAATCTAATATCGAGATATATATTGCCTTTTGACCGTCCATGCCAGACGTGAAGGTGTTGTGTTGAGCCGTCCATCTTCAAAATTGTCTCTCAAAATTCCTTCCTCCTTACGTTTCGGATCTCGAGCAGGCCAGGCCGAGCAAAAGGTGAACTCCATGCACCAACAACAACAATCCCTCCTGTGGAAATGAGTGGGATCCTTGCTAGCTAGTATATATATTATATCACTGAAAAACACTTTTGTCCGCCGTGCATGATACACTAGATTTTTCATTTTCCTTGCGCTGTTACAAGCTGTAATAATATTATAAGTAATTTCACTACAACAAAAACGACATTTTTTGAATAATTTATCGCAATTAAAAGATTATTCGCAACTAAAATTAGTTACGAATAATCTTTTAATTGCGATAAATTAGTCAGAAAATACCATTTTTGTTATAGTGTTTATAGATATAAATTTGTGATAGATAAGCCTCTTATAAGGTTTTTTTAAATGGGACTAACTATAAAAGTTTTTTTTTTTTTTTGGTAAAAAAACTTGTACCTAAGTTTGAAAATTATTTTCATTTCTTTTATGCAAGTTAGTAAATAAATAAATTTATTTGACAGTCTCTCTCGGCTCGATCGATCGGCTTTCAAAATAGATACAAGAGTGACATGCCGTGTTTGAGAAAGTGCCCAACGGACCAAAATGGAATGATAAGAGAGAGAGAGAGAGAGAGAGAGAGAGAGAGAGATGGGGATCAAATGGTGCAGTTTGTCGTTTTCCATGGTCGAACCTCCAAATTTACTAAGTTTGAATATAGTTGTAAATTAGGTGTGCACATATTCATGTCGGTGGATAAGAGTTGGTGGATGAGTTGTATAGGACTTAATGAACCCGAGCCCGACCCCTTTGCATGTTCAGAGATAGTGAGAAGTCCTTTCATCGTTGTCATTTTCCTTTCTCATAAATGCCGATTTATTTTATTTTAATGGTATGAAAATGGGAAATTAAGATGGAGGAATAAATATATTATAACGTTAATTAATAGCGATGAATATTCTTATAATCACCTTGCCATCCAACTTAATCAATATTCTCTTTCGCTATGAATAATTTTATTTGGAAATTTTTATACTCTACATCACTCATGTTGCATAAATATTTAATTTAAATGATAAATTTTAAAATTTAAATCTTATAAATCAAATTATATCATGTGAATAGTGTGTGGTGTAAATACGTTCAAATAACACTTCTCATTCACTATATACAGACTTAGGGTGGGTTTGGATGTTGAAATGAGTTGAGTTGAGATGATAAAATATTGTTAGAATATTATTTTTTAATATTAAAGTTATTTTAAAATTTGAAAAAGTTGAATTGTTTATTATATTTTGTATTGGAATTTGAAAAAGGTGTAATGATAAATTGAGATGAGACTCGAGAGTATTATTCGCATTTATTTATTTCTTTCCTTAGAGAAGTGCCTAGCTATCAAAGTATCGGTAGATGGAGTAACACAAATATATTGTTAATTCGAATGAATGTAATAAAGACAGCGACGTTTATTTTTTAAAGAAACTATATATAATTAAGAATTCTTTTTTATGTCTACGCACAATATTTACTAAAGTAAATTACACACTTATGTGTAACTAATTATTTCAGTTGAAACCACAAGTTCAACTTAAACATCATTTCAGTTGGAAACCACCTCCAGTTAATACGCTAAAGCTTAATACAAATGGAGCTACTTTTTGTGATCTTCATAAGGCAAGGATATGTGTGATTCTAAAAGATGACAAGGACAATGTCGTTATGGCAGCAAGTAAGGTTGAACATGAAGTCGAGGATCTAGAGGTTATTGAGCTTTTAGCCATTTTTAGAGGACTACAATTGTGTGTAAGTATGGGTATCTCAAAGCTAATAGTAGAGAGTGATTGTTTGATTCTTGTAGAAGCTTTACAACAAAACAATATGGAAGATTCCATTCTTGGAGTGCCATAGAGAGATCGAAAATTTTAAGAAATGTTTTGATGAATGTTCTTTTAATCATGCATGTCCATAGAGAGGGTAATATGGCAGCTATAGATTTGCTCGTAATGCTTAGAATGTTGAGAGCATTGAGATGTGGTGGGATTATATTTTAGACTTTCTTTATCAAAACATTTGATTTGATAAATGTTTGTAATTTCTTGTTATAAATGAAGTTGATGTTTCCTATAAAAAAATATATATATTTCAGTTTCCGAATGTAAAAGACGTGTCTCACTTCCAATCTGCATTGTCAACCTGCGCAAGGATCAAAGAGAAGTCGGCATGGTTCGCTTGGGAATACTTCGATGCTTAAGTCAGTTTAGAGCTTTGGAATGAGTTAATAATCAAAGTAAAATTCAGAAATTCCCCCACTATTGAGGGTTACCTGGTATATATAGGATCATGTTATGACGTTTAACTGATGCAGAATCTATCGGTGTGTGGATTCGAGTTTTTGGATGCAATTCTGTGGTCGAACTGGCCACGTATCTGCATGGGATCCATATTCTCCCGTAAATGGTTACATGAGTATGTTTGATTTGGTCAGGCTGTTGATACTCCGGCTTCTTATGCTTGGTTAAGGGCCTTTCATGTTGAGCTCCTTTTATATTTAGACTTATTTATTTAGAATGAGCTTCTCTACTATTACGAGCCCTCCACCAAATAAATATATTTGACATTTCTGAGACGGAGCTTCCAACGTGACACTAACAAATGTCAGTAATGTGTACCTCGCTTTTGTAATGGAGTATGTATAGACATATCATTTTCTTATTAATAATGGATAATGATAGATTTACAATCATTTTATCACCTCTTTATTACTTTTAGTATATTTGTTTTATTTTTATTTTCTTTTAAGTATTTTTTTAACATTCTTAATCATTAAGAAAAATTTTAAAAATATATAATTGTCAATTTCTTAACTATTAAGTAAAAGAAAATTTGAAAAGACAAAAAAATAAAAAAGAATATCATAAGGGTAGTAGAAGAGTGATAAGACTATCATTATTCATAATTAATACCCTTCGTTTATAAAGTGATTGTGTGGGTCTCGTATTTATTCATTTTTTTAAAAAAAAATTGCACAGCACTCACTTCACGACTGTAAATATAATTTCTCTAAAAATTAAGTTATAGATCTATATGATATGCACGCTCTGCACTATCAAATTAAATAAATTTGAGATTTAGATTAACAAATTAGTATTTTAATAATAAATCTTACTATTTAAAAAAATATGCAAAATTTACTCACTAAATGTAGTTGGCATTATTCTATATATATAATGCTCACTTGCTTAGATTTTTCAAAAGTGGCTACAATATAAAATTTATATGAATCTTCTATTTTTTTTTTTTTTTTAAAGTAATGTTAGGTACAAATCTATTTATTTTGAAAAATAGTAAATTTTATTATTAAAAAAGTAATTTTTTATCATGTAAATTTTTTATTTATTATTTTTTTCTAACAAATACACGATATTTAGTAAATATCTTTAAATAAAAGATGATATGAGAGGATGAACCACCGACAGATAATCCAGCAATTATTTTGCAAGCTGACGCGTATGCCCAGAAGTCCAGCGAGGTCCACGCTGAGCCGTACGGAAGGTCGTGGCTAATAAATTGTGTCGTCCTGTCAATTTTAGTTGTTAAGTAGAAATTAAATTGCTTCTTATTAAAATCACTTCAGTCGTTATATTGTTGAGATTTTCTAAAGACTAAAGAAGGGATTAATTAGAAGAATATATCAGTGGCAGTCAATAATTTACAATTATTTCAAGTGATGTTGTGATCACGTGATTTTTAACTGTTTTTCATATTTTAAAGAAATAAATTCTTACAAAAGGATGGGTGGTTGATTGGGAACGAAGCCATTGGATGAATCCAATCTTTATTCCTTCAATAAAATATACACCAACTCATGCTCAACTCTTCACCATTGTCCCAAAGCAATATGTAATTTTTTATTCAAAAATTTTAAATACAGTCACTCTTATATACTTTTTATTTATTTTACTAATGTGATTAATTGCGTTCTTTTTTTTAATATAAAATAATTATTTTGATCAATCACATCAATAAAATACGTAAAGAATAGTGATTGTATGTAGCGCAATTATTTATTTATTTATTTATAATTAACTCTATTTGTTAAAAAGAATTGCTACTCTTCATCTATCTATAAGAATCTTAATTTGTAGCTTGCAAGTTGCAAATTCTTTGCCAATTAAATGGAGTGACGCAACTACTTACTTAAAACTAACTGCCATGCACACTACTATTTTCCCTTTAATTGCGGCCGGTTGCTGTTGAGAATCCCAGCATCTCTGCGTAAACGTAACACTTGCCATGCATTCTTTAGCCCGTAGCATAATGTTTTCCATGCATCTTTTTGTACGATGTAATGAAATCATGTTTGTAAGTATTTTCTAGTGGTTAGCTAATAATATGTAATGTCCTTCTCGATATGTGAACATGATATATTAATTATTTAGATCTGAATGTCCCTATAATCTCTCGTGTGAAATAATTTTTTTTTAATTAATTTTTGAGTAACGACGCATACAGCCATTTTTGCAACAATGTTTTATCACTGAACCCCAAACTTGACTACGGAAACTTTAGAAAACATTAAAAGTAAACAAAGATTGAAAATGACAAACAATGATGCGAATGTTAATCTATTTCTTAGAAAAATATTGTCTCCTACTCACAAATTGAGTTATGCAAAGAGAATCTGACTATCATGTCCTCAAGATATATATAGTGCGCATATTGTAAATTCTGAACATTAATCTTAGAACGAATAGATTTAATAGTAGAAGTTGTAATCTTTCATTTAAATTTAAATAAAACAGTTTCTATAATAAAGGTATGAAGTAACTGTCATTGACAGTTAATAATAGCTGTAAAAAAAAATAATATGAAAAAACACATTATTTCGTTTGAATTAAAATCATTCCGTCACTTGCAATGATGTGTAAGTGCTAAGTGCGTCTAAAGCATCAATGTGTCTATGCATCGCGTGTGCGTGCGTGCGAGAGGTCAATGCTTTGCACTCAATGACACTACTATTGTGTGTCTACCCTTCTATTATAATTTATGTACTGTGAAACTCATTCACTTATAAACTACTACAAATTAGCTTATATTTTCAATGTAAGACTAACAAAAAATCATTAGAGGGAAACTTTAAAAGAAATCAAAGTCAAATTAGAAGGGATATTTGAAATAGGGTGGGGCTACTATGCCGCCCACCCTTTACCGCTGGGCGTACCGGGTACACTCAGTGGTTTTTTTTTTCTTTTTTTTTCACATTTTTTTAATACATTTAAAGATTTTTAAAAAATAAAAAATACAATAATATATTTTAAATCACTTACTTAATCATTAAGTAAAAATAAAAAAATAAAATTCATTGACCAGTCAAATTGAGGGATAAGATGTGGACGGCAGAGACTCAGAGTAGTGTTTTCCTTTGAAATAATCTAACAGAAACCATCAACAACCTAAGGCCTCGTTCATTTTTATAAAATTTTTCATCTCATCCCATTTAATCGTTATAATTTTCTNAAAAAAAAAAAAAAAAAAACTAATGGGAGAATCGCCAAAAACAAGCAGGGGAGATCATTCATAGCAACATTCGGTGGTGCTTTTTACAAGAAAAATCATATAAAAATGAAAAAATAATAGGCGGTGCTTCGAAAGGTTGCAGCGCCCGATCTGTGAACTTTTTGTTTTGTTGCTGAGCTTTGCCTTTGGGTAACTAACGGTCGGATCATAGGAGCGTTGGAAGAGTCAAATCACCAACCTTTTCATCTCTAGAAAGTTTTGGATCGCACGAGCTATGTGTTGCCACGTACGGTCCCACACGGTAACTTTGTTTTTTAGTTACGTTTCGGACTTCCAAAACAACACTTATTACCAGGCTGGATGCTGTAATAAGAGTCTCTCACGAGAGGAATTAGCGATTTGGCGGTCCTAAAAAGAATTATGGGTTGTACAGGATTCCATCCATCCAGGCTGCCTATCCTTTGCAATTTGTAATTTTTTTTCAAGATTAAAATTTTAATCAATATCATACTTTTTTATATTTATTTATTTTATTTAGATTTAATTAACTATTCACTATTTATATAATAATAAATATTATTAAATTAATAACTTTTATTTAATTTATTTAATCATATTTTATAATTCAACTAATTTAATATTAATAATAATTATATTTTAATTAAATTAATATTAAAAAAAATCATATTTTAAAAATTTAATTAATGCTAATAATAAAGAATATTTGATTAAACTTATCTAAAATTCTATTTAAATTTCTTAATTACAAACCAAACAGTATTTTTATTGAAGTAAAAAATTAATATTTTAATATTTACTTTGAGTGAGAAATTAATATTTTAATATTTGATAAATTAATAGCGGTTCTCCATCTTTGACCAACAACTGTAGTAAAAATTTATCTTATTTTAGATTTGGCCAATCTAATATGGAGTATTTTTTACATTAATTATCTAAATTTTAGTTAACTTTACCATTTGGCTAAGCCAATGTGGATGCTCTTAAATAATATTCATGATAATATCGCTCTTAATTATTAAAAAGAAAGCTTTTAAATTTATTTTTGTAAAAATATATTTATAAATTGAAGTTATTTTATACTATACAATTATTTTTATTATAAAATTAAATTTAACATATTATATAAAATCACATCAATTTATAAATTTATTTTATAAAATTTATTTACAACTTATCACTTATTTATAAAATTCCCAGAAATCCCAGACCACAAATGAGGTTCTAAACCGACTTACCAATTCTTCAGGTGAAGATTAAGCTCACTTTGGATACATAATTCTTTTATTTCATCTCATCTCAACTATTATAATTTTTTTAAATTTTCACGTAAAAATATAATAAATAATTTAATTTTTTCAAATCTTAAAATAAAAGTAATATTAAAAAAAATATTCTAACAATATTTTATTCATCTACTTTAAATTAGGTTGGAAACATATCTTCTAATTTGACCGTCATGAGCCATTTAAATATATGTCAATCTATTATAGATATAGGATATTTTTCGATAATATTATCAATGTTTTTTTTTTTTTTTATCAAATAATATTATTAATGTTAATCTATGACTAACTTCTTCGATAATT
The DNA here is from genome assembly GCA_003123785.1 of Pterocarya stenoptera. NCBI lineage: Eukaryota > Viridiplantae > Streptophyta > Magnoliopsida > Fagales > Juglandaceae > Pterocarya > Pterocarya stenoptera. Next base: position 176,934 of record QEOT01003100.1, read on the forward strand.
TAATAGATTGAAATTTTGGTTTGGAGGAAATAATTTAAGTAATTTGTAGGATATATTGAGCTGCTGCGAGAATAACAATCAAGTAAACTTAAGTTTCAAAAAAGAAAATCCAGTCAACTAACATCAGAAATTAGTTTTAGTTCTGATCTTAAGATCCAAACTTAATACCCATCTTACTCTCTCGCCTCATCCCTTCTAAGTGATAAACGTATCAAAAGAACGATTGATGATATCTAAAAATAGTTTATCATCAAATTATTAAAAATTATTAAAAATCTTTAAAGAAATTCTTTATAACTTCTTATTTATATATCAATCATTAATAATACATAAAAATGCGATAAAAGAGTGATAATTAAGATCTTATTTGTTTTCATAGATAATATGAGATAAATTGAAATTAAAGTTAAAAGTTAAATAAAATATTGTTAGAATGTTTTTTTAATATAATTTTTGTTTTAAAATTTAAAAAAATTGAATTGTTTATTTTATTTTATGTGAAAATTTTAAAAAATTATAATGATAAGATGACATAAGAAGAATTATGAAAATAAATTAGACATAATTATAAATAGTAATTTGCTTAATTTATCCTGAAATATAATTTATCTATGAAAAATGCTAATGTTCCTATTAGAAGTTACAGTTGGGACTTATTTATTTATTATTATTATTTTTATTTAATTAGTAAATAAGTATTTTTAATAATATTATATTTTTTTATTTTTTTAAAAATATTTAAAAGTATTAAAATATATATATAAAAAAAATAAAAAACAACTAGGGGAGTTTTTTTTTTTTTTTTTTTATATAGGAACTAGGGGAGCTTTCTACAGTGGAGTACCACCACTCTTTCTCCATTTATTTCAGGAACAGTTGTCTGGGTGAAACGTGTGTACTTTCATTTTTACTAGATGACACGTGTGCAGTTTTTCAAGGTGAACGGCCCCACTTTAAGAGTGGCAGTTGTGGAATTAATAAGAGAACAAGCACGCTAACCCCTCACTTTCCCAAATGACAAGGGTCCTTGTCCACTCGGAGTAAACTCAACCCCCAGCTTCTCTCTCTCTCTCTCTCTCTCTCTCTCTCTCTCTCTCGCGGTGCAGTTTATTCGCACTCTCCATCTCTTTGTCCGAATTCTTCACAACTCTGTCACTTTCTCTAACCAACTCTCTCTCTCTCTTCCACTTTAAGGTCTTGGGCAAAATAGGCAGAAATAAGAAAAAACCTCCTCCATGGCCGAGGCTAAAAAGTACATCCCCATCGCCGGCGGGAGCTCGATCTCAGACTTCAAGAGCCTCTTCCCCATCCTCAAAACCAGAAGAACCGCTGTTCTTGTATATGGGTTCGTGTTTGCTTTTGTTGCTTTCACTGTTTTTTTAGCCTTCAGTCCCTCATCCAACTCTGCCTCTCCTTGGTTCATCAACATTTTCGGTGGTAGTATTACCAATAGTAGTACGGGTTCAGCAGGTGACTCTTACAGATCTCAATTCTCTTCTATTTTCTCAAACTTCTTCCCCGACAATTCATCCGCACAACAGCAAGTTGATAACTTTTCTTCTCCTCCACAAAACAGTACCTCTAGATCTAGTAATACCGCATCCCAATCTCCTAATCTCACTGAAGAACCTTCCACTGTGAAAAACAATACTCAACGTTCAGTCAATTCTGGTAAGGGTAAACTCCCAAACTCAAATCAATCTAAAATTGTTGCTCCGGTGGCTGGCAATCAAAGTACAAGTCTGCCGGTGAATTCGGCTCCTAATGTGGATAAAGAATCACTTCTTGTGAGAAATCAAACTCAAAGTTCAGAGAATTCTGATAAACTGAAAGTTTTGAAACCAAATCAGACTACCGTACCCGCCCTTAAGGCTCCGGTGGCTCCAAATCAGAGTGCGCTTCTGCCGGTGAAATCAGATTCTTCTGAGAAGAGAAATTCTGGGAAAGAAGTGAAAGATGTTTTAGGGAAGGGTGAGGTGTCGAATAATACGGCTTGTCTATCGAAGAAACAGAGAAATGAGACTAAACCAGGAGTGTCGGCGAAGCAGGGGAACGATAGTTTGGTGGAGTCTTTGATGAATTGCGATTTATTTGATGGGGAATGGGTGAGAGACGATTTGTATCCGCTTTACAAACCCGGTTCGTGTTCGCATATCGATGAGCAATTCAATTGTATTCTTAACGGCAGGCCCGATAAAGATTACCAGAAAATGAAATGGAAACCCGGGGGATGCAATCTCCCAAGGTATGTGGCGTAATTGTATATTTCTATTGTTCTACGACAATTTAGGGCTCTTTATGATATATGAGATTTGATTCGGTTGACAGTGATAAAATATTGTTAGAATATTAATTTTTAATATTATATTATTTTAAAATTTGAAAAAATTAAATTGTTTATTATGTTTAAAGTGAGAAGTTAAAAGAATTGTAATGATTGAGATCGCTTCTTTATCCAAACAATTCTGTTTTTACCGTTATTACAATATTTTTAACCTTAAAAAAAGTTGACTTTCAATTGAGATTCCGGTTCTGTTATCCAGAGATTGGCGTGTAAATAGATAAACCTTGTTTTTACTGTTAGATGGTTCTTCCAAGCTTTGAATTAAAATATATATATATATATATCATTTAAACTAATAATTGAGTTTAGCATCCGAGGCTTGTTCTGCTTTGATCAGATTAGGTAGTGAGTTCCAGCCTTTTCAGTTATTGATAGTGGTTTTATTTTTGGGCTTTGCTCTACTTACTGAAAAAAAAGAATGTTTATGGGCTTTGTTCTATTATACCATGAACATCTATAGTAAGCGATCCATGAATTTAGATTGAGAGAAGAGTTGGATTGACAGAAGAGTTAGGATGAGTTGTGATGGTTTGTGAATAATACTTTTAGAATTATACTTTTTAATATTATTATTATTTTAAGATTTGAAAAAGTTGAATTGTTTATTATATTTTATGTTTGAATTTGGGAAAGTTGGTTTGAGATTTGAAAAAGTTAAATTGTTTATTATATTTTGAGTGAGAATTTGGTAAAGATGTAATGATGAAGATGAGATAAGTTGAGAAGTGTTATGAATGCAAACGGCCCCCGTTAGTTTTTGGGTTCATTTCTTTGATGAGACTGATTTTGATGGATTGTCAAATGTAGGTTGGACGGAAGTCTCTTGTTGAATTTGTTGAGAGGCAAGCGGCTAGTTTTTGTAGGTGATTCTCTGAATAGGAATATGTGGGAATCTCTTGTTTGCATCTTGAGGAACTCGGTGAAAGATCGGAGTAAGGTTTATGAAGCGAATGGGAGACACCATTTTCGTGGGGAAGCTTCATACTCTTTCATATTCAAAGTAGGTTTAATGACAGACCTAGTTATTCGTATACTGCAATAAGTTCATTATTTTATTTATCTTCTGCATCATTTTCTTATTATGTGATCTTCATCTTTCTTCCTTTTTTGGTTTTGTTTCTGGTTTGGAATGGATGGATGTGTAGGATTATAACTGCTCCGTAGAGTTCTTTGTAACTCCTTTCTTAGTTCAAGAATGGGAAATGCCAGACAAAAATGGAACGAAGAAGGAAACACTTCGGCTTGATTTAGTGGGGAGATCTTCTTATCAATATAAAGAGGCCGATTTCATTATCTTTAACACTGGACACTGGTGGACTCATGAAAAAACTTCCAAAGGGTAAGTTCAACTTCACTTGTATATCGATACTGGCTGAAATTTGTTCTTATTTGTGCGAAAGGATATATTAATTTGGAAACCTGTTGGAGTCAACTGATATTAACTAACAAAAATTGCAGGAAAGACTATTATCAAGAAGGAAGCCATGTCTACGGTGAACTGAATGTTCTTGAGGCATTTAGAAAAGCTTTAACTACATGGGCCAGATGGGTTGATGCCAATATAAATCCATTAAAGTCTCTGGTCTTCTTCAGAGGTTATTCTGAATCCCATTTCAGGTAATCTAAGAAAAAACCAATTGAAAGTTGGTGATGCCTATTTTTTTGGATGAATATATTCAGGCAAGACCATTTTGGTTTATTTCCCCCAAATACACTTGATCATTTAAAAAAAATATATTGTACAACATTTTTTTTTCTCCCACTTGTAAGTCTTCTTAGATTAACAGCATTCAAAGCCCTGTAAATGATAACAATATATTAATGAAAAAAACTGCATAGATAAATGAGACACCTTTTTTCATCTAATGTGTTTGTAATTCGACATCATTGAAGTCGCATCAAGAAAATGATTGGCTTTTGTCTTCTTCAGTGGTGGACAGTGGAATTCTGGTGGGCAATGCGACCAGGAGACTCGGCCTATTAAGAATTTAACATATCTGAGGCCATATCCACCTAAGATGATGGTTTTGGAGAAAATTCTTAAAGGGATGAAAACTCATGTCACCTACATGAATATTACAAGAATGACAGATTTCAGGAAGGATGGCCACCCTTCAATATATCGGAAGCAGAAGTTGTCGGGGGAGGAAAGGAGATCACCACTTAGGTTTCAGGACTGCAGCCACTGGTGCCTTCCTGGTGTACCTGATGCATGGAATGAGATTCTCTTTGCCCAGCTTCTCATTGAACAGCACAAGAAGCAACAACAGCAGAAGAGATCTTAGGTAAAACTACACAAACTTTGGGCTGCATCTTCATTTTTATGAACCATTAAGTTGCAATCATACCAATGTGAAGTATAGTTTTTTTTTCCCTTTAGAATTATATTAGCAAACAAGATACGAGAGATGACTGGAGAAAGAGTGTTTTATCTCATAAATTATGGAGGAGAGTGAGAGAGGAAAAAAAATTGAATATTCTTGGAAGAGGATGTCAATCTGTTCTGTAATAAAATCTCTTTGTTTATATGAACGAAAGAAGGGAAGGGTAGAGTAGAGGTTCCAACTTAAGGTTTAATTTGTTGTTGGAAAACTGTCTCCCTGCATCCACTTCATATTCTTTTATTTAAGTGGAGCCTCAAAGGCTTTGTAGATTGTAAATGTCCTGTTGTTCAGATTGTTTTTTTCTTTTTTCTTTTTTTCTGAAGTAAAACCCTTCTGTAATTATTCTTCCCCATCCCTTCGCCATTACTTTTTCCTTGTTGCATTCATGCTGTATTCGTTAAAGACGTGATGGTTTCAACCCTTTCATGCATTGTTCATGGGATCCTTACGGTGTTCCGGACGGCGATTAGGTGGTTGTTTCATGTCATCTTGTTTATGTAGAAACTCTCTCTAATCAATCATCTTCAACGAAAAAAACCACCAGGACTCGGAGGAAGGAACAAGCCCCTTCCGCCCTCCTTTCTCTGCTATCCCTTTTCCCTCTTTTTCCC
>QEOT01003102.1:0-25866 GCA_003123785.1 Pterocarya stenoptera
GATCATGTAATGTTGTTGTCAGTTGGTTGTCTTCCTGTGTATATGGACGTTGCCTAGTTTCATTCAATCAGTAAAATTTCTTACTTACCAAAAAAAAAAAAAAAAATTGGTTGTCAAATTGTGCTATTCTTTTATCATGGGATTCATATTTTATTATGTGTATGATGAGTTTATGATCAGTTGAGTTCATTTTGGCATTGTCAGCTGGTGGTTCGCTCAATCGATTGAGTTGTACGTCCTAGCTGTTGCTATGCTCTTGTTAGATTTACGACGAAATTGCCCGGCTTCTTTGTTGTATACTAGCATCTAGCAAGTATATATATCTTCTAAATCAAATTATACAACGTGGATAATATATATAGTATAAAGGCCTTCCAATAAAATTATTCATCTCAAAGGTTATTGCAAACAGAATTAAGATGGTATTGTCAGATATTATCTCACCCAACCAAAGTGCATTTATTCCGGGTAGGCTAATTTCAGATAATATTATGATAGCCTATGAGATGTTGCATACCATGAAGACAAAACAGTAGGGAAGGGTCGGAACAATTGCAATAAAACTTGATATGTCAAAGGCCTATGATAGGGTGGAATGACCTTTTCTTGAAGCTATGATGAACAAGCTTGGGTTTGGTTTGAGGATGAGTAGGCTGACCATGAAAGGTGTTTCATCAGTGAGTTACTCAGTATTAGTCAATGGGAAAGTGGGAAAGAGTTTCTTACCTTCAAGAGGTATTAGGCAAGAGGACCCATTATCACCTTACCTGTTTATCATTTGTGCCGACAAGGCTGAGCCAACTGCTGCTGAAATCAGAGAGGGAGGGTGCCATAAGGGGACAGCTATAAGTAGGGGAGGCATGCGAGTGAACCACCTTCTTTTTGCTGACGATTGTGTGTTATTTTGCAGAGCTTTAAAGAGGGAATGGAAAACTATTTATTCCATTCTAGAAGTGTATGAAAAAGCCTCTAGGCAGACCCTTAACAAACAGAAGACTTCCATTTTTTTCAGCTCCAACACGATAGAGGATGCTAAAAGAATGATGTTCCAAGAGGCTGGGGTTGTTTTATGTGATAGTTATGAAAGGTATTTGGGTTTGTCAGCAGTTGTAGGAAGGTCACGGTATAATACTTTTCAAAGCTTGAAGGAAAGAGTGTGGATGAAGATGCAAAATTGAAAAACTGTTTTTCTATCTAAGGCTGAGAAAGAAGTTCTCATTAAGGTTGTTCTCTAAGCCATCCCAACCTATACTATGAGTGTGTTCCAATTGCCAAAGAAACTGCAGAGATATTAAAGCTTTTAATGGCCAGATTTTGGTGGAGAAACTATCAAAAAAGAAAGGGGCATTCACTGGAAGAAGTGGAGATGGCTGGGCATGGAAAAAGCTGAGGGAGGAATGGGGTTTAGAGACTTGGAATATTTCAATAGAGTAATGCTAGCAAAACAAGGGTGGAGGTTATTTAGAAAGCCTCTTTCTTTAGTTGCTAGAATTTTTCAGGACAAATACTACAAAGATGAGCAGGTTCTTGAGGCATCTATGGAAGAGTATCTGGCCTGCCATGGGTCTAGTAAAGGAGGGGCTGCTTTGGAGGATTGGGAGTGGGAAGTCAGTACACATATGAGGCCAGAAGTGGTTACCCACGTCAACGACTCACTATGTTCAATCTTCTATAAAAGTATTAAATGACGATGCTAAGGTATGTGAGTTAATAGATGAAAATGAGAGAAGGTGGAAGGAGGATGTTGTAGCTGAAATTTTTAACGAAGAGGAGGCTAAGGTGATCTGTGCAATTCCCGTTAGTAGGCTTGGAGGTGCAGATAAGCCAATTTGGGGGCCAGCGAAGAATGTGGCATTTACGGTTAGAAGTGCCTATTTTGTGGAGTAAAAGAAATATGAGAGAAGTGACCCATCTCATGTAAATGAGGAGGTGGATGTATGGAAGAGGATATGGCACATTAATGTTCCAGGTTCTGCTAAGCTTTTCATGTGGAAAGCTGTTAACAAAATTCTTCTAACAAGGATGAATTTAAAGCAGAAAAGTCACTAAGGATGCCAAGTGTCCAATCTGTCAAGATGAGGATGAATCTATAGAACATATTTTATGGAATTGCCCTGCAACAGTGGATGTTTGGGGGGAAATTAAAAGCCCTGTTTGTAAGTGGCCAATTGGTGGGGGGGATTTTATATAGTTGTGGATAGATATGTGTAAAAAGATACAAACAAAAAAGTTAGAAGAGATAGTGATGATAATGAAGGGTATATGACATAGAAGAAATAAATTTGTGTTCGAAAACAAATTTGTAAGCCCAAGTATGGTTGTACAGATAGCAATTGGGGGGCTTGAAGAATTTCATACTGCAAACCAGACGAAGGAAGGAAACTTGAGATAGACTGCAGTGAGAGGTAAGGGGAGAGTTGGAAGAGACTGGAAGGGAGATGGTTTAAAGCAAATTTCGATGGGGTTATTAACGTGGAACAACAGAAGATGGGGATGGGAATTGTGGTCAGGGATAGCAAAGGTGAGGTAATAGTATCTTTGTGTGGGCCTATAGGGTCTGTAACCTCCCCTTTCATTGTAGAATTTAATACCCTTTAGAGAACAATGGACCTTTGTTCTGAGTTGAGAATCCAGGATGTGATTTTTGAAGGGGATGCAAAGGAGTTTATAGATACAATCAAAGCTGAAACTGAAGATGAATCATTGAGAGGACAGTTGGTGGAAGATATAAAGCACAGGTGGAAGAACAAGCAACAATGGACTTTGAAGTTCACACACAGGAAAGGAAATGAGGTGGCGCACCACCTTGCAAAGATGGCATTAAAGCTAAGTGAAGAAAGGTGTTGGATAGAAGAAGTTCCTGAGCATGTATAACTTTTTAGTTCAAAAAGATAAAGTCTGTAGTGAAAACAATTTGATGAAGTGAATACAAGTTAGTTCCTTTTTTCAAAAAAGAAAAAAAGAAAAAAAAATTACAACCACCCGCACAAGTTTGATTGAGAGAGGGCTGGGTTTTTGCTTTTGTTTTTGTTTTTTCCTGTTTTCAAATGGTGGTATGGAGTAGTTACCATGTCACATAATGAAGGAGGCCCGCCATACATAATGGCTATAGAGTTTATTTGAATTGCAATAATTAACATGGTAGGGGCTAGTTTGCTTTTTGCTGTTTGTTTAGGTACTCAAAAGGTTTTCGTACGGTTAAAATAATAAGTTGAGTTGAGATGAAAATATAAAATTAAATAAAATATTATTAAAATATTAATTTTTTAATATTATTATTATTTTAAAATTTAAAAAAATTATAATGATGATATAAAATGTATTTTTACTGTACAAACAGGACTAATTTCTCGTACACGTTGTCACGTCCTTGTGATAGCCCAAAATTTTCGAGCTGTCAATCAAAAAGTGTAATGGCGGGGGGATACGCTAGATATCTCACTCCCAGCCATAGCCCTTTGTTGCCTGCTGGAGGCTGGTCCTCACAACTAGTTAAAAACGACATATATAACCTGTTCATGCTCTGTAGAAACCTTGGGTTTATGCATTGTACCTTTTTCATTTCGGTCGCTCAGCGTGACAACTCATGAGCTTAATTGCCCATGCAACGGTATCATCTTACTTCCCATTTGCAATTTTTTTATACCGTGGCTTTCCCAACAACTCTGGGTCTCTTGCACATCTAATTCTTTCATATCATTCACTACTTATAATGGAAAGACANACAACACAATTCTAGTGCCTCCTCCTAAATGACTCGGAAAAAACAGAAATGCTCACTGCCTTTTAGATCTCTCCAATTGCCTGTTTGTGCGATCCTCCACGTTTTGAGCTGTGGGTCTGCTGTACGTAATCCTTTGTTCCTATTGATTTCTGTAGTTTTTCAAAAACGAATGAATTTGAAATTTGAAATTTTACTTGTAAAAAAACATCACCACCTGTTTTAAGGAAATGGTAAGGATAAATCTCTATATCCACTTTAATAAACTGGTCAATAATGTCAGTTCTTGCTTCTAAAACATAGCCATCCATGAGAGTGGGGCAGGGTTGGCTGTCTGTTTGAATAGGAGGCTTCAGTAACCCATGTTTGTTTGGATGAGATTGAGAAATAGCAGCTAGCTGGGACCAATTCGGCCATTTTCATGGTACGATAAATAATTGTGATTGGTGGCAGCAGTGATGATAGATCAAGGGTCGTCTGTATACAGTCTAGCATTTTGCATGTAGATTATACAGGACAAAATCAACTTGGCTGCCTTTTATTTGGGGTGGGACCCCTAAATTTTAATTTAGGTTCTTTTGTGGGCTGCACTAGAAAACAGCCTAGCATTATGGCAGCCGTTTGTTTTTTCCAAACTTAATCCTTTTTTTCTTCGCCGTAAAACATAAATTTCAAATTGGGATAAGCAAAGTCTATATATGTAAACTGCTGGCTGAAAAAGCGAGTAAAAGCAATGGCTTGCAATAGACGTTAGACAATTACGTTAGCAATGGCTGCATACTTGAAAGTGAATCAATCCATTTACGCTATTTTTGTCAGAGAAGGAAGGAAAAAAAAAAAACATTTACAAGCTTTGAAAATTAACATCCCCTTCATTGGTGTGCAATATGCTGCTTGTGGGCCAATATTGCATGACTTTTAACGGATGCAAGACCTATAAACTCTTTTTTTGTTTTTTTGGTTCGCTTGCTTCTTTTTTTCGTTCGTTTGAGCTAATTCAAAGGACGTAAAAGTTCATCCATGTTTTCAAATCGACAAGAAACAATATCAATTCATTCTGCGACTTATCATCAAAAGACTATAAAATATAAATAATGCTACATACAATTGTAGAGAGTGTAAACACTAATCATTTTGAAAAAAATAAAATCAATTATTAAAAAATTAATTTCCTTTTATATAAATTTTATATATATATATTTTTTTTAAATAATTACACTATATTTAAACTACCGCATTTATCGTTTCTCCCTAAAATACAAACTTGTCAAAAAGAGGGCGTCACTTTTTGTTTACCCTCCTCCGGGCTTGAGGTATGGGTCTGACCTGGCCTGATCTCATTTAATTTTTTTATGCAGTGTTTAAAATTCTTCTGCCTCTTTGAATTTTCTATTATTATTATTATTATTATTATTAGTATTATTAAAAATAAAACGATAGAAATTTCCAGACAAATTGTACGAGTCACCGCCTGAATAGCGTAAAAATTAAAGGAAAATACTATTCCCATGTAAAGTTTCTATAGAATGTATTTTATTTTTATTTTTTATTTTTTTTACTTAATAATTAAAAAATAAATTTTAAATGAACTTATGATTTCTTTTTAAAATATTTAAATACTTTTAAAAAAAATTGAAAAAAAAGTAAAAAAAAGAAAAAAAAAAGACCCTGATCTGTGAGGGTCTGTGGACATAATAGCATTGTCCAAAATTAAAACCGTAAAATAATGAAGTAATTATTGGTCAAATAGAGTTGGCTTGACCGAGTCCAACGCAACACAACTCCTAGTCCTAGTCTTCATACAATACAACTAGTAACAACCAGTCACATCATCAGAACGGACGAAATAGCCCAAAAGTCGATCTTGCCATTGGGCCCTCTGCAGCATAGTTTGCTACGAGACGTCGAGAACGACTGCATACAATGATCAATCGTTCAAATAATGATAGGATTATTACTTTATTATTGCTTATTTATTATTATTATTTATTTAAATTTTTAAAATTTTTAAATTTATTTAATATTTAAAAAAATGAGTATTAATAAAATTATATATATATTTAATTTATTTTAGTGATAACGATGTTAAAAAAATAATTAAAAAAATATTTAAAATACACTTAAATAGTATGGATAATAATAGGATAGGAATAAAAAAATATCCAATCCAACCACACGGGTCACGACCCTCCTCATCCCCGCTATATAATAATCTAACCCGTTCACCAGCGGTAGCGGTAGCAGCTTCCCCTTCATTTTACAAGCATTTTCTTTGTCCCTTTCTTTCTGCATCTTCCTCTCACTCCCTGTCTAAAACCTTTTTTAATTAAGACCCACCGCCTACTGCCGAGCTAGGCTTGGTCTAGAACTGGCTAACTCTCAGGAAACTCTGGAGGAAACCGATTCCGGTAATCAAAGGGTGGTTCTCGCCCTCTATGCGGCCCTGAGTTCGCACGACGTGGCCACGGTGCACCAGATCGTCGCCCCCGACCTCGAGTGGTGGTTTCATGGTCCTCCCTCCCACCAGTTCTTGATGCGCCTTCTGACCGGCACTGCCCCAGCCTCTGCCACATCCTTCCGATTCGTCCCGCAGTCCATCACTTCCTTCGGGCCCACCGTCCTTGTCGAGGGCTGCGACCACGCCCTCTCTATTTCCTGGGTTCATGCCTGCACCGTCTCTGATGGGATAATTACTCAGATCAGGGAGTACTTCAACACGTCCCTCACCGTCACGCGCCTCCGAAACTCCGGTCCATCGTCACCACCATCGGATTTAGCTTCCACGAGGCCCTCATCATCGACGGCTGCGATCACGCCCCTCCATTGCCCGTCCCTTTGGGAGAGCAGCGTCTCCAGTTGGGTCGGAAAGTCCGTGCCGGGTCTGGTCCTGGCAATATAGTATCATCTCTCTCTGTGATCAGCTGCATCCGTTACTATAGTAAAAACAAATAAATTAAAGGGTGCGCAGTAATCAGCCCCTGATTGAGTGAAATACTTATGGGCTGAGCTAAATTTCCGTATTAGATCGAGTCAGAGAGATGTAAAAGCTCCTTATTAGGGTCGTGTTTGGGATGGTTTGTTCGGATTTGGCATACTTTGTGTATGTTTGCGTGTGCCCGTCTGTCTTGATTTTGTGTGTGTTAGTACGTGGAAACCATAATGGTGGAACATTCCTATTGGTTATATCCTGACGTATCTGTAATCTTGTGTTTTGGTTGCTTAATAAAGGTATTTGCTTGTGCTTGTGATATGATTTTTCCGTTGCCTGCCTCATTTGCTTTCTGAACTTTCTAAGCCAAAAGTGGAAGATCCTTGATGATACAAATTGAGATCGAGTCTCATATTACTTTTATAATGAAGCCCTATTGTCTCCTAATGTGATGATAACTACACATCAAAACTAGGTTTAATATCATTTCACTGTAGTTGCATTCTGAATATACGACGGATCCATAAATATTGTGTAATCTCTAAATATTCAGGTGAATGGTGTGATAAATTGTGTACTTTTTCTTTTTGGTTTAATCTTTGGTTGGGACCAGATTGCGTCGTGTGGGCCGGGCCTTTTCTGTAGCTTTATTCTTGGGGCCTCAGCCGACTTTTGGCCGTTGATTTGGGATAGATTTAGAAGGTGAGGTAACAATTTTATATTTTATTTAAAAGTTTAAAATATTAAGTTTTAATATTATTATTATTTTGGTATTTAAAAAGTTAAATTATTTATTATATTTTTTAAAAAGATTTAAAAAATATGTAATAATGAATTAAGATGAGATCAAAATTTTAGAGAATTTTTCACCCTCAAACCTGTCCTTAGTATTTACTATGGATGGTACAAAAAGCATACAAATTAATTTACAATTGAGAAAAGATACTCAGTTGCAGGTCCCTTTAGACTGCATTTAGTTCTCAAACTCATGAGTTCAATCTAATTTTAAATTGAGTCTAATATCTAAATATCCAACTCAAATTATTAAATTTATCCAAACTCAAAATTTTCTTATACGTAAAACCTACAACCTTAACATCTAAATATACTTTAAATTCAGTTTAAATAGATCCCACATAACTCTCTTCATTATTCAACTTACTATTATTTATAAAGAATTCAACTTAACTAAGTTCAGCTCAACATCCAAACACAACCAAGCTACACAGCAGACCTGACGTGTCCGAAACCGATTTAAGTCCAAGTCACAGTTAAACGCGAAACACTCGATCTCTCCCGTCTCACGTTTCGTCTGTGTTTTCTTTCCTCAGAAATTTCAAGGGTGGCTAGAACTCGTAATCACACAAGAAATTTTCCCTTCCCTTACTCTCGTCGGCACGAGATCACGTCGGAAGTCGTCCCACTAAACGCGTCTCTTCCCTTGCTCTAAAAATACCGTCTCTCTTCCGTACGATGTCACTCTCTTCCTTCCCCTCTGAACTCATCTCTTCCCTCGCTATCTTCCTTAGAACTTGTCCTGCAGAATTCGTCTCTTCCTTTCGACTAAACTCAATATTTTCTCTCTTGCATTCGTACACCAGATCTGCAAAGTCGAGTTAACATCGAAGAGAAACCACACTTGATTCCAGATCTGCAGACACATCACGGTAAACTTCCTTCCAGCGATATCGAACTTTATGGTTCCCCGGTACACTGATTTTGGTTGATTAGGCATGATTGTTAGCCAGTGGTTTGTGTAATTTTTTGTATATAGGTTGTTTTGTGTTAACTTTTGCATGAATGTTTGAGTATGGTTTTTGTGCCCATCAGCTGTTTGATGGAATTGCTGAGCTAAAGGGACATTTATGTGTGTCCAAAATTTGCAATATGTTTGAGAGTATTAAGTTAATTCTTATCCCAAAACCTCTTAGAAGGTGGCGGTTGCCAATTTCTATTGTTTAGGGCATGTGCAATAGAGCAATGCAAGATAAACAAAAGTGAAGAATTAACTTAAGAAACAAAAGTATCAAATTCGTCAAAGATCAACCCACTGAGAAACCAAATCACGCTCATGCACATGGAGAAACCAAGTTAACCTTCTAAAAAATGGACAAGCTTGTCATTACTAAGAAACCAACAAAACAAAACTCAACACAATAAACCACTGAAAGTACCAAAAACAAAAACCAAATGGGTCACAACATCTCACCCTGAATTTAGAGATGGGTGTCCCGATATGGTTCCTCTCTAGAGTGCCCATGTCCAGAGAAGAAGCTCCTCCACATACCTCTTCTTCTCCTCTCTCTCTCTCTCTCTCTATGTCCCGATCTCTCTCTACTCTCTATCATTTTCCTTTTCCCACAGTGACTTTTTAGCAGATTAGATTCAAGAAGAAACGAGAAGGTGAGAGAGTGGTTGTAGATTTTCCCGTGGGGAAAACCCAAGCCCCACCACCACCAAATACCCAACCCCACACCCCAAATAAGACATTAAAGATATCAACTTTACCCATTGAGCACCATTACAAACGCAGCTTTACCTTAAGAGAGAGAAAGTTGGGCTACACAACCTACTCGACATTGTCAATATGTAATATGGGAATCAAGAACAACTCATCGACAGCTACGAAGCTTTCATCGACAGTTTCGGAGGAGGAGGCCAGCGCGGTGGAGCACACACGATTCAACGAAGGTTGCTGGCGCGTGCCAGAAGGGAGGGGACTAGATAAAATCTTGAATGGCAGGGACCGGAGAAGAATAACACCAAAATGCACGTTTTAGTTACCAGAAACAAAATAAAAATAAATTACACGTGAGGTGTGCTGTGTAGGTCGACTTATAAAAGTACTCCAAAGAAAATAGATCATGTATTACAAATGAATCAACTTATTGGAAAACAAGAAGAAAAATATGCATTAAAACGAGAGAAAAAAAAAATATGCAATGCATGTAAGTGAGTTTATAGATGCCAGAGGCAACTTAAAAAAGAAAAGCTCCAATATTAAAATGAATCCTTTTGATGCACTTAGGAATAATTCGTATTAGTAAATGAAATTATGCGGCTTATCAAATTTGCTAACAACGTTGCTGATGAATTTTTCATCAAGAAGAAGGATATATATATTTATATATATATATGAGTTATTTCCCGGGTGATCCATAGATTAAACTTTATATCTTCTGTCGTTTTCTAGAAATATAAAGATTGTGGGCCTTATAAGGAATCAAAATGTGCTGTGGTACAAGAGGTATATTCTCGAAGATCATGATTTGAGAGGGAGAGAGGATCGAGTGCTAAGCATCCAACAGTTGGAAGGATCATGACCAATATTATTCCAACTTCGACTTAGATTCCTTGAAGTACTGTATTTTTATTTCTAGCTTTTTTTTTTTCTTCAAACTAATTAAAATGAAAGCAAAAAACCGAGCGGAAAAGGAAAAACTGAGAAAACAAAAAGGAACATTTTAGATATTAGCATATGCATGCATGCATGCATTCCTACATGCCAAACAAAGTTGTTCATAAAAGATTATTCCATACAGTACGTAGTTTTGTTATGATCTGCATATATAAATAGAAGAGCCAGGGATTGATATTGGGGAATTCTATCAACAAAATAAAGGTGATCGATGCATACTAGCTAGTTACGTACCCTATGCGTTATCAGCTGTGAAACCTAATAGACATGGGTTTGAGAGGCCAATTAAGTACTGGACAATTCAAATTTCAAAGCTCTAGTTCCTTACCTATATACTTGTCATCTCGCATATATCTTAATAAACTTGAAAATTATTTCCTTGTGTTCGTGATTTGTATGTCTTTCAAGACTTTGTGCTGCTAATATATATAATTAAGTCAATTGAGAAGTAAGTTCGCGTCCTTATCGACGTAAAAGCTATCAGATACGTTTAATTTTCAAAATACTGAATTCAGGGGAGAAGATAAGAAGAATCACTCAACCACGCACGTCATCCGTCTCTAGCTATATATGGGTGACTGACTTGTCTTAAGCCAGCAAAACTGAAAGGCGGCTAAAGTTTCACATGTTCATATTTCGAGAAAGATCTTTATCTCTTCTTTTTCATTTCGATTTACATACGAATCATGAATACTAATTAAGCTTTTTCTGTTTTGGGGACAAATTATTGGTAATCTTTAATTAATTACATCGTAATTTACGATCGAAAAAGGAATATATTAGATGATCTATAACACCCTCTTACATGAGTTTAACCCATATATATTATAAGACTTTCGTCTCCTACGTACCAAAAATAACTTAGAATTAGGTCACTGCATGTCCTTTCTTATCTCTTCCAAGTTCAACCTGTAACAATCAAGAGAAGAAAGGAAACCAGTAAATACGTTAATTTGCGACTTTGAGAAAGAGAGTGGGGGAAAAATACCTCTCTCTTTTTCTTTTTTTTTTCTGAAAATCTTTTTAATTGACAAGCTTTTATAATTAAGGAATGCCTAACTTTTAGCAGTAGAAATGTTAGAATGTATTTCTTGAAATGAAGAAGATCAGTCCCATGTTGTCATAATAATTAGATTGCACATATGTTGGACCCAAGTGATCAAACACATTGTAGGTGAATCGATCCCACCAAATTACTTCAAGTAATTGTCTCCCATGCATTTAAACCCCTCTCTTTCTATCTTCATGCACTCTCACTCACTACAATAAAAACGATCTTTTCTGATTGCGAATAGTCTTTTGGTCGCGATAAATTAGTCGGAAAATGACGTTTTTGTTGTAGTGACTTCAATTTTGACTGTGTGGTATGTGTGTGTGTGTGTGTGTATATGAGAGCTTAAGATTGGTATATGTATATGTATATATACACAATCAGTTTTTCTACAGACAGTCGGTAAGCGCAATCGTGGTGCAACATGCATGCCACGTCAGCCCATTTTTGTAAAACAAAAATTGAAAAGAAAAAACAGAAAAGACGAAAACAATAAAAATACAGGCAGGCAAAGCTTCTCTTCGTCTTCATGAAGCTCTCTTCATGCATAACGAAGCTTCTCTTCATGCTGAGCTTCTCTTCGTGCGTAGTTTCTCTTTCCTGCGAAGCCGAGCTTCCCTTCGTAGGTTGGTAAAAATCAATTTGTTTACCGTGGGTTCTCTTCGTGGGTTCTTCCACAGATCAACAAAGAGTTTTTGCATTTGGGTTTATTAAAACAAAAAAAAGGATTTGCAAATCCCTCTTTTGACCGTGGGTTCTCTTTGTGGGCTCTTCCACATTTCTACATAGGAAATTTTTTTGAAGGATTTGCATTTTTCCCGTGAAAAATCCAGTTGTTCACTTCCTCTATCTTGGTTGTCGACACCGTTGTAAAAAGTTTATTTTGAACTTCTTTATGAGTTTTCTTTGTTCTGTTCATTAACTTTGGTAGGTTCTTAGGAATGAAAAGAGAAAATACATATTTTTTTCGATGAGCAAAAAAATTGAGTTAGATCTGCAGGAGAATCATCATCAAAATTCGAAAAGAGATGCCAAAGCTTTGTCTCTCGCATGACAAGTGTTTGAACTAGTAAGCATAGAACCATTTCCATCTAAATAGTTGGATTAGATCTCATGTGGGCTTTCTTTGGCTTGGCAACAGGATAAGAAGTTGCATGAGTGTGGTCAGGAAAAACAGGGGGAGGATGGAAACAGGAAGGGGCAGAATTGGGAGTGAGAAGGAGAAGATTCGAAAAAGAAAAAAAACGAAGGGGAGGAGGATTCAGAGAAGGTGAAAACGAAGGAAGAAACAAGAAACAAGTCGATATTTCAGGAAAGAAAAACGAATGAAACGAACCGTTTTATTTTTCTACGTGGACACCGTTTGCGCGGCGCTTCCCCCGTTCGACTGCAACAAGTATTTTTCATACACGATTGGATATTGTTTATTTAAATTTTAATCAGCCATACTTGTCCATTGGTTTTTGAATTCAAAATGTCCTCCTTCGAAGTATTAGAATATTTAGGATGACATTCTTTCTTTTCAACAAGTCTCTTCAATATCCTATTAGGGAAAGTAACTTGATGGCTGATTGTCTAGCTAATTAAGCAGGAGTTGATGGTGTTTCAGTTACATATTTTTTGGCCTCTTATCTTCCTGAAAAGGCCTTGGGTGAATATAGGCTTCACTACATGAGTTTATCTCAGTTTAAGCAATGATTTCAAGTAGAGCAGGATTCAAAACTAACTTCAACTCATTTCATCTTATCTTATTATTATAATTTTTTCAAATTCTCACACAAAATATAATAAACAATTCAACCTTTTCAAATCTCAAAACAATAATAATATTAAAAAATAATATTTTAACAATATTTTATTCTACTATTCATAAACTATCTCAATTCATTTATGAATCCAAACCATCACGATACATTTTGTTTTGCTGGTTATCTTTGATTGAATTGATTACTTTAATCGGTACTTGTAATTTTTTGTATAGTTATAGAAATTTTAGTTTGTATGTGTATGAAATATTACTACATTTTAAAGCTTAATTTTGGGATTTTTGTATCCACAAATTTATTTTTATTATTATTTTTTTATAACCACAATTTTCTTCCATTATAGATGAGTCAATCAATAAAATTGGGAGTATCATCCCTCATTTAAAAAAAAAATGTATCACATATCCTACCCGTGGCTATGAACTAAAAAATAGACTTCAATGAATTGTTATAGATTTTTAAAAGTATTTTGGAAAAGTAATGCTAAGTACAAGCCTCAAATAGAAGCCTCATGTAGACCTTTTGAAAAATATAGGTCTCACTAAAAGAAAAAATTACACTTTTTCTTGGTGGGGTCTACTTTTTTATAAAAGATCTATACGAGACTTGTTTATTGAAACTTGTACAAATAATTTCTCATTTTGAAAATTTTAAAATTTTATTACAAAGACAAGGCCCATTACTGTGCCTGATTCAAACTGGAGCTTCTTCTATTGATAAATCTGGGTCCTTGCCCGCAAAGATGCTACCAGGCCCGGTTGGCCTTGTAAAATATCCGTCCTAAACATAAAATAAAGCAAGTAAATCAAACATAGAAACTGCCACTTTGCATAAATACAACACCTTTTTCTCTCATTTTTTTTAATAGTTGTGTGCTCAAAGTAAGGATGTTACTCGCACCTTCTGGATGGATGGTCATTGGCCTCGCCTCTAAATGCGCAGGAGGGGGAGAGAATCGAGTCTCGATACCATCCTTCCGTGGGCGGGTGATCCTGTCTAAATGTGTCATGAACTCACTAGGTAGAACTCACTCTTAAAAACTAGATTACAAGGGATGAGTATTTAGAAACTTATAAATCATCAACCAATCTCATACTTAATCGATATGAGATCGTAACAAGATGCTAAGGGCCGGATTGGCTCCACGGTCGTCCGCGCATATATGATGAAACAAAGCCCCACATCACCCAAAACTAATCACAAAAACAAAAACAAAATCTAAAAACCAACGTAGAGAGAGATACCTGAGGTGCAGGGCCATGAGAGAGAGAGAGAGNGGAGTACTGAGCTACGATTAATTTTGGGAGCACAATTGTTCTCAGACTACTTCACTATTATTTACAAACAGTTTATTACGATTTACAAACTTTTTTACTACCATTCACAGATGATCTGAGACACTTTTACTATCCAAAAGGAGCCTACTCTTGTTTTTATAAGTTCCAAATGGAGCCTTGTGTTTATTTATCTGCTTTATTGTGGAAGTTGTACTATTTCATTTGTTGGTTGTTAACTTGTGAAAACTGAATTAATATATTATACATTGGTTATAAAAGGGACACACTTGGATTAATCGAGCTTCAAAAAGTCGGGTTTTAGTTTGGAACGTAAGCGACAAACATCCAGGTATTCTCTATCTGGCTTGGTTATTGGTATGGTATGGCCTTGCTTCCATAATTGATGAGCATTTGGTTTCTTTTAGGTTACAATGCAAGTGACTCAGATTCGGATGGATTGAAGGGTGATGAAAAATAAGTCAAAGGTGATTTTTCTGTTGAACGTGCCAATGGAAACTGAAAATGTAAGTTATCTCCCCTGGCATTCCTCTTCTTCTTTGATAAAGCTTCTTGGTTCAGCTCTAGTTTCATATCTCTAATGCTGTATTAATAAAACTACTTTTCAATATTCTTAGCATACTGGAAAAAGAATTATTGTCTCTCATATGTCTAGATTAGATATCTCAGATCTACAAGTGAAAGATACTGTCACTGGAAAAGTTTAGTGAGGGGAATAACACAATATCTGCATGAACTGCCAAACGTTGTTACTGTCACTGTTTATAGATTTAATTTGTTAGCCTTTTTTCGACAGTCAGGCGTCTCCCTTTCATGAGCCAGCTGATTTAAGAATGGTCATTTTTCTCTATTCATCTCACCTCTTTAATTGCCCTCGTTATTTGCACACTCTTCATTTATCACCAACAGAGGTGATTTTGTTAGACAAGGGTTGCTCTATGCCACTAAAATTCAATTTTCTATGCGTTATCAAGCATATTATTTGTTTCTATTCTCGCTGAGTCTCCTGCATGATTCTTGAGCTAACCGTGTAATGTGAATGTTATATGGGCTCGTCTTTTGCAGTGAATTCCTGGGTTGTGACGAGTTCCAAGCTAACCAGGTTTAATTGACAGTCTAAAGGTTGACTTTGGTGCTGTTTTATTCTCTCTCTCTCTCTCTCTCCCTCCCGTCCGTCTGTATGTTATGTATTTATATATAGACGTAAGTTTGCGTAGATATACCTTCGTTCCATTTCGGTTTCGTCCTTTATCAAGCATTTCCACACTGATTGCGTATTTTGTTGCAATGTTACAGTTAATGAGGCTGATGTTGATCCTTAATGACAAAGTTGCAAAAATTATTACACGATGTGGTTGGTGAAAATTTTGAATGGACTTGCTCGGTGTCCATTGTAGTAACTGCCTACCATAATGAGGATATATAAAGTTTACTTTAAATGCATAAGAGAGCCCTAACGTAAGTAAAAGCAAGGAAGCCTCTTTACACAAGGAACTCAAGCTCGTCTGGTGAGGGCAGTCTCCTCTACCTTGGCATCTCCTTTCTCCATTCCCATGGCTTCTCAGGATTTGATGAGGCCAAGCGGCTCGCGAATTAGCTCGAGCCTGTTTTTCCCACTGTTGTCATACATAATAGAGGTTTAGGGTAGAGAGGCTTAAAACTCTGAAAGAACATAGTTTCCATGGCTTACTCAAATTACCATTCAATTTAGAATCATCTCCTAAAGCGACTACACCTGCTGGGAATGTCCTGCTAAGAACATGATAACGAGGCTGCAAGGAGCCAATTTCTAACTCACACCGTTGGCAGGCTGAGCCGCCCTAAGCATTTACGTTGCACTCCTGAGGGAAAATCCTTCACCGGAGCTTTTAATCTGACAGGATATTGTTAGAAATGGAGATCCGATCCACGTCTATACCACAAAAGTCACTATGTATATAAAGCATGGCAACCATAATGCTCTCTTTCATCTCTCTCAAATAGTGCAATCCCAAATTAGAATGAGATCTCGTTTGGTTACATAATACAAATTATCTTATCTAATCATTAAAATTTTTTCAGATTTTCATATAAAATTTAATAAATAATTTAAAATTTTCAAATTCTAAAAAAAAATTAATATTAAAAAATTATATTTTAATAATATTTTATTTAATTTTTAATTTTGTAACCAGCCAAACTGAAAATTTATTATTGGTTTCATCTACATTGGCGTTTTCTGTCACTGTGTGTTACTGCATCCCAATCTAGCATGATTAAGAGATTTTGGTATTTCAAAAGGATGCGGCTACTTTGTTGCCCCAACTTGACCGTTGGTTGTTGGGTGTATTGTTCGGCATAAAAAAAAAAAAAAATCACATTTTTTTAACATATTAAAATACATTTAAAAAATAAAAAAATACACTAAAACATTTAAAATCATTTTCTTAATTACAAAAATTTTTCTGTTTTTTGACAAATGATCAAATGAAAATATCAAAATGAGTACTACTATTTTCCATTTCAAAAGGGGTTGCGTCAACGTCTCCCTCCTGAGTTTGCAAGCTCGTAGTCCAGGCCAACCATTAGTGCGGGATTAGGACTCATTTAGATATAAAAACTTAATTTATATTATCATTATAATTTTTTATATAAAATATAATAAATAATTCATTTTTTTTAAATTTTAAAATAATACTAATATTAAAAAATAATAATAATTCTATTTATCATTCTTATATACACTACATTTTTTTTCTTATAATAAATATATAGTATATAGATGATAAGTAAAATAATTTAATTAATTTAATAAGAATAAAATAAAATATAAATATAAAAAAATAATAATATAATTTTAAAATATAGAAAATATGTAGTATGTGATGATTAATAGTAATATAGTATCACTAAAAAATAATATTTTATTTCACTTGTATGAAACTATCTTGCTGAGATGTCAACCAAAGACTGGACACAAAATTTTCTCTATGGCATAAGCGTTACGTTGGCAAGGGTCTGACTCTGACACTGGTAATAAAGATGTCACGAGTCACGACTGATCCAATAACAGTGCACCCAACAGTATCAGAGGCTTGAACACCAAACTCGCAAACAAAATCAACCTCGCTGCAAAAGAGAAATACTACACAACTTCTTCGAAGATCATATTTTTTTAAAATTTTTAAAATTTATTTTTAATTTATTCTTTTTAAATTAATTCAATTTTTTTTATTTATTATTTATATATTAAATATTTAATAAAAAATATATATAATACATGAAAGTTATGTAAATAATGAGAGATTAGATAGATTTTTTCCTATGCAAAATCACCCCAACAAAGTCCAAAAAAATAAGTTTTCAAAATTCGATAGTTTATAATGAAATCTGTTATGTCTTGTAATAACTTTTTATTCAAATTAAATTAAATAAAATAACTTTGAGGTTCAAAATATAATTTATCAGAATTAAAATCGCGATGATTAGCTATTTCAACGTTTTAAAATGATATGCACTATTGTACATGGAATTACATGAAAACTACTTCAAAGACAAGTTTTTTTTTTTTTTTTTTTNTTAAAATCAATTTTGTAAAATTTTTATTAAAATGATTTTAATATATAAATTTTATATTAAGTTGATGATACAAAATATTTTATAGTACATATTAATATTTATTGATAAAATTAGTCATTTTGATATATGAAATTAGTAATATTTAGATACGTAGAATTGATATTTTTAAACATATAGTACTAATTGTAAAATATATAAAAGATAATAATTTAAAAAAATAAATAAAATTTATTATTATTTTTATTTGGTTAAAAAATGAGATTTTTTTTATATATAGAATTAATTTTTAAAAGATATAATTTAAAAAATGCATATAGAAAAATAAATTTTAGTGTAATTAGCAGATATAATTCTACATGGGCATGATAAATAAGCTTTTTTAAAGCTTTAGCAACGATGGGACGGTACGTACACGCTCGGAAGACCAAAAGAAACAAGACAAAAGATTCGAAATCAAAATGGGATTGCGGTTACCATAGGCTATCGCTAAAGGGGAAGAGCGAGCGATGGAGCATATCCCAATTTCTAACAAACAAACCGCTGATACGGCTTCAGTATTACTGAAGGAGTAATTCACAATATATTTTATAACATATTTTATAATAATATTTTAAAATGAAGATATTTTAATAAAATATTATTATTTTAATATATTATTTTATTAAATGAATAAATCTACTCTGTCACTTCCACTTTACCGCTCCAATTGACCGCATGACGTGTATGCGCTTATGTGGCAGCCAAACAGAAACTGAAGGATAGAAAAATGGTAAAAGGAAAACTGAGAACGGGAAAGTATTTGTAAACAGCAAAATGGAAACTGAATGACAAAAAAATGTAAGAGAAAGAAAATAAAAAGGGGAAAGCCCTCGTTAACAGGTCTGTTTCGCGCAACCCAGTTCTTCTCTGGACCCTAGTCCCTCGCACTACCCAGTTCTTCCCCCCCTCCCCGAGAGAAGATTTTCAATTTTTTTTGTCCTGTTCGACGGAACCCCGAGAGAAGATTTTCGTACAAGGAAGCGGCCTCCATTCGGTTTCACCCCTCCAATTCGATTCCACTTGCTTTTGCAGTTCATCCCCACCACCACTTGACGCCTCCACGAGTCACTCCACGCCGGAATCCCAAGGTATAAATTATTGGTGTTGGGGTGAAAAAAAAAATGAAAAACTCTGTAGTGTTGAGCTTACCTTGTTAGTAAATTGCTTTTGAGCTTACCTAGACTCACCTCACAGACAGAATATTTGTTGCTTTTAGTGATTGATTTTAGTCGTAGAAGAGATGAAGACAGAATCAATTTTTGTGGAAATTTTGGACTTATGTTTGCAATAATTTAATTTGTTATACATTTGCTGTTCTAAGTTGATATGTATTGGGTGGATTATAGTTCTCAGTTGACTTCCAAATGCAAATACGATTTTTTTATGATTTTTCTAAATTTAGGGCTGAATTTAATAGATTTCCATTTATAGGCTATGGAGTTATTATTTTTTCTTTATTCAGTTCTATTCTTTTCCTTAAACTGTATCCATCTATATATTTGGATAATTTGATGCTAAAAGGGCATGCTTCATGTGCAATCTTACCGATCAAAAATTAATTGAGATGTGTGGAAAAGTTGCTAATGTGATTTCTGTGTTGGCATGGTACTTTATTTGAATTTTTTGCTATGAAATAAAGACTGAGAATTTGGGGTTCCCACAGTAATTTATTTTTTTAAATGAATGAGCCTTCTTAGTTTCGACATTTTCGATTTTTTTATACTTTCAATTGAATGAGCCTTAGTTTGAATGATATGCTAATTTAATTGTCAGATACTAATTGTAGGTTCTCTAAGGGTGACTTGATATGGCGAACTTTATAGAATTATCGAATAATGAGTATGATGAAGTAATGGTTGATGATGGGCCTGATAATGATGATGGTCTCGAAGAACCTAAGGTTGATGATGGCGTCGAAGAATCCAAGGTTGAAATGACATTTTCTAGTGAAGAAGAAGTCCGGTCTTACTATATGAAGTATGCTAAGCATAAAGGGTTCATGGTGCGTAGAAGGAATTCTAGACAAAGCGACGAAGGGAAAGTTAGATGGTTTACATTAGTATGTGTGCGGCAAGGCACAACAAAGAGTCAAGCTTCCAATATACTCAAGCCAAGACAAACAAAGAGGGTAGGATGTAAGGCAAGAGTTAATGCGGTTTTGAATGACGGCGGATACACCTTATCTAGTGTAATCTTGGATCACACACATGTATGTAGCCCGAGGAAAGTAAGACACTTTAAATGTTTCAAGAAGGTAGATGCTCGTGTGGCTAAGAAGCTTGAAATAAATGATGAGGCCGAAATATGTACGTCAAAGACTTTCAAGAGTGTAGTTGTCGAAGCGGGGGGTATGAGAATGTGCCTTTTGGGATGAAGGAATGTCAAAACTATATAGACAAAACACGACAACTTCGCCTCGGAGTTTGAGGTGTTGAAGTTCTAATGAACTACTTCCAGGATATGCAGAAAAAAAATCCTGACATGAGATTAAAGAATGTGTTTTGGGCAAACGCCTGCGTATCAATCATTCGAGGATGTGATCACATTTGATACAACCTACCTAACCAATACTTATAAAATGCCTTTTGCGCCGTTTGTGGGGGTGAACCATCATGATCATTCAATTCTATTCGGGTGTGGATTGATATCCAATGAGGATGCACATACTTTTGAGTGGTTGTTTGAGTCATGGCTGAAGTGTATGCATGACCGACCACCAAATGCAATCATTACAAACCAAGATAAGGCAATGCAACTTGCAATTGCGAGGGTGTTTCCATCCTCTAGGCATCGCTTTTACTTGTGGCATATCATGAAGAAGCTTTCTGAGAAGTTTGGGTCATATTCTCGATACGACGATATCAAGAGTACTTTACACAGATGTGTGTATGACTCGTTAAATGAGAATGAGTTTGAAGAACGATGGTGCGAATTGCTTGACACTTATGATCTTCGTGATAATGCTTGGTTGGGATCTCTTTATGTTGATAGACGATTTTGGGTGTCGGCGTATGTTAAAAATACATTTTGGGCTGGAATGTCAACAACACAACGTAGTGAAAACATGAACGCATTTTTTGATGACTACGTTCACTCTAGGACCACATTGAAACAATTGTTAAACAATATGATTCAGCCCTTAGGAGGAAGACAGAGAATGAAGCAATTGCTGATTTCAATTCATTTAACACTGAGATCCCTTGCATCTCCCGCTATCTATCGAGAAGCAATTTCAAACAACATACACAATTGCCAAGTTTAAGGAAGTCCAAGAAGAATTTCGAGGGTTTTTATATTTGACTACCTCGTATTTAGGGGGCGATGGTGGGAAATATACGTACGTAGTCGCGGATGAGATTGAAGTGAGTGATGGATTCCTTAAACGTGTAAACTACATCGTGAGCTACCATGAAGAAGATCCCATAGATATTACATGCAGTTGCAAGTTGTTTGAATTTAGGGAAATATTGTGTAGACATGCTCTTCGTATTCTGGCGCAATTAGACAAGAGTGAAGTTCCACCCTAAATACATTTTGGATCGATGGAGGAAGGATATAAAGAGAAGATATATCCAAATAAAAAGTAGTAATGAGGCGACGAGCAATCCCGAGAGACAAAGGTATGATCGGATCCAAGGTTGCTTCTACCAACTGTATTCAAATGCTGCAAAGACCGAGAAAAATTGTGTGAAATTGATCGGTCAGCTATAACAGTTGAAACTAGAGTATCCAGATGACGATTCAAGAGAAGGTACCTCCACAACTGCTCCTACTACTCCCATGGATGGCTCAAAGGGCAAAGTCCTTAGTCCATTGGTAGTTCGGAGTAAAGGGAGACCACCAACTAAGAGAAGAACGCACCCCATTGAGAAGACTCTCAAAAAACCGAGTACGAGAAGGAGATTGCCCACAATAGAGGTTGTATATTGCACCATTATTTTTGAACATATGTATAAGATCTTTCCTATATACTATTAGTTTTTTAGAAGTTCCAAATAAAAAAAAATATCATATATGTCCTATACTTGTTTGTTTGCACCTGCTTATTTTATTTATTTTCTATATGTTAATGAAGTGTCTTAAGTTCCAGCATAATTGTCCAGATTGCACAAGTTCATTTTAGGTTACATATTATGATATATACTATTTGATTTTTTGTTGATATGCATAGAGGAGTAGTCAATTATCAAGATAAGATACACCAATTTACAATATGAGCGGCACACAACAAATGGCTCCACAAACCCAGGTACACTTAAAAAGTCAAGTGTCCACAAGTTTATTCCAATTATTTTCTTTTGTTTATGTATAGAACCCATAAAATGATTTTTATCATTTTCCTAGGTATCCTGGCAACATGGGAATATTAGCCCAGTTTGGACACATGTGCCGCATTATTTTGCAACTCCCTCGACTGCTCCTCCACCTCCTGTACAAACGCAACCTGTGTGATCGAATCTCTCAGATCAGAATGATCTATATCAACCTACATGGTGGCAGCCATGATGGTGTATTTTTTATGGTGTAGATATGTAGATATGTAAAAAGTATTTTGAACACTTTTTGTTGGGCATATGTTGTTATGCAGTTTCTGATTTTTGTATTTATGATAGTGTAGTGTTTGTTGTCCAACAATGTTGTAAATGAAGTGTACCCAGATGTTGTATAGGTGAATGTTAATGATGCATTTTGGATAACTTTTACATGGGAATATTAAAGGTGTTAATATACATATATTAATGGTGTATCTTGCGGCATTGAGTTTGATAATGGATAAGAACACTAATTAAGCGTGCGTGCCAATTTGGTCATCATGCATGTAGTTCAAATACATGCTGCAGGTGATGATAATCCTAAAGGTGTTGAATTTAAGGTCCTAGCTAGCAATGTAACACTTGCAATCAAAATGTATGAATCATAAAATAGCTATATATATCTGGGCACATAGATGCAACAAGCTGCTTTTGATGAATTATTGTCTCTTGCAAAATAGAAATATATATCTGGGCACATAGATGCAAAAAGCTCCTTGCACATAAATGCACCGGTAATGATCATCTCTTGCTAAATAGAAATATTGTCTTGAACAAATACATTTTTTTTTTTGTAAGTACTACAAACAAACACATTTTTTTTTGTAAGTACTAGAATCTGGGCACATAACATACAACCTTTGTATTCAAAGTCTCCAAAAATACAAAGAGTTCCCATAAAATACAAAGACCTTATACATACATGGGAATATTCAAAGTTTCAACATTAACATGCTGACTTCTATTACAACATTAACATGTGCCTTTGAACCAACCAGAACTAGATAAAACTGACCCAAAATAGAAAAACCACGACAATGTAATTGTTAGAACGTAGGTAGCCTTCTCCAGTTGCCTCTTGTGCATTTCGGCCTCTATTTCCACGCGATGATTTAACGTTTGGATATCTATTGATGCTTGGATCTTTTCAACTTCAACTTTTAATTTATCATTCGAGTGTTGTAATCGTTTGATAGTCTTTTGGCAATATAATGGTATTTTGGGGTCATACCAGCAGAAGTATCCACAAGACTTCCCAGACTACAAAAATCAATTCTGACTTAAATTTTGGCAAACAAGACTATCCACATGAATGAGATATTTTGGAACAACAAGAGAAAATCTCACCATATAATTTTGGCATCCAAAAAACCGTCACCCCTCATTTTCCTCCGTATGCGCAGTTCTTTGACAAGCTTTAATTCTACAATGACAAATGGGGTACTCGTATATTGACTTTCCAGAAGCAGCGGTTGAGCTATTTCTACTATGGGACTTAGACATTGCTGTGTATATACAAAGAGAACAATAAATGTAATTGTCGTAGAAAATGTCAAAAAATATATAAGAATAGACTCAGATTCAGATTCAGTATTTTTTACAATCATTTTAACAGAATCAGATTGTAATCATGATTATGGATCACAACATCTATACCATAAATGGAATACAAAAAATTCAAAATATTTAAACATTATACTTCCAAATAAACTCCACACATTTTTAAATATTAGGGTTTCAAATAAACTGACCATGCCAAAAAAGTACTTCTGATCATGTTAAAAAAACCAAGAAGAATGGTGCTAAATAGTAGTAACCTTTCAAGTTTAGATACATACATCTTGAAGATTGGGCCACCCCACTAATGGTAAAGGGCAATGCATGCTCATCATTTTTAGATAAACTGATCATCACTTTTTTTCAATTTTTTATCAAACTAAAAAAGATTTACCACTTCATAAAATGGGGTGATCATCAGGCCCCAATCAGATTTACTTTGTTATTTCAGTATTCATTCAAAAGAAGAGTGTTCATTCATAGCTCCCATTCCCGCTGTTCAAGGTGCGTGGCCACCTCTCATAGTTGGGTGACTCTCGTTGGTACATCAAACCACCCTACCTAATGAGCCACTCTGACCACCCTACCTAAGGCCTGAAGATGAGTTTGATTAATGTCCTTGAACTAGCTTGGCCCACTTCCAATTTCAAGAATGGGCTGCGCTCTTAGGAGGACACTGGGTAGAGAGAGGAGAAATTTGCAACAAAGTCAAATGCATGTGCAAGAGTACTTGGGCTTGGTCCATTAATTCCTACTCAGTGTTCAACCAAATAGTTAAAAAGAGAGCCCAGGGCAAAACTATGACCCAGCCCACCTTCATACTATTCTTGAAAATCTTGACCAAATCCCTCTACCAGACTCTCTGTCTTGAGCCACATTCAGGGACTCTTCTATGGCAATTTGCACCCTTAGCATTACAAGTTTTGCACTAGAATGCATCATATATAAGTGCGTGTTCAAACACCGACGTTGTGGCCACTATCCTCCCATTCTTTATATCCGCCATATTTGCTATGTTTGAACAATACAAACAATTTAGGCGATATCTCTTCGTCTATCCCATCAAACTTAAATTAATTATTACGTTTAAAACTTATAAATCATATATACATGATATGCATGTATATATATAAATATTTTAATGATTGATTATGTAGCAACACACTAGAAAACAACACAAAATGACCTACTGATCTTCGAGAGATCAGAAACCTCCAAGAATTCTTTATTAAACTTATTCAATGCAATACAAAGGAAAAGGCTTCAATGGTTATAAAAGACTTATGACTGTTAATGACAGTTACAAACAATGGTATTATATTAATCCTCAATAAGTACGTGGGGATATAAAAGTATATTGAGCCTTTAACGTGCGTAGCACGACTTAACTAACAATTTAACTAGAAATTCTCTCTTTCTTAAGTTTTCTTGGGCACCCACCAAGAAACTAATACAACAGTGATGTTTTGAAACTTACAATGAATCGAGTGATGAAAATCTTGGTTGATTATGTTGGGCCATGTTAAGATCCATTGTTTATTGTTAGAGTACTACTATTCATTAATTCTATGATGTGGAATCATATCATGATTTGAAAATTATTTGATGACAGATTTAATATATATGGTTTCATAATATATGTATAATTTCTATACCCCAAGTAAACTCTACACAAATTGGAACTGAGCCCTAAATTGGAACTCTATTTAGGGCTATAAAATTATGATATTCTCGTTTTGCACAACTCAGTATCAATATGATTAATACAATTAGATCTAAAATGGAAAAGTAAATAGAAATTAATCTCACACAAAATACTAGAAATTCTAGACTTAACAAAAGGGACCAAACCGAACCTTAGAAGCAAGTCAGAATTTTTGTGAGAAAAAAAATTATACAAACACACAAACCCTTAAGTCTACCTCTAGATCGAAGCTTTTGGCTGGTGGAGGTTACCTGAAATAAATTGCACAATGAAGAGGGAGCCGAGCCTTTGAGCGACGGAAGGCACTCGATAGAAGCTTTGCGGAAGGCATTCAACGACGAAAGACAATGATGACAGTGTTCAGCGATGGGATGGCCACGGGGACGGCGAGGGGGAGGCCATGGGACGTCGAGAGGATGGCCATGGGACGACGAAGGGAGGGCAAGAGAGGGGAGGGCGATGGGAGGGTGAAATCGACCTACTGAAACAGAGATTGACGGGTTATATTTCAAAT